>BSBK01005700.1:175000-269208 GCA_027943335.1 Chamaecyparis obtusa
CACCAAATGTTAAATTGGATAATTTAATTGAAGAAGATATATAAGCTTTCTATTTTCAACTTTGGGTAATCATCTCTAAGTTCTAATGTAATTGAAGAATATATGTAAGCTTCATATTTTCAACTTTTGGTAATCATCTCTAAGTTTTGTTAAGGCCTAGAATTGTCACCCTAACTAAGGCATTAGGGCTACTGTTGCCCAAAATTTCATATCTATTCAATTTTGGTCATAGGCTGAATATATCCTTGGTCTCCATTTTAACCTTGCCAAGCACCTCAAAAAGTTTCATGGCCTTCTGCCTTTTCTTCTTTTCTTTGCAATTGTTTAGCTCTCTGGTCTGCAAGCCTTTTAATTTGAAAATCTAGCCGTTATCACCACGAAACCCTCAAAACCCTAAGGCCTGTTCTAATTTGCAGATACTTTTCCAGCCACTTAAGTGCTTTTATTTCCCATGTGTGCTTTATAAGCTCTGCCTTAGTCGCAAAATCTCATGGTTTGGTCTTTAACATTCGGTGACCTGGCGGGCGGTTACAGTTTGTTTGGTGGTCTCGGTTTCCTAGTAGTTAAAATTTTTACATGATTAGCGGCTCTCATTATACCATTGGGTGAAGATGATGTCTCTTTTAAGTGTCGCGGTATAACGATGATTGTTGATCTTCCTTGTCTCCAGCATTTCAGTTGTCAGTGGGTCCACTACCATGTTGTCTAATGTGCAGGCTCCTTATTGGTCATGGGCTTATGATGTGGAGTCATGTCAGAGCAGGCCCTGTGTGTCTGAATGTGGACCTCTAAATCAGGCACAAAAGCAACATATTCATTGCTTAATCATGAGATGGCGAGTATGAACATGAATTGTCCATCTCACAACATCAATTGAATTGACCTGTTGCCTCCTATGTGGATGGGGTGTTTAATTACTCTTAGAACGAGAGCCAACAACCATGAGACCAATCCCACAATGGAGGATTTTCCAAAAGCTATGAAGATGAGTAAAACTAAAATTGAACTAGATGAATGCAATTTAATCTAAAAGCTTGAAAGGAAGATGAAATGCAATTTAATCTAAGAACTTGAAACAAATATGATATTAGTCTAAAAACAATTAAGCAAATTTAAGCTAAGATGAGATGCAAGATTATACTAATATGGGAAATTAAACTAATTATGTAATAAAGCTTTGAAAACAATGCAATAAAATGAGACTAAAAAATGCCTATAGTTTGGATACTCTAAAAAATTGCCTCTTTTGGATGAAGAAAATAGGTTCATTAAATAGAAAAGCCCAGGAAGAGAATGAAGGGGTTCTTGATTTGAAACTCCTGACCCTTGAATTCCATTTGAGACAAAAATGCAAGAATTACTTAACAAAAAGAATGGAAAATGCCACACGGGTGGCCTTTCAAATATCTTGAATTATTAATTCAAAAAGGTGTGTCCATTCGAATATCAAGAAATTATTAATTCCTTTTTATGGGTAATTAGCCAAATGGGGTGGATTTAATTTAATTCTAAGCACTTAAGACTTTAGGATTAAATTAAATTATCATAGGGGTAATTTGGCTAATTAAAGTCAAGGACTTTAGGAATTAATTTTGATATTTAATTAATGCAATTTATGGTCTTTGCAATTGACATCAAGTCAAATTAAGTCAGGTAGGAGAGAGAAAATTGCCTAGGAAACTAGGACTTTGGAGATGTAAAATTGAAGATAATGCACCAAAAATTAATTGAATTTATTAGGTGCCAATTTTAGGGTATTACATTTTGCCCTCTTTGAATTGATGTTCGAACAGCGCGTTGATTCAAAGAATAGTCTGAAGTGACAGATGACGAGAAATTTGAAAGTCTGGGTTAGGTTGCCAAGACACCGAACAGATCAAAGTATGATTTTCCGAAGTCTAAGTTAGATTGTGAAGACAACGGTCTTGAGAGAAGATGAGAATCAGGGTTAGGTTGTCCCAATGCCCAGAATGAGATTCAGATGCAAATTTAGGACTGTCTCCAAAATCAGGGTTAGATTGCCCCAATATGAAGCTTAGCCCTCTGAGACCCAGGTTAGATTGCCCAAATAATGGTCTAAGAGAGATTTCAAGAGCCATCTCCAGAATGAAGCTTGACTCCCAAGAGTTAGGGTTAGATTGCCCCAATACCTAAAAGATTTTGAGAACCATCTCCAGAATGAATCTTGATCCTCAAGGATCTGAGTTAGATTGCTCAGATACCTAAAAGATAGATGACAAGATAGCAAGATGTGAGGCACCAAGATGCCCCTAGCAATGAGAACTGATGATTCAGATCAGACTAATTCAAGAATTGATTCAACAAGATTTAAATGATGCAATCATCCTACCCCCTCAGGAGCGAAATTGAAAGATGATGTAGTAGGAAGAGATTGTAGAGCAAAAGCAATTAGACTAGATTCGAGAAGCTGCAGAAGTGAATCAGAGAAATGCAGAGGTCCTGTTGTCTGAGTTTGACCATAGTTGACCAAAGTTGACTAGAGTTGATTTTGATGAAAAGAGCAAAGATCTTGAGAACATGATGCAAAGATGAGGGTTTGGCAGGAAGATGACGCTAGAAGGCTGACTACACAAGCATCTGATCCCAAAGGGTCCCATAATTTAAAACATGATTTCGAGCTATCTAGAGATGTCAAATTTTGATTTCGATCCTGAAAACTTGTGCAGCCATGATGAAGCTGGGACAAAAGATGAGGACTTTTGATGAACAAGAAGTAATCAAGAGAGTAACAAAATATTGTCTCAAATGCAAGCCTAAGCTAGATGCAAGCCTAGAATGAAAATGCAAGCCTAAGCTAAATGCAAGCCCTAGGACTTGGTTGTTGGACTCACTGTATTTATCATCATCGAGTTTTTTTAAGCATGGGATGATCACAAGATGTCATACAATCCTCACTAATATTGCAATTATGAGAATACGAATATGACATAAGTCTTAGATTTGTTGGAATGAGGTGTAAGCATTAAGGCACAAGAAGCCAGAATGACCTGAACACCTATACCTTTTGATTTAGCAAGTTAACATAAGCATCAAAGCACAATTGCTAGAATGACTTGAATGTTTCTTGCAAACAAACACACCAGACACGCAAGAGTTCCTTCTTTTGCCAAAGAGTGCTCGCAGTGACCCTTACATTCACTTAGCAGGATGAGTGTTAGCAATTTTACTTGTAGTAGAAAGAAGTCACTCAAAATAGACAAGGAGAAGAACCAACCTCACCAAAGCCTCCATCTAAAAGGAGTCAAGGTACGCATGGCCATCCAATACGAGATGAAGGCTCTTACAAATGGACACCCCTCTTAGATTCTTTGGATCATTGGAACTAAACTAGCAAACAGAAAGCAAAGAAAAGATCATGCCCCCAGTCTTCACGTTTCTCAATCAAGAAAGACATCTTAGATTCACTCGAGGAGAAATGATAAAGCAAACAAACAAACAAACAAAGGAAAAAAGCTCAGCATGCTTCAAAGGAACACAAAATCAATTTTCAGTTTCTGTTTACATTTGTGTTCAAGCGGATTGAAGTTGAATTGGAAGCGAACAACATTCGAAGTCTCAACGGGATAGCGACAACAAGCAGACGTAGTGAGAACCACTGGTGACAGTCATGAGAGATGAAGTCTCAAGAAGATATCGCAAACTACATGAAGTATCAGTGGGCAAACATGGCAAGAAATGCTGGTGACCGATAGGAGAGAGATTCTCAAGGTGAGAAATCTCAAAAGATACTAGTGAAACATCAACAGGAAAACACAGTGAGAACCACTGGTGACTGATGTAAGGAAAAGATCCCAAAAGGAGAGAGGTTGAACAAAAGCTAGGTATCAGTAGGCATGCATAGTGAGAACCATCGGCGACTGATACGTGAGAGATCCTCAAGGAGAGAAATCTCAAAAGTAGCTAGGCATCAGCAGGCAGATGTAGCGAGAACCACTGGTGACTGATGCACGAACAAAACTTTCGACAACGATAGGACAATGCCCCCTAGACCAGGAAGATGCCCCCAAGTGTGAACTAGTTCCAATCCATGAAGAGTCAAGGAAAAACTTGAAGACAATTGAAAGCAAGAGCATGAGCTAGCAAACTAAAGTAGGAAACAAACTAACGCAGGAAAGCGGGAAAGCAAACTAAAGCAGGAAACTAAAAGCCAAGTGACGCTGAGATGAGATGTGGCTTCAGGAAATAAGAGGTGCATGTTTACCAGGTTTTCACCATCTTGGCAGAGATTCTATTTTTGCTACCATGATGCATGTTTACCAGGTTTTCATCAATGGCACATTTTCTTCTTTTTCAATTTTTTTGTACTTTTCTCTTTTTTTTATTTTTTTGTATTTTTGAATATTTCATTTTTTTTTGTATTTTTGATATTTTGATTTTTTTTGTATTTTTTTAATTTTCTATTTTTATTATTATTATCAAGGTGCCTGTCTACCAGGTTTTCACCAAGATAACAGATACATCAAAGCGCCTGTTTACCAGGTTTTCACTAAGATGATCATTTTTTCAGGACATTTTGCAATTTTTAGGATTTTTGCGATATATCATTTTTAAGGATTTTTTCAGGACCAATAAGTATGTACATGAGCATGCCAAGAATGTCTCAACTGTAGAATTTCTTCAGATGGAGAGCGCTGATAGGCTCTTTGAGTTGCTCTCCTTCAGTGGTGGAGAGTCGATAAGCGCCAGACCCAAATGCTGCAGTAATGACATATGGACCAAGCCAGTTTGGTTCAAATTTGCCTTTCTGAACTCATTGCTACTGATTTTTGGGGTTCTCTCTCAGGACGAGATCACCCACTTGGAATTCTCTTTGTCTGACTTTCTTATTATAGGTTTTTGACATTCTCTTTTGATATGCTCAGAGATGATCGAACGCCACCTTCCGGCGTTCATCAAGTAACTCAAGCTCTTGAAGCTAGGATATTTTGTTATCTTCATCAGTGATGAGGCCCCTCAAAGAGATTCACAATGTTAGAATCTTGACCTCAATAGGTAATACTACCTCTGCTCCATAAACTAGGGTGAAAGGAGTAGCCCCCGTTGGTGTTCGAATACTTGTCCTGTAGGCCCACAAGGCTGGATTGATCTGGAGATGCCAATCTCTACCAGATTTATGAACTGTTTAGTGCAAGATTTTTAGAATTGTCTTATTAGAAGCCTCTGCTTGTCCATTACCCTAAGGATAATAGATAGATGACCAATGTTGAATAATTCTAAATTTAGTACATAAGTCTGTCAGGTCTTTATTTTTGAATTGTCCCCCATTGTCAATGATAATAGATGAGGGTATGCCTTATCTACAAATGATATAGTTCAGTATGAACATAGCAATAGTCTTGCCGTCAGCTACAGCTAGAGGCACTACCTCAACCCACTTGGTAAAGTAATCAGTAGTTGTAATAATAAACTTGTGCCCCCTGGAGGATGAAGGATGTATCTGACCAACCAAGTCGAAGGCCCATTACTGAAATGGGCAGAAACTAATGAGAGGACTAAGTTCATGAGCAGGAGCATGAATCAAGTTTCCATGAAATTGGCATTGCTTGCAAGTCTTGGCATATTGAACAGCTTCTTTTTCCATATCCGGCCAGTAATATCTAGCTCTAATAAGTTTCCAGGCTAACGTCAAACCACTAGAATGAGACCCACAAATACCTTCATGTACCTCAGCCAACGCATGTTTGGACTCATCAGGTTCTAAGCACCTAAGAAGAGTACCATCTAAACCTCATCTATACAAGTCATTTTCTATGAGAACATACCGTGAAGCAGTATGAATAAGGTGTTGCTTCTCATTCTGGGTATAAGTGTTGGGAATGATCTGGTCACGAAGGTAGGAAAAGATATGGTGGTAGCGGGATGAATCATGTCCAATGACTGAATAGATCATCCTGGATTCAGGATTATCATAAGCAAGGTAGTGTAATGTCTCCACCAGGAACTTGTGTCTGAAATCATTTTCTGGCATTTGTAACATTGAGGCTAGAGTGGCCATAGCATAAGCTACTTTATTGTCTGTCCTTGGAACCTACTGGAAAGAAATATGTGTAAAGTATTGCTTAAGATCATCTACCATTCTTTTGTAAGGTATTAGCTTGTCATATTTTGTTTGGTAGACATCATTGACTTGATTGATAATTAACTAAGAATCTCAAAAGAATTTGAGCTCATCAACACACCATTCAAGGGCTATCTTCATTCCATTAATAAGAGCTTCATATTCAGCTATGTTGTTTGTGCAAGGAAACAACATTTTATATGCCTTTGGAAATGAGTATCTTTGAGGTGTAACAAATAGAATGTCTGCACCAGACCCTTGTTGAGTGAAAGATCCATCAAAGAACATGCTCCAAGATTGATGTGTGAGAAGCATGATGGATTCATCTGGAAACTCAATACTCAAAGGTTGGTGATCTTTCAAAGGAGCCTCCGCCAGCTGATCAGTAATCGCCTATCCCTTAATGGCTTTTCTTTGCACATATTCAATGTCAAATTCACTAAGGATCATTGCCCATTTTGCTAATCTACCGTGAGGGCAGCCTTGCTCAACAAGTATTTCAGTGGGTCAATCTTTGCAATAAGCCTCATGGTATGAGCTAGCATATAATGCCACAATTTTTGAGAAGTGAATACCACTGCTAAACAAGCCTTCTCAATGACAAATTAATTCATTTCATAAGAAACCAATGTTCTACTGATATAGTATATAGCTCTCTCTTTGTTGTTCTGATCTTCTTGAGCTAGGAGAGCACCCAAAGATGTATTTGTTTCTCATATGTACAGTATAAGCAGCTTCCCATAAATAGGAGGCATCAGAATTGGGGGGTTAGCAAGATACTATTTTATTTGAGCAAGTCTTTTGTCACACTCTTCATTCCATTCATAGGTCACATTCTTATGCAAAGTTTTAGTAAATGGTTGTGACTTGTCAGCCAATTGTGAAATAAAGCACGGGATAGACTGTAGCCTTCCTTGTAATCCTCTCATTTGACTGATGTTCTTGGGTGGAGGCATGTCCATAATAGCTTGTACCTTTTTAGGATCTACTTCTATGCCTTTAGCTAAAATAATATAGCCCAAGAGTTTTCCAGAAGTAACACCAAAAGCACATTTCTTCAGATTAAGTCTAAGATTGAATTGTTCCATACGGTAAACAATAGGACCCAAGTCTGTGAGGTGAGTTCTTCGTTGCATGCTTTTGGCAAAAGTATCATCCACATAATCCTCCATCATTTTATGCATCATATCATGGAAGATAGTAGTAACAGCTCTCTGGTATGTTGCTCCAGCATTTTTAAGCCCAAAAGGCATGACATTCCAGCAAAAGGTGCCCCAAGCACATGTAAAAGTAGTCTTTTCTTGATCTTCTGGGGCAATTTTTATTTGATTATAGCCAGAAAAGCCATCCATTAATGAATACATCTCATACCCTACTGTCATGTCAACTATCATATCAATATTAGGCAGTGGGAAGTCATCTTTCAGACATGATTTATTGAGATCTCTGAAATCTGTACACACCCAAATGGATTTGTCATGTTTAGTGATTTGAACAATGTTTGAAATCCATTCTGCATAATCAATAGTTCTTATGAAGCCAGCCTTAAGGATTTTTTCAAGTTCTGCTTTGACCAAAAGTGCTACATGAGGATGCATTTTTCACAGCTTCTGTTTAACAGGTTTGATACCTGGTGCAATGGACAAATGATGCATGATTAGATTGGGGTCTAATCCAAGCATGTCAGATTAGGTCCATGCAAAATTTGTTTTCTTGCTCTGGAAGAAGCTAGTGAACTCTTCTTTTTCTTCAACAGACAATGATTGGCTAGGTAAATGATCTGTGGAGTAGTTTTTGTACTCAAATTGATTGGCTGTGTTAGCTCAATCAATACTGATGACCTCTCTTGGAAGTGGCTTGAAAGAGCATCAAGTATCTCATCCTTGGGTGCCTTAGAGAGGTTTTCACCCAGAGATACGTCTTTTATTTTTACTATTTTTGGCTCTGATACTGGCACAAAGTGGTTTTCACCATCAGAGCATCTATTTTTTCTTCTTTTAATTTTTTGACTGAGATACTTAATATCTGCCTCTGTCATGTTGACACTACTCTCACTAGTGGAGGACATCACAGGCTCAATTGCATGGAGGTAATAGGATAGATCATAATCAATCTAGAACATTAGGACTTCATTGGATTCAGCAGGGTAGTTCCAGTTTATCAGATCGGGATGATGGAGTGAAAGGGAAGTAGCGACTAGTTCAATTGCATTCACGATATAACCCTCAAAAGCGCTAATGAGCAAGTCAAGGCCTAAAGTGATCTCATCCAAAGGAGTATTTGAATCCCTATAAGACCTTACGTCAGAGGTAGAGGACATGTTAACATTAGTGGCGTCTAATTCATGTGGCCTAGCGCTAGACCCTTCACCTACTTCGAGGAGTCTTTCATACACGTGAATAGTATCTATGTCTACATCATAAGTGGCATTAGACAAAGAGTCAAACTCATACTCATGTGAGTCCGTACTTGATGTAGGAATTTCATTAGCATCATTAGTCTCATTATTATCCCTTGTGGCATTGATAGCTTGCTGAAGTTGTTCTTGTTCATAGTACTTTTGAAAATATGGTGGCCTATATCGTTCACCTGTAAAATTGGGATCATCATTTAGTGCTGATTTCCATTCCTCATATGTAACTTGATGCACTGAAGAGGTTTTATCAGAATCAGCTTCAGAACAAGTATTAGTATCAGACTCTACCATATGAATAGGTATGATAGGCTCATCAGGTTCAGCAAGGAGTGCCGCAAGATCTGGAGGGATAGGATATGGAAATGTATCCTCATCAGAGTTGTTCTCTAGATTCAATTCTAGAGTGGTATCTTCAATTTCTTTTTTAGGTTCAAGTTCAGGCTCAGGATCAGGCTCAGGAGCTGACACAAATTTCTTGGTCCCCAAATGAAAGGGAGTCTTCTTAAAGCCTAAGCCACTAGTATCTTTTGTGTGGCGGCCTCTAGCTTCAATAGGTTTTAGCAAGCCATTATCATTTTTTCCTATGGGACCACTCCCCTTATAACCGAAGTGCTTCATGATCTTGAAAGCTTCACTGTATGGCTCTTGCTCTAAATCTGGAGTGGTTGTTTCAGCTGTCTCTTTTCCTTTGTAGATCCAAGCTCTAATAGCTCTTTCTTCATCCTCATCTTCTAAAGGTATAGAGGCCCTCACAAAGGTGCCATCATAAATTGTTTGAGGAGGAGCATTAGGAACTTTGTTGTCTTTAGAAGGTCTCCCATAAGAATGTGGAAACAAAGGTAGAGTAGCAAGAGATAGCACAGGTTCCATTCGGTATTCTCCCATGCCTCATTCCTCAAGTCTCAAAGTTTGTTCCATCTCTTTCAGCTTAGCCTCATAGAACTTAGTGCATTCCACATTTGCTGGAACAAAACTATCTGTAGTTTGTGTAAGAGTATTGCAAGAGAAGTTGGTATTTTCAGGTACAGTGACTTCCGCCCCATGAAATGGGAACTTAATGCATTGATGGTATGTGGATGGAACAGCTTGCATCTCATGAATCCAAGGCCTACCCAACAAGATGTTGTAGGCAAGAGGAATATCAAGCACTTGGAAAGTAACATCTCTCTCAACAGGACCTACGCAGATAGGTAGCATGACTAAGCCCTGGGACTTGCACTCTTCCTCATCATAAGCTTTTATGGTAATCTTTTTGTGAGGATCTATGTAGTTCTCATCATATCCTAGCTAAGTGAGTAGTTTAGCGAAACAAATATTAAGGCCAGCACCATTATCTATTAGCACATGGCAAACACGCTTAGGACCTATCATGACCTCTATGTGTAAGGGAGCATTATGCGAGTGACTTAAAGAGTGGTCATCTTCTTCAAAAAAGGATAGATAATGAGGTGAAGTCAAATGGACCACCATAGATTGGAATCGGTTGAGATCAAGATCCTTGGGAACATTAGCTTCAGAAAGAGCCTTATCCAAAATTTGCCTGTGAGTAGGCAAGATCTTCAGCAACTCAAAAATGGTAATCTGAGCGTTAGTTCACTGAAGTTGGTCTAAAATACTATAACTAGCCAAGCCAGCTGTAGGACTAGTTTTCGTATTCTTGTTGGTAGGGCCAACAACAGTCTTATCCGTGCTTTGCTTTGGAGTGGATGTAGGAATATCAAGTCTCTTATCCATTGTTTGCTTAGGGGCGAATGTAGAAGCATCAAGACCTTTCAACACAACTCTTCCTCGCGATCGAGTGATAACATTAGCACAACCTTGGGATTGTTCAGATTTGAATGAACAAGATGTAGAACTACACAAAACAAAAGGTGTCTTAGATTTTGGAGTGTCATCACTCCCCTTAGAAGTGATCATATCACAATATTCCATCTCGACAAGTTTGATCATACCAATAAAATTGTCATTATTAGTGTACGTGTAATTGACTTTAGCATTGGTATTCTTAGTGTTTGAAGACTCTCCCTTCTCATGAGGAGGAAAAGGATCCTTGAAAGCTTGGTGATCCAAATTCTTATTATGATTCTCCACAACGATGTCACCATTATCAATGAGATCTTGCACTTTATGGCTCAGTTGGAGACAAGTAGAAGTTTTATGACCAATATTCTGATGATAGTCACAATAATCATTATCATTCCACCAGTAAGGTCGTGGTTGTGGGTCATAAGTACACTTTTCCAAAGGAGTAAGAACCTAATTTTGTATAAGAGTCTTGTAGACCACATCAAGAGGTTCTCCCAAAGGAGTGAAATCACGCTTGGGTCATTTGCACCAAGGTTTGTTCTTAGAAAACTTTGAAGGTTGCTGATTATCAGTTGTGGTCTTTGTGGTAGCCTTAGCTACTTGTATACTGGAAGTAAGATTAAAAACAAGCTTTGAAGGCTTCATAGTAACATTATCCACCACTCCATCATTTACCACATCTCGGTTCTTATTAACAGTCTTTCCTTTATCCTTGTTTGTGGAGAATCCTTGTTTATTGTCTTTATTCAAAGTTAGCTCTCCCTTCTTGATCATGAAGGCCTCAATTCACACTGCTTGTCTGATCATGCTATCAAAAGTAAGAGGACCTTGCAATTGAACTTGGTATCCAAAATCAGGGACAAGATTGTCCAAGAAAATGTCAAGTCTCTCAGACTCTAGTAATTTATGAGGACACTTCGTGCATAACTGTCTCCACCTTTGGAGAAAGGTTAGGAAAGGTTCTCCTTGTCGCTGTTTTAAGTTGCAAAGATCCCAGATGTTGACCAGATGTTGAATGTTATGTGAGTAGTGTTGGAGAAAAAGATTTTCCATTTCATCAAAAGTTTTAATACCAATAGGCAATCTAGAGAACCATTCCATAGCAGGTCCGCCCAAACTTTGAGGAAATAGATGCATAAGATATGTCTAATCATGCATGAATTCCATAGACAATGCACCAAACTCCCTTAAGTGATCTTGGGGATCGGTTGTACCCAAGTATTTTTCATATTTGGGGAGTTCTACACCTCTAGGAAAAGGTGGCATATGAATGCTTCTGTCAAAAGGAAAAGGACAAATACTTTCCATTATAAATTGTTGAGGGGGTTGACCTCTTTCCTCACAAGTTGACTAATCTGATCTTGCATTTCTCAGACCATCTTTTGCAACTTTGCGGTCTCAGTTTCTTCTTCCTTAGCTATGAGTGTTTCAACTTGATAGTCTCGGGGTAACTTGGCCCCTTGTTTAGCTAGCTCAAGGAAGTATCTTTCTTTATCCTCTAAGAGAAGAATCTCCATCATCTTAATGAGACCTTTATTAGTTTTGGTAGTGCCTATATCTTGTTGGTTTATCACTTCAGATTCAGTCCCAAGGATCTCATAAATACTCTGAGCCTGATCTTGTTGCTAATCATCTTGGTTTTGATCAAATGGAGGAGGATGATAGAAGTAGGCAGGTTATTGACCACCTTGAGGTTTTCTTTGAGATTGATCATCATTGCATAACAAATTTTAATTATGTTGAGATTGACCTTGAGGTTTCTCATTCCAAGGCAGAGCATGACATGGTTCATTAGAGGATTGACCATGATATTGATTGTTTTGAGATTGATCAAAGTTTTGACAATACTTGCCGAGTTGGAAATCAAACGAATCTACCATCATGTCGTAGACTTGCGCAGTATCTAGAGACTTGACAAAGTGATGTGAACGAGATCGAAAAGGTGTAGCCAAGGTAACCTTTGGTGAATGAATGAGATCAAAAGATTTAACAAATTCTGGTGGAAAAATATCTTCAACAGTACCTCTAGGTTCAATGATAGGACTATTCTGAGTAGGATTAATTGGCACAATAATAGGACTAGTCTATTTAAGAGATCTTCCAAAGTTGTGGAACAATGATTCGTCTTGGAAGTATGAGTTATTTTGGTCTTGAAATGAAAAACCAAGTTGAGCTTCAAATAATGGGTTGAAGCACTCTTGAAACACCAGAGGTGGTAGTTGAGACAGACTACTTTTCAAAGTGCTCAATGAGGAAAACATGGATGTCTCACAAAGTTCAAATTTCACAATGGATTCAGGAGGATCTATCTCTTGATTAGGAGGTTCACTTCTACCTTGATCGGGATTCTAAATAGAATAAGTCTTGCCACTTCTAGTCGTGATAGTCATAGAAAAAGATGAAATGAGAGAGGATTTGGGACAAAGCTAGACTCAGTCTCTAAAAACAATGCAAAGGAGATAAAGGCTAGGATAGCCAAGATGTGAGATGGATCTGGTATGAATTGTCAAAAGAGGGGGCTAGAACAGCTAAGGTAAGACTATTGCAACACAAGATACAAAAGGCATAAAGAGATAAGGTAAACCAATGAGAGACGACACGAGTCAAAGAAAAGATTGATTGATTCCTAACTCAAAACAACTAGTTTCTGACAGTGAACGATAGGAAAGTAGAAAAATAGACCTCAAACAAAAGGTAGATCGGATAAAAGTCAAACAGTCAATGGCAAACAAGTCTCTATTTTTTCAAATTGGGCTATAGTCTCATGCAAGAAAGTACCAGGCTGCATGAGAGAACACTAGACTTCACGTGAGAAAACAAAGTCTCACGTGAGAAAGTTCTCTGAAGTGTGAAACCTCATGCGAGAAAGGTACAAAATCTGATAATCAGGCACAGTTTTTGAGATAAAAGTTGAATCTTGAAGTACAGTCTGAACTGATGTCTGACAGAAAATCCAATTTCCTAACAGGTTTGAAGAATAGTTAAATCAAAAAACTCATTTTAGGATTTCAAGAATTCGTTTAAAGACACATGTTCAAATCAAGCAGTTGTGATACAAGAAGTAGTCATTAACAGACCTATTAAGACAAAGCAACTTGATAGCATTAGGGGAGTCTTTGTTTGATAATGATTAGACACTGTTTAAGACTCGATAACAAACACATAGCTTAGTCCTACAAAAAAAATGGTGAGAAGCCAAAACCTTTGCCCCATTGCTTGAATGCATACATGCACCTCACACAGCCGTGTCACCACCTAGAGGGCACCTCTATTTTTGGTGTTTCCAAGGACTCAATAGTGTACATTCAAAGGTTACCCTTGTAGTAGGGGCCAATGTCACAACTGCCTCCAAACATCCAGGTGTATGCCTATGATGGGAATCTACGGGAGAGATTCTTCCCCCTCCCTGTGCAAAGATTATGACTCCTTTCAGAGGTGAACCAAGTAGGCCACTAGCTACGACAAGTTCTTAGTAGGTTTCCATTCATGCTAACCTTCGATGCCCCCGATACAAGTTTGAGGCCTCGCAGCCACACCAACACCCGAAAGTCATACACCCCCACAAGCAGGGCTAGGAGTGTTGCCACTCAGTACAATAGATGGAGCCTTCTCAAGATGATAGTCAAAGTCTTAAGAAGGAAGCTAACATGGTTTTGGAGTCTTTAGACTCAACAAAATGTTCTTTATTAGAGTGAGGTGGAATCACCAGTGATAGGTGCATACTCACTTAGGTCATTCCCAGAGGTTCAATACCGGCAAGCCCTCTAAAGGTGACATTGGACTTGGTTTAGATTCCGGGCTCAGATTTTCTAGTTCTCCCAAAGGGAGAAGAGCATACTTCTCTATCCTATTTCCTCACCCAAACACATCAAGAAAGTTCATCACCGAGTTAGTTTCACTCCACACAACTACAAACTTTTGGATTTCTGGTTCTCTCGGAGAGAGAAGAGCATAATCCCCTAGTAAGTAGAAGCGTAAAGATTCACTACCTTTCTCTGCTTCCCCAAGAATTTGTCATACTAGTAAGATCATTAGGATTTCGGGTTCATTCATGGTCATCACCTCCATGTAATGAAGAGCCAAAGTCCCTAATCACTATCAAAATCCTCAAGAAATTTTAACAGAGCCCTATTTAGACTATGTGAATAAAAGAAGGAAACAAACACAACATTTTTAGCAATCTTCGACTATCAGCCTGCAATCAAACCATTACCATGTTTTAGTTCTTGCTCAAACGTTCTCCAGAAAACTATTATGTTGTGAAAATGACAGAAAATACTAAGCAACAGCAAATAGAAAATTATTAGAAATCCAAAATGGAAAGATAGAAAGCAGGAAAATTTAGGTCACTATCCTAGAATCTTGCATGAGGAAGTACTCCATGGTGTGTGAGGAAACATAGGCTGCCACGCGAGGCCACACACTTTCATGTGAGGAAGTGCTATAGGAAGCAAAATCTCATGTGGGACACTCTATTTTCTCATGCAAAGATCCATACATAGGTAGTACAGATGCACGGAAAAGCATGAATTTTTATCAGAAAAAGATGAGAATGAGGCCAAAAATCAGATTTTCTACCCCACAGTGGGTGCCAAAATGTGTCTGAATGTGGACCTCTAAATCAGGCACAAACGCAACATAGTCATTGCTCAATCATGAGATGGCGAGTATGAACATGAATTGTCCATCTCACAACATTGATTGAATCGACCTGTTGCCTCCTATGTGGACGGGGTGTTTAATTACTCTCAGAACGAGATCCAACAACCATGAGACCAATCCCACAATGGAGGATTTTCCAAAAGCTATGAAGATGAGTAAAACTAAAATTGAACTAGATGAATGCAATTTAATCTAAAAGCTTGAAAGGAAGATGAAATGCAATTTAATCTAAGAACTTGAAACAAATATGATATTAGTCTAAAAACAATTAAGCAAATTTAATCTAAGATGAGATGCAAGATTATACTAATATGGGAAATTAAACTAATTATGCAATAAAGCTTTGAAAACAATGCAATAAAATGAGACTGAAAAATGCCTATAGTTTGGATACTCTAAAAAATTGCCTCTTTTGGATGAAGAAAATAGGTTCATTAAATAGAAAAGCCTGGGAAGAGAATGAAGGGGTTCTTGATTTGAAACTCCTGACCCTTGATTTCCATTTGAGACAAAAATGCAAGAATTACTTAATAAAAAGAATGGAAAATGCCACACAGGTGGCCTTTCGAATATCTTGAATTATTAATTCAAAAAGGTGTGTCCATACAAATATCAAGCAATTATTAATTCCTTTTTATGGGTAATTAGCCAAATGGGGTGGATTTAATTTAATTCTAAGCACTTAAGACTTTAGGATTAAATTAAATTATCATAGGGGTAATTTAGCTAATTAAAGTCAAGGACTTTAGGAATTAATTTTGATATTTAATTAATGCAATTTATGGTCTTTGCAATTGACATCAAGTCAAATTAAGTCAGGTAGGAGAGAGAAAATTACCTAGGAAACTAGGACTTTGGAGATGTAAAATTTAAGATAATGCACCAAAAATTAATCGAATTTATTAGGTGACAATTTTAGGGTATTACAAGCCCAGGGTGTTTTCTTTCCTTGAAGATCTAACAGTTGGCAAGTGATTTGATGGAATATTCCTGGCCCATGAGATCATACGCCAGTCATTGATCTTGCTTTATTGTCAGGGCTCTGTCACGTGGGTCCTCGTGTTCTGACGTGCTCACATTTGATTGGTTGACGGAGTGATGACTGGGTCTTTCAGTGGGACCCTTGTCAAAGGATCTGTAGGGATGTCAGTAGAATCAAGATCTATGATTGTCTCATGATCTCATAGAATCTTCTAACCCTATGAGATCATGCGACGATCGTTCAATCTTCCAAGTATTCAGGCTCTATCTTGTGGGTCCGTCAGACATGGTTAGTTCTTATTGGTCAAGCGGGTATTACAGGTGGCATCTGGCATGGATCTAGATTTTCTTAAGTGAGGTGGCAGAGGATTGAGGATCTACGGCTAGCACATGATCTTAAAGAATCTTTGGAGGCCATGAGATCATGCAACGACTGTCGATTGAGTATCAGACTAAAAAGAAGGCCGTGTGGGTCCTGTGCCAGGTGATCCAAGCTGTCTGCAATTGATCAATGGTATGATGACATCTGGCATGGGCCTGAGTTTGTGGCTACAATCATGTAATCACAAGGATAAATCAGAGTTAGATAAAGGGTTGGGCGATTCAGCGACAAAGGAAAAGGGGGAACCTGAGTTAAAGTATGGGGTTGAGGTTATGAAATGAAAGTGGTACCCCGTAAAGTAAGAAGATCTAACAGCTGCATTTTAAAGATGGGTTGGATTTGAATATTGGCTGTAGATACAGAAGATTTAGTGCCACCTGTGACCGTTTAAGTCATATTTTAAATTCAAATATCTAGAGTACCTGATTTGAACAGTTATGGCGAGCCGAATTGCAGAGAGGGTAGATGAATCAAGGTGGCTTGTCCGCAGGTAGATGTAGTATAGGGATGGCCACACAAAATGATATTTGATTAGTTGAGATATTTCCATGACATTTATGATCAGAGTTGATAGAATTAGGGTTTTTATCATGAAAATCTATAACCCTAATTAGGTTTTGCTCCTGCCTGTGTGCAAAAGGAGATGTATATAATGTTTTGGGAGCTTTTTAGAGCTTAGAGTTGACAATTGTAAAGGAAGATTTTCTTTCTCAGAATTTATCTGTGGCATTCTTTCTGCCCTTTGATTTCTGCAGTTTGTAACTTTCATTGATTGTTTAGATATTGCAAAGGTACTTTGTGACATTTTCTCTGTCCCTACACCTTCTTGTCTGATTTTTTCTCTTATTGAATTGAGTATATGTATGTTTTCAGTGATATCTTACGGTTCTTGATCCCTCTTTCTTTCTATAGTTTATGTGTATGCCTGTGAATGATTTGATTTGAATGCTCTTGTGGGTATACTTCCACCCCTGGCAATCTGTCTCATTCCTATACCCAATTACAGAGGTGAATGTCTGTTTGCAGGTTATAGTTTGTCTAAGTTCTTAAGAGTGCTATTGCCTTGTGAAATTCTCTATTTCCCTACATAGCATCTCTCTATTGCAGACCCTTCTATAAAATATTGATGCAAGCCTATTCAGTGAGTTATGATCTCCTAGACCTAAGATTATGTACCGAGTTCATCCTCTATACTTTAATTCAAACCATCATTTCGGTGTATCACCTAGTAGGATAGTTTGCTTTCAGTTATTTCCCTTTCATGCACTCCTTCTATCCCTTTTCCCCTCAAGAATTTACTTTCCTGTCAAAGAAGCAAATTAAGATGATTATCCAAGAGGAACCAGCCTAGAACCTAGAGGTCTCATCTCAATTATCATAGGTCCCACAACCTGGAGATGATTCCCATGTTATACTAGGTTATCAAGACCAAGAGAGCTTGAAACAAGGGTGCAAACTTAGTGTATAACAATTCTGGCACGCCTGGTGGGACAACACTAAAAGAAGTTCACTTTGAAAGATTATGCCATCTCTGATATACTGATTGCATAATACAGAATTTTAGAAGTTTTCTATCAAGTATATATGGTGACTCCACTGATTTCACAGATCTAGGCTAAATTTGTTCAAAGTTTATGAGAAATATTGAGACTAGAAGCTCAAAGCCTACCGAATTTTTAGAGTTGCCCTTAAAAAGAGGCTACAAAGGTAGATCAACTCAGAGAAAATCTCCTGCAAGGAGAGTACAGTCTACACCACCTGATACTTTAGAAAGGAGACCTTCACCATTTCACCTCAAAAGAAGAGGAAGATCTCTAACCAGAGATCTAGAAGAAGAAGATTCAAATCCAACACCAAATACAACTCACATAGTTGCTACTCATCAAGTTTCAGTCCCTACAATGGCTAGATAGTTTTCTTTTGCACCTTTCAACCAAGGGAGCCCATTGAACTTTTCTCAACATCATGATGTGCCCTTGGTGGCACTAAAGAGTCTACCTAATTTCATAGGTGAAGGACAAACTATAGCTTTTGAGCATATAAGAGATGTGACCACTATCTGCAGCATACACAATATAACTCAAGATGTGGCCACCAAACTATTAGCAGCCTTTCTCAAAGGTAAGGCTCTTGAATGGTTTATAACATTAACTGTTGGCTCCATTACTTCATGGGATGAATTAGGAGATGCATTGAGTAAGCATTTTGAGGATAAGTCAGACAATTTGTCTTTGGTTGAGCAATTGACAACCATTAAAAGAGACCCTCAAGAATAAATGACAGATTATAACAATAGATTCCTCAAGACATGGAATAGAATTCCAATCTCGGTGAGGCCACAAGCTGACCATGCTTTCCTATACTTCTTGCAAAGTTTGAATGGTCAGATTTCTATCATGATCCAATCTATGGGTGGTACCTCTTTACCCCAAGCTTTTGACACAGCTGTCAGAGCTGAAAATTGTTTAATCCAAGCAGGTATGATAGCTAGAAGGCCACCCATGCCCATCTTTCCTAGCCTTCAGCCTATTGCACCTCCACAAGTACCCCCATTTACCCCTATTCCCACCATATTAGCACCTCAAGCTAGTACTAGCGGTCAGGAGCTAAAAACAAGTTTCTCTCAAGAGCTGCAAGAGATCAAGAATAGTCAACAAACTAGTCAGCAAGAAATGACAAATTTGCTGCAGGCTTTCACTAAAGATGTCACAAACCTAAAGAGGCAAGGGAAAGGAATCAGACCACCCTTTCAGCCACAAGGCCAAGGTCCTAATCAACAATATCATAATCAAGGACAGCCTTATCAGTAAAATAGGCCACCATACCAAGGAGGTTATCAGGGACAAAGGCAAAATTTTAATCAAAGACCATTCCAACCATACAACCCTGCACCTCTCAATTCTGTGACTCCAGTTAGGGACATGGTCCCTAGTCAAAATAATATGGCTATGGACAATGAATGGTGTTTCCCTTGTAATTAGCCTCATAATCAGGCTACATGTTCAAATGGATGGATGAACCAAGCACTGATGGTTCAAAATGCCTCACAAGCTCAATCAGAGGCTTCTGCCAATGGATCAATTCCTCAACAAGAACCACAAGATAATGAGACTGCTCTTTTCAATTGGGAGCAGCAAGACTTCAATGGAGTCATTGGCGAGCCTTCCATTGCTACCAACACAAGGTCAAAGAGAAGAGCTCAAGACATGGAGCGAGCAGACTCTGGTACTAAAGCTACTACATTTGCAGAGCCAATATAGCAAGCTACTCCTATCACATTCAAGAAGGCTCCTGTCATTACAAGCAAAGAAGGCCAGACTCTCAAAGAGGTGGAGCCCATCATAGTAAAAACACAACAAAGAGTACACACTATGACACCTTTCAACATTGTAGACAACATGAAGAAGGTGAACATTACTATGTCTATGTGGGATTCTTTGGCTATTCCAGGGCAACTTGAGATTTTGAAGAAAGCTATGACTAAAATGACTACCCCTCAGCCTACAAAAGAAGCTGCAAAGCCAGTGTTGGTCAACACTGACCAAGAAAAGGAGGTTCCAAGCTACAACTCCAAAGCCAATAACATGCAAGGTAGGAACTCAAAACCACCTCCCTTTTATGTATCTTTAATCATTAGAAAATCCTTAGTACATAATTGTATGGTAGATGTAATGCCCAAAAAGGTGGCTGGCCAATTAGGACTCAAATATGAACCCCTCCAAAAGAAGGTTACACAACTTGATGGATCCTCAATTAATACTATAGGTGTGGCTAAAGATACCTATCTAATCCTTCATGCTAGTCCTAATTTCTCTATCCTACTTGATATATACATCATAGATCTCCCTGCCTTATTTGCCATATGTCTTTCAAGGGAGTTCACAGCCAAAATAGGAGGCTACCTTTCTTATGACTGGTCCCACATGCTTTTTCACACAAGATATGGTACCAAGGTTACCATTAAATCTAAATCATTAGTAGCACATCATATAGAGCCATATGTGTCCAATACCATCAATGCAAGCTGTCCTATATTTGATGACAGTGATTTCCCAACTATCAGAGAAACAGACACTAAGACAAAAAGTATCCCTGATATTTTACTTGATGAACTAGAATTAGAAAAGTCTTTTGAAGCACAAGAAAATGTTATTTGGGATGTTGGTTTGGGAAGTTATTTGATACAAGAAAGCGGATCCATAGAGCCAAATCTTCTCAAGGAAGACACTGATTCAAAGGATCAGAGCAATCTGGTTTGGGAATTGGTTTTTGATGGAGCTAGGAGTAGACATGGCTCTGGTGGTGGTGCTATGCTAGTGTCCCCAAAAGGAGAAAGATACTATACAACTGTCAGATTCAGTTTCTTCTGCACTAGCAACACTGCAGAATATGAAAGCCTTGTGAATGGACTGGAGTGGGCTAGGAAAAGAGGGCTCAAAGCCCTAAAGGTCTATGGTGATAGTGAGCTAGTAGTCAGTCAAGTGAGAGGGATAAGTGCAACCAAAAATGATACTTTGAGAGCATACAAACACAGAGTTTGGGATGTAATTGAAGACTTTTGTGCTTTCAATATTGTTGCTATCCCTAGGAAACTAAATCAAAATACAGATAGATTAGCTGCTATTGGGTCTCAATATGATATCCCCAATAGCATTTCAAAAGAAATAGACCAACAGCATATCAAAGTGATTGTCAGACCTTCTATCCCTGATAATAATACTAATTGGCAAGTGTTGACAATGATGAGCAAATTCTCCAATTCTTGTTTGAAGAGGATGTCTTCTCAAAACATAACCAAGATAGGCTATTGCAAAATTATGGTGACCGAGTAATACAACTTAAGTCTAATAAGATGCCTAGAGGTCTTGTCGCCTTAGAGACTGTCTTCAACAAGGATGATCAAGTTAAGAAAAATAAAGCTAACCTGGTAGTTCAACAAGAACATTGTGTTGAATTAGAATTAGAACTAGGTAAAAGTTTACAATTTGGAAAGGAAACATTAATTTGGAAAAGCAAGCTTACACCCAATTATTCAGAGAATTCGGTGATGTTTTTGCATGGCAATATGAAGACCTCAAAATTTTTAATCCAGCCCTTTCTTAGCACACTATTGAATTAGAACCTAATGCCAAACCAATGATACAAAAGCAAAGGCCTGTTAATCCCAAGCTTGAGCCACTTATGCATAAAGAAGTGCTCAAATTGATAGAAAGTGGTATCATCTACCCCATTAAACATACTAGTTGGGTTTCCAACCTTGTTCCTATCAGGAAGAAGAATTGGGACTTGAGGTTATGTGTTGACTTCAGGGATCTTAATAGGGCCTCTTTAAAAGACCGCCATCCATTACCCTCTATGGAACAAATTTTACAATGTGTCTCTGGATCTAAGAGATTTTCATTATTGGATGGCTATTCAGGATACAATTAGATCTTAGTTAACGAAGAGGATCAATATAAGACTGCATTTACAACCAAGTGGGGGACCGTGGCTTATCAAAAGATGCCCTTTGGTTTGTCAAATGCAGGTGCTACTTTTCAAAAGGAAATGGATATGGCCTTCAAAACCCTCTTGTACAAATTTGTATTGGTCTACTTAGATGACATAACTGTCTATTCTAAACATGCGACAGATCATATCAAACATCTGAGGAAAATCTTTGAAAGATGTAGAGAATTTGGGATATCTCTTAATCCCAAGAAATGTGTGTTTGCAGTGCATGAAGGAAAATTGTTGGGTTATATAGTATCCAAGAAAGGAATTACAGTAGACCCTGAGAGGATTGCAGCCATCCTAGAGCTATCATTGCCACATCATAAGAAAAGTCTCCAATCTTTCATAGGAAATATTAATTTTGTTAGGTGTTTCTTGCCTAATATTATAGATTTATTGAAGCCTTTAACAGCCATGTTAAAGAAGAGTTCAACTTTCAGCTGGATTAAAGAAGGAAAAGCCAATTTCTAGGCTATCAAAGAGGCCTTGACTGAAGCCCCTGCTCTATTAAACCCAAATTTCAATAAGGATTTTATCCTTTATGCTTATGGAGGTCATGATGCTATATTTGCTATGTTGACTCAAGAAAATTTAGATGGGTTGGAGCAGCCTATTGCTTTCTTTAGCAAAGGTTTAGAAGAGTATGAACAAAGATACTCTTTTGTAGAAAAACATGTACTTGTTGTGGTGAAGAGCCTTAAAAGGTTCAGACATCTATTGACCCATAACAAGGTACACTTGAAGGTTACTCATCCAAGTGTCAAGGAATTTTTGCTTTCCAAGGACCTAAATGAGAAAAGAGTTGGTTGGGTTACCAACGTAATGGAATATGACATTGATATCCAAACCACCAAGCTGGTTAGAGGAAGAGGTCTTTGTGAGCATTTGGCAGGGGATGAAAGTTTAAAGAAATCAAAACAAACAGATTCATCCCTGGTTGTGCATTCTATAGAAGAGCATGCCAAGGCATCAGGCTGGTTGCCTAACATGATTCATTACTTGAAGACAGGACAATGTCCTACAGGCCTAAATTCAGCAAAAAGAAGATATTATAGGTTACAATCTATTCCTTTTGTGCTAATAGATGAGGTTATTTTCAGAAAGGATCACAATGATGTCCTTTTAAGATGTATTGATTCAGAAAAGATAGCTGATGCCCTATTTGAATTTCATGATGGACCTTCTAGAGATCACTTTTCTCCTAGGACTACCGCTTTTAAAATCATGAGGGCTGGATACTATTGGCCATCTATCTTTAAGGATAGTCATGATTATGTGAGGAAATGCATCAAATGTGCTATGTTTGCAGGAAAAGAAAGGCTTGCAGCTCTACCCCTTCAGCCAATCAAAACAAAGCAACCATTCATGAGATGGGGCATAGACTTCATTGGCATGATCAAACCTCCATCTAGTGCAAGGCACAACTGGGTAATCACTACAACAGATTATTTCACTAGATGGACAGAGGTAGTTGCCTTAAAAGAATCAAATGAGAGTGTTGTCTTAAGTCTTTATGATGATATTATTCATAGATTTGGCACTCTAGACTCCATAATATCAAATAATGCATTGGCATTCACAAGCCTTAAAGTCTCAGAATGGGCAGTCAGAAATGGCATTTATCTGAATACAAGTTCAAATTACTACCCTCAGGGCAATGGTTTGGCAGAATCAACTAACAAGAACTTGATTAGGATAATCAAGAAAACTCTACAAGATAATCAAAGGGATTGGCATACTAAATTGAAGTCTGCCTTATGGTTAGACAGGATTACCCCAAAAAAGAACATTGGGAATTCTCCTTATGTATTAGTATATGGCAGAGAGGCTAAGTTGTCCATTTCAACTGAATTGCTAGCTTTGGACTTGGCTACTCAATATGCCCTATTTGAAGAAGGAGATCCCTTAAAAATCAGGTATGCTCAGCTGATGGAGTTAGAGGAACTCAAAGACAAATCCATGAAAGATATGGAGTTCCATCAAGTTCAGACAAAGAAAAGTTTTGATAAAAGAGCCAGGGTCATAAATTTCAAGGTTGGAGATGTAGTTCTCAAATGGGATGAATTCAGATCAAGGCCTGGCAGACATACAAAGTTTGATTCCTTTTGGGGTGGACCATTTGTTGTTACAGATTGCAAAGGGCCTAATGCTTTTTAATTATCAACTCTGGAAGGAAATGCCTTGCCTATTTCTGTTAATGGATTCCACCTGAAGCCTTTCTTTGAGGTCAATCCCTCCTTGTAAATCTTTGTAAATATGTTTCCTATTTTCTGTCCCTGCTTTCTAGTTGAGTTTTCCTGCTTTCCAAGAAGTGCCTATGCACAGTTTTTGTCTTTTAGCTCCAGGTCTCTCTCAGTCAAGCAATTTTTATATTTCAGTGATGAATCCATGCCCAATGGATCATTTTAAGGCCACTAATCAATGTCTAGCAGGCTGACATCCAACAGAAATCGCCAAAATGTTGCCCAAAATTTCATATCTATTCAATTTTGGTCATAGGCCGAATATATCCTTGGTCTCCATTTTAACCTTGCCAAGCACCTCAAAAAGTTTCATGGCCTTCTACCTTTTCTTCTAGTCTCTACAATTGTTTAGCTCTCTAGTTTGCAAGCCTTTTAATTTGAAAATCTAGCCGTTATTGCCAAGAAACGCTCAAAACCCTAAGGCCTGTTCTAATTTGCAGTTACTTTTCTGGCCACTTAAGTGCTTTTATTTCCCATGTGCACTTTATAAGCTCTACCTTAGTCACAAAATCTCTTATTCCTAGTGGTTTGGTGTTTAGCATCTGGCGACCTAGCGGGTGGTTACAGTTTGTTTGGGGGTCTAAATTTCCTGGCAGTTAAAATTCGTACATGATCAGCGGCTCTTGTTATACTGTTGGGTGAAGATGATGTCTCTTTAAGCATCATGGTATAATGATGACCATTGATCTTCCTTATCTACAATGTTTCAATTGTCAGTGGGTCCACTGCCATGTTGTTTGATGTGCAAGCTCCTGATTGGTCACAGGCTTATGATGTGGAGTCATGTCTGAGCGGGCCTAGGGTGTTTTCTTTCCTTGAAGATCTAATAGTTGGCGCATGATCTAATGGAATATTCCTAGCCCATGAGATCATACGCCAGTCATTGATCTTGCTTTATTGCTAGGGCTCTGTTAGGTGTGTCCCCATGTTCTGACGTGCTCACATTTGATTGGCTGACGGAGTGATGACTGGGATCTATCAGTGGGACCATTGTTAGAGGATTTGTAGGGATGTCAGTAGAATTAAGATCTACGGTTGTCTCATGATCTCATAGAATCTTTTGACCCTATGAGATCATGCGACGATCATTCGATCTTCCAAGTGTTCACGGTCTGTCTTGTGGGTCCGTCTGACATGGTTAGTTCTTATTGGTCAAGCGGGTATTACAGGTGGCATCTGGCGTGGATCTAGATTTTCTTAAGTGAGGTGGTAGAGGATTGAGGATCTACGACTGGTGCATGATCTTAAAGAATCTTCTGAGGCCATGAGATCATGCGATGGCCATCGATTGAGTATTAGACTAAAAAGAAGGTAGTGTGGGTCCTGTGCCAGGTGATCCGAGCTGTCTGCAGTTCATCAATGGTAAGATGACATCTGGCATGGGCCCCAGTTTTTGGTTGTAGTTGCGTAATCGCAAGGATAAATCAGAGTTAGATAAAGGGTTGGGCGATTCAGCGACAAAGGAAAAGGGGGAACCTGAGTTAAAGTACGGGGTTGAGGTTATGAAATGAAAGTGGTACCCGGTAAAGTAAGAAGATCTAATGGCTACGTTTTAAAGATGGGTCAGATTTGAATATTGGTCATAGATACAGAAGATTTAGCGCCACCTGTGACCATTTAAGTCATATTTTAAATTCAAATATTTGGAGTACCTGATTTGAATAGTTATGGCAAGCCGAATTGAAGAGAGGGTAGATGAATCAAGGCGGCTTGTCCGCAAGTAGATGTAGTACAGGGATGGGCATGCAAAATGATATCTGATCAGTTGAGATATTTCCATGACATTTATGGTCAGAGTTGACAGAATTAGGGTTTTTATCATGAAAATCTGTAACCCTAATTAGGTTTTTCTCCTGCCTACGTGCAAAAGGAGATGTATATAATGTTTTGGGAGCTTTTTAGAGCTCAAAGTTGACAATTGTAAAGGAAGATTTTCTTTCTCAGAATTTATCTATGGCATTCTTTCTGCCCTCTAATTTATGCAGTTTGTAATTTTCATTGATTGTTCAGATATTGCAAAGGTACTTTGTGACATTTTCTCTGTCCCTACACCTTCTTGTCTGAATTTTTCTCTTATTGAATTGAGTATATGTATGTTTTCAGTGATATCTTAGGGTTCTTGATCCCTCTTTCTTTCTATAGTTTATGTGTATGTCTGCGAATGATTTGATTTGAATGCTCTTGTGGGTATACTTCCACCCCTGGCAATCTATCTCATTCCTATACCCAATTGCAAAGGTGAATGTCTATTTGCAGGTTATAGTTTGTGTCTAAGTTCTTAAGAGTGTTATTGCCTTGTGAAATTCTCTCTTTCCCTGCATAGCATCTCTCTATTGCAGACCCTTCTATAAAATATTGATGCAAGCCTATTCAGTGAGTTGTGATCTCCTAGACCTAAGATTATGTACTGAGTTCATCCTCTATACTGTAATTCAAACCATCATTTTGGTGTATCACCTAGTAGGATAGTTTGCTTTCAGTTATTTCCCTTTATGCACTCCTTCTATCCCTTTTCCCCTCAAGAATTTACTTTCCTGTCAAAGAAGAAAATTAAGGTGATTATCCAAGAGGAACCAGCCTAGAACTTGGAGGTCTCATCTCAGTTAGCATAGGTCCCACAACCTGGAGATGATTCCCATGTTATACTAGGTTATCAAGACCAAGAGAGCTTGAAACAAGGGTGAAAACTTAGTGTATAACAGCTACACGACAATTCCATCCTAACAATGGAAACCTCCTTGAGCTGTAGGTGGACTCTTATTGAGGAGGAATCTATGGATTCTAGGTCGGTTCCTGTTTGATTCAGAATATCACCTCCTGACTAAAACACTGGATTGGGAAAAGGGAGAAAGATTTAAAATTGAACGGGAAAAGGGGTGATACACCAAAAACTTACTCTAGATCTATCAAGATTTTCAAACTAGCATCCCCAACTACAAAATCACTGAGCTACATTTATCATTCTCTACTCAACATAAAGGCTTACTAGAATTCACTATTAGGGTTCATACCACAAACAGTAAAAACTAGCAACAAACTTACATATTTTGCAAAAAGGCCTAATTTTTTATAACATAGGAAAGGAATCGGAAACAATTCACTCTACTAGATCACATAAAATATGGAACAATTAATGCAGAAAAGAAGAATAGGATCGAATCCAATACTCATAAATTGATGTAATCAGAAAGCCTACTCTTATTTCCTTCAAAAAACCTATAAATGGTTACAAAAACATGCAAAAAAGGGGCAAAGGAACGAATATGTTCACTAAGCCTCACCTTTCCACAATTTCAAACCCATAAAACTGACAATCTAACTCCCTTATGAAGCCCTCCAAGCCTCAATCCGGAAATCCAATCACCCCTAGAAAAACTCCTAAAAATTCTCTATTTTGCTAAAAATAGCTTTTCCCCAAAGTAGCCTAAAATCATGCCAAATTCCTAGCCTATCTAAAAATTTTAACCTAAGCTTCTATTATTACAAATTTTCAACTTTAGGTTAACATAACCTTTCAAAAACAATGCCTAACTTATGCGAATATTTCTTTTAAAGGCATATGTGCAAGTTGGCATTGTTTATTTTTTAGGCCTGGCTAGAGTACACTGTCAAATTAATGACTTTTATTCTCTACAGTCGGACTTCAAATTTTCATCAAACTAGGCATAAACTTGGTTCTCGATATGCATTATGTTTTGGGAAAAACTAAGGTTTAAACCCTAGTTCATGGCCACCATCTGTAGGAACTCCTTTTGTATTTGATTTGTCTGCTTTATGTTTTATCCTTGGAATTCTGGCAGTATTCTCTATGTGTATCTGTGAACTCATAGCTAGACTGGTAACATACAGCTTTATATTATGAAGCTGACAATGATTGCTTGGATCCGGGTTCTGACTATTGATGGAACTTTGAGCTTTCACCATAACCCTGGCTTCATTATTGAGACACAGCTTGTAACTTTGGCTATTAACTTAGAACTTGACCTCTAAGATTTGATACTTGACTGACTGTTAGCTCAACTTTTGAGGCTCGAACTTGGGCTTTGGTTCCATCTGGCACTTGGGTGGAAGATCATGTGTTGTTTAACTTGTATACTCATGGGCTGGCTCACGGCTATCTAACTATTCTCAAGGCTTGAGCAACTGGGATTTCACAGCTTTAAGAACTCAGCCTTCCTCATAACAACAAACACGAGCTGCTAAATTTTGAGCTTGACTTGAACTTGATGAGGCACGACATGACTGCAATGAGGTTTTGACTTGATGGGCTCGATCTCAGCTCGACTGGTGGTTTTCATCTTGAACTTATGAAAGCTCGGGTTAGAAGATAAGTAACCTAACCTCTCTCTTGTGTTTGCGTTATTAAAAATATTGATAAGCACATCCTGAAAACCAAACTATCATTTTCCTTCTAGTTTGTGTAAATTTTGGGCTATCCTTCTTAATGTTGTTTGAATGAAAATTGCAAGTTATTACTTCCCTCTTTTATTGCCTGATGAACTCGTGCAAACTCAAACACGAGCTTTAAACTAACATTGTGCTTTAAAATATTGTCATGGCTTCAGACTGTTGTTTGCAAAATTTAATTTGAAATGCTATACACTGGGACCTGTGATTTATGGGCTTTTTCCTTGAAGCTATGCTTTGACTTTAACTTTCCTTCATTGATGGAACTTAACTTTCATTTATTGAACTCACGTTCTTTTATATAAACTATAAACTAATGGTTGGTTGACTTGTATTGGCGTGAGTTCTAATTGTACAAAACTCACGGGTTGTAAACCACTGGCATGCTCTGCTTGTCATTTGGTTCCATCTACAAATTAACTGAACAAAAGCCACCCTATTTTAATCCTTTTGTTGGGTTGTAACTTAATGCAGCTCGGTTGTGACTTTCTACTACCAGTAGTTGATCCATGTTTAAAATCTTCAATCTGACATTTTGGTTTTAGATTGACCCAACCTTTCAGCTATGTATTTGTTCCTTCAGTTTGTGACTGTTGAAAATAATTCAGCTTCTTTATATTAGATCTTGGAGCTTTGATCCATGGCTTTCTTTGCAACAAAATATTGAAGTTATTATTTGAAACCTTGCATATGCTTGACTGGCTTTTTCCCGTAAATTAGAAAAATGATAAAAAAAACCAGTGCATAGATGTTCACCTTCACTATTATGTTGTAATGCCACATGCTTGAGATTCGAACACTGTAATTTTGAAATATACTTTGGTTACACTGTTACTCTGTTTATTTGCTTGATTCCTGTAGCATTCATTATGGTTAAAATGAAGTTCAATCAATTTGATGTAGCAACTTCTTCTTGAAAGACAACATGGTTGTTACCACCTGGCCTTGTATACCTGGCTGCAAGCTTCAAGTGTATCATTTAAAGTGTTTTGACAGAAAATGCATGATTACATACCATTTGATAACTCTATTGTAGATCAATAATCTAGATATTACAAGATTTGTAGCACAAATTTTCACTTTTAGCAATGCAATCTGTTTATGGGGTTTGAGCACGGGCTCGTGACACCCATAAACAGATTTCTATGTTCTTGTACTTGATCTTTAACATCTTTTCAGCATATGAATAATATCTGTATAGCACACTGCATCCTCATCTTTTGACTATGACACACAATTTGTTTAAATAATGCATCTCTCTATTCAGCTTAAAAACATCAAATAATTAAACACATTATGTTAGTGACCACGACCCAGTGGCCAAAATTGTACAACAATCGGTCCATTGGCACTATTTTTCATCTTATGTGCATGCTCATTTTGTTATTGCATTGAATATTAGAAATATATGCAGCCATGAAAGAATTTGATATTGTATGATGTTTTCATTTTTTTTGCATTGCTTAGATCCAGTTGGATCTAACAAACTCTTAACCGTGATGCAGGACAACCCCTAAAAACTTAGAACGAGACAGATGCAGACTCAGACAGAGAACCAAAGACTTGGACCAGACATGACAACCAGCTCCTGATATGCAGACTCCTCAAGGCAATGCAAAGGACCCACTCATACCTCTATCACTTCTTTCTATTCTTTCTATTGTACTATGTTTATTGATATGAAATATGAAGCAAAGAACATTTGTAAATTACATTCAGTATGAATGCACAATGTAATGATCAATTATGAATTTGGCAATTTTTGACATATGATCAATACTTAGAGTACAATAAAATTTTTGATATTGAATGCAATGACAAATTGTTGATTCACATCACCTGAAAGACACTGTTAAATGAAAGTACCTTAATGCACCCTTTTCCTATTTGTCTATTATTCTACATGTTGAAAAATAGGGTAACAATTTTGGCAACTTCTGATGGATGTCTACTTACTAGACATGGACTTAGACCTTATCACTAGGCAATAAGAGTCAGATAACTGGAACATGCATGAATGCAACCTTATTGAAATGAAAAATGCACCTAAACCTAAACTCGTGTAACCTAAAACCTAGTGCTAGACTGCACTTATTGAAATGAAAACCTAAACCTAACCTACTTTAACCAGCTTGAAGCCTGGTTAAACAAAACCATTCACTGATTGTGAAAAATAACTTTCCATCCTCCTCAGTTCACAATAATCAACATGCTTCTGGAAAGCTATCATAAGATGAACACAGGAGATATATATGATCATTTTCTTGACAAGGATCTGATCAATATGAATTTTACTTACTTGATCAAGATGACTGTAATCACCATTATTCTGAAGAGAATCAACAATCAGCAACATGTGATGAAGATCCAAAAGGACTTTACTTGGTCAATTGAGACAGTGAGCTGATCTAATTTATTTTCAGCTTCATCTTTTGGTAGAACATCATATTGAGGTGCTGGCACAATTGGAACTTCTTTGCTAGCATCCATCCTAGCCAAATGTCTAATAGGATAGCCATGAGAGATAATAAATTTGGAGCTTTCCTTAATAGATTCAGGTTCAAGAGAAATTACTTCAGTCTGATTGATCTACTCCTTATGTTGGCTAGAAATAATCTCCTCCTATAGCTTATAGGTGCTTTCCAAAAGTGTGGGCTTGTCATCAAGATTTAAGCAAAACTGCTCCATCTCGTCCCAAAAATGATCATCCTCTTCTTCTTCCTTATTCTTTTGTAGGAGAAGTACATTATTGTCAGCACAATAATCCTGATTTGCCGCAATCTTCCTTGTCTTGTCTTGTTTAGAAAGACCCTCCTTTAGCATATCAGCAACTTTCTTTTCAATGGTCTCTTTTTCTTGCTCAAGCTGAAAACACTTCTCAATGTGAAGTTGATAGCCTTTCTTATATGTTTCAATTGTAGAAGCCAGGAATCCTATCTTTTTCTTGAGATCCTGTAGTTCTTTTTCATGGGACTCCTCCTAAGCTTTTGAATTTCTTTGCACCTCTTCTTGAAATTTCTCATAAAATTCTTGTTGAGTTCTTATTTCTTCTTCTTCTCCAACTTAAATTCAATGCCTCTATTAAACATGGCAACTAACCACTCGTCTTTGTTGAAGCTCCTTTTCAAAAGCATTCTTCTGAGCTTCCAACTCTCCTACAAGCTTGGCTTCATTTCTCTTGTATTGCTCAGCCAAATACTTCCTATAACCTTGATCTTGCTAAGCCAATGCTTGTTGCTGCTGGATCTAGGCCTGATAAGCATGCTCTTCTAGTTGCCTATTCATATCATCAATCTGCATATGCAAATTCTGCAACATACTTGCAGTATCTCTATTTTGTAATTCATTATCATTTGCAGAATAATGAAAATAATATTGGGATTGCTGACCTTGATAGGACTGAAAATGATTCTCTTGAGCAGAATTCACTTGAAACGATGGAAAATAGCTCCTGATCTTTGCAACTAGCTCATCTTCCTCCATGGAGCATCAAATATGTGAAATATGACCTCTTTCAGGTCTGAATCTTGCCGATAACACACCAGAACTAGTAAGTAATACAATGCAATTCGACCAGCTCGTTGAAGAATGGGTCCCACCGGGTGTGCCAAAAATAGTTAAGGCCTAGAATTATCACCCTAACTCGGGCATTAGGGCTACATGACAATTCCATCCTAACAATGGAAACCTCCTCGAGCTGTAGGTGGACTCTGATTGAGGAGCAATCTTCAGATTCTAGGCCAGTTCCTATTTGATTCAGAATATCACCTCCTGACTAACAAACTTGATTGGGAAAAGGGAGAAAGATTTAAAACTGAACGGGAAATGGGGTGATACACCAAAAACTTACTCCAGATCTATCAGGATTGTCAAACCAGCATCCCCAACTACAAAATCACTGAGCTGCATTTATCATTCTCTACTCAACATAAAGGCTGACTAGAATTCACTATTAGGGTTCATACCACAAACAGTAAAAACTGACAACTTACATATTCTGCAAAAAGGCCTAATTTTTTATAACATAGGAAAAGAATCGAAAACAATTCACTCTACCAGATCACATAAAATATGGAACACTTAATGCAGAAAAGAAGAATAGGATCAGATCCAATACTCAGAAATTGATGTAATCATAAAGCCTACTCTTATTTCCTTCAAAAAACTTGTAAATGGCTACAAAAACATGCAAAAAAGGGGCAAAGGAATGAATATGTTCACTAAGCCTCACCTTTCCACTATTCTGAACCCCTAAAAATGGCAATCTGACTCCCTTATGAAGCCCTCCAAGCCTCAATCCGAAAATCCAATCACCGCTAGAAAAACTCCTAAAAATTCTCTATTTTGTTAAAAATAGCTTTTCCCCAAAATAGCAAAAAAATCATGTCAAATTCCTAGCCTATCTAAAAATTTTAACCTAAGCTTCTATTATTACAAATTTTCAACTTTAGGTTAACATAACCATTCAAAAACAATGCCCAACTTATGCAAATATTTATTTTAAAGGCATATGTGCAAGTTGGCATTGTTTATTTTTTAGGCCTGGATTGAGTACACTATCAAATTAATGACTCTTATTCTCTGCAGTCGGACTTCAAATTTTCATCAAACTAGGCATAAACTTGGTTCTCGATATGCATTATGTTTTCAAAAAAACTAAGGGTTAAACCCTAGTTCGTGGCCACCATCTCCAGGAACTCTTTTTGTATTTGATTTGTCTGCTCTATGTTTTATCCTTGGAATTCTGGTAGTATTCTCTATGTGTATCTATGAACTCATGGCTAGACTGGTAACATACAGCTTTATATTATGAAGCCAACAATCTTGGATCCGGGTTGTGACTGTTGATGGAACTTTGAGCTTTCATCATAACCTTGGCTTCATTATTGAGACACGACTTGTACTTTTGGCTATTAACTTAGAACTCGAGCTCTAAGATTTGATACTTGACTGACTGTTAGCTTGACTTTTGAGGCTCAAACTTGGGCTTTGGTTCCATCTAGCACTTGGGTGGAAGATCACGTGTTGTTTAACTTGTATATTCACGAGCTAGCTCACAGCTATCTAACTATTCTCAAGGCTCAAGTAACTGGGAGTTAACGGCTTTAAGAACTCGGCCTTCCTCATAACAGCAAACACGAGCTGCTAAATTTTGAGCTTGACTTGAACTTGATGAGGCATGGCATGACTGGAATGAGGTTTTGACTTGATGGGCTCGATCTCAACTCAACTGGTGGTTTTCATCTTGAACTTATGAAAGATCGGGTTATAAGATAAGTAACCTATCCTCTCTCTTGTGTTTGCGTTATTAAAAACTTCGACAAGCACATGCTGAAAACCAAACTGTCATTTCTCCTTCTAGTTTGTGTAAAGTTTGGGCTATCCTTCTTGTTGTTGTTTGAATGAAAATTGTGATCTTTTACTTCCCTCTTTTAGTGCCTGATGAACTTGCGCAAACTCAAACACGAGCTTTAAACTAACATTGTGCTTTCAAAGATTGTCACAGCTTCATACTGTTGTTTGCATAATTTAATTTGAAATGCTATACACTGGGACCTGTGATTTATGGGCTTTTTCCTTGAAGCTATGCTTTGACTTGAACTTTCCTTCATTGATGGAACTTAACTTTCATTTATTGAACTCACATTTTTTTATATAAACTATAAACTAATGGTTGTTTGACTTGTATTGGCATGAGTTATGATTGTTGAAAACTCACAGGTTGTAAACCACTGGCATGCTCTTCTTGTCATTTGGTTCCATCTACAAATTAACTGAACAAAAGCCACCCTATTTTAATCCTTTTGTTGGGCTGTAACTTAATGCAGCTCGGTTGTGACTTTCTACTACTAGTAGTTGATCCCTGTTTAAAATCTTCAATCTGACATTTTGGTTTTAGATTGACCCAACCTTTCAGCTATGTATTTGTTCCTTCAGTTTGTGACTATTGAAAATAATTCAGCTTCTTTATATTAGATCTTGGAGCTTTGATCCATGGCTTTCTTTGCAACAAAATATTTAAGTTATTATTTGAAACCTTGCATATGCTTGACTGGATTTTTCCTGTACATTAGAAAAATGATTAAAAAAACCAATGCATAGATGTTCACCTTCACTATTATGTTGTAATGCCACATGCTTGAGATTCGAACACTGTAATTTTGAAATATACTTTGGTTACACTATTTTGATTAGGTAAAATCAGGTTTTGAAAGGACCCGAAACCTTGTACAAAAAAAAAAAACTCAAAAGATATAGCAATATAAGGCTCAGATACAATAGTGGAGACCACCAATACAATAGAGGGATTAACCATCAAACAAACCCCACCAGCGGACAACAATCCGCAACAAGGGACCTTACGATTTAGATTAGAGCCACCCTTGTAGGACCAAAGATTCATATCCAAAGGAGGAACGGAAGGCTTTTGTTTCTTTCCTTTCACAGTTGTCCAACCGTCCTCCAATTTGGCAGCATCATTCAACCAAACCCCTGAAGAAACAGAAGAATGGCCGACCAAAGAATCAACCCCCAACATCACATTCCCCCTAGGAGAAATTGAAAAGGGCGAACCCACAGTAGTACCAGACTGGATATCAACATTCTGGATAGCAGCAGACTGGACTTCAACATTCTAGATAGCAGCAACCTCCATAGTAGAAACAGTGTGGACAGCAGAAGCAAGCAGGACAGCAGAGTCAACAGCAGACTGGACAGCCAAGTCAGTAGTCTGGACAGCATCCGACCCTGCAGAAGCACCCACTGGAACCTCCTGAGAGGATCCCGCAGCCGGCACACTAACCTCTGCTGAAGATTTATTCACTGTATAATGTTCAGTAGTGACACCCAACCACCAAGAAGGCGGTAATTTTGATTTCATCTTCACGGAAGAGCATCGGGCAGCCACATGGCCAGTCGAGTGACAATTCCTGCAGCGAAAGGGAATACCCTCATAATCCAAAGTCTATATCCAAGAGCCCCGCGAGGAGGCCAAGAAAATCTTCTCAGGGAGGCCCTTAGAAACATCCATCTCAACAAGGATGCGAGCAAAAGTCGAATGTAAAATATCAAAAGTAACTTTGGTTACACTGTTACTCTGTTTATTTGCTTCATTCCTATAGCATTCACTGTGGTTAAAATGAAGTTCAATCAATTTGATGTAGCAACTTCTTCTTGAAAGACATCATGACTGTTACCACTTGGCCTTGTATACCTGGCTGCAACCTTCAAGTGTATCATTTAAAGTGTTTTGACAGCGAATGCATGATTACATACCATTTGATAACTCTGTTGTAGATCAATAATCCACATATTACAAGATTTGTAGCACAAATTTTCACTTTTAGCAATGCAATTTGTTTATGGGGTTCGAGCACAGGCTCGTGACACCCATAAACAAATTTCTATGTTCTTGTACTTGATCTTAAACATCTTTTCAGCATATGAATAATATCTATACAGTACACTGCATCCTCATCTTTTGACTGTGACACATAGTTTGTTTAAACAATGCATCTCTATGTTTAGCTTAAAAACATCAAATAATTAAACACATTATGTTAGTGATCATGACCCAGTGGCCAAAATTGTACAACAATCGGTCCACTGGTGTGCTCACTAACCTAATGTGATTCTGATGTCTTTTAACACTATTTTTCATCTTATGTGCATGCTCATTTTTTATTGCATTGAATATCATAAATATATGCAGCCATGAAAGAATTTGATATTGTAGGATGTTTTTGTTCTTCTTGCATTGCTTAGATCCAGTTGGATCTAACAAACTCTTAACCATGATGCAGGACAACCCCTAAAAACTTAGAACTAGACATATGTAGACTCAGACAGAGAATTGAAGACTTGGACTAGACACGACAACTGGCTCCTGATATGCAGACTCCTCAAGGCAATGCAAAGGACCCACTCATACCTCTATCACGTATTTCTACTCTATCTATTGTACTTTGTTTATTGATATGAAATATGAAGCAAAGAACATTTGTAAATTGCATTCAGTATGAATGCACAATGTAATGATCAATTATGAATTTGGCAATTTTTGACATATAATCAATACTTAGAGTACAATAAAAAAATTTGATATTGAATGCAATAACAAACTATTGATTCACATCACCTGAAAGACACTGTTAAATGAAAGTACCTTAATGCACCATTTTCCTATTTGTCTATTATTCTACATGCTGAAAAAATAGGGTAACAAGTTCTTTAGATCTTGATTTGTTGTGTTTCTTTTCCAATGCTTCTATGTAATAATGGTAATTATACCAATTCAATGTAATACATTTAATTTTTTTTAAAGGGTGGAATTAAATGAAGCAATTTGCATTGTTGGAAATGCCTTGCATATTTAAGACGTTTTGTGGGCAAAATTTTAGATTAATTAGTGACATCATCATAGAATAAACTATGAGGAGATAGATATGTTGTTAAGCATCATTATTTATTTTCAATGGTCTTTTGTTACATATATTGTTGGGTTGTTCATTTAACATGCTTTTGTTATTAACATAAAAAATATAATATATCATTAAAATGGTGAGTGGGAGTGGCCACAAAAGTGGTATAGGGAGTGAGGGAAGCATTTCAAACGTTGCAAAGGGGGTGCAAATGAAAATGAGGATGGGGATGAAGAGTTTTTGGCACCGTATGACACTAGAGGTGGGTATGATAGAAATGACTTTGTCAAAAATGTTGAGGGGGTTGCAGATGACAACCCTCTTATTTTCTCTCTTGGTGCATATTGTTGCATGCTCCTCTATTCAAGTTGCTTGGATTTGTGGGTCTTATGGTGTTGTGGCATCACAAACCCTAACAACTTCTATTTCCAACAACAGATATGATTTCTTTGTTGTTTATAATGGTGAAGTTGTTAGGGTTTGTGATGCTCATGATTTTGATGGGGATAAGGACCAAGATTGGAGTCATTAGGCTCAAGGAGGAGGATGAGCTTCTCCTTTATATTCTATTGGAAGCTCGCCTCACTAAATAGGGTCTTGTGGCCAATGGGTTTTGTTATTTTGTTGTCAAGTCGTGTGATGAAGTGGAAGATGAAGAGGAATCCCTCTTTTCTATTTGGCGAGAGACAAAACAAAGGGTCCTATTGTTGATTCTAGGGTAGGTGACCTTGAGCTTTCTCTTCGTAGGGGCTTCTCTTTTTTTGGCACCAACTTACCCTGTGGTGGGGGGTGAGCTATCCCCTTTTGCCCATGGAAAGAGTCCCAAATATACTGTGATTTTTGTTTCTCCCTTGCCAGATGTCAATGCTTTGTTGGATATGGGTTTTCCTAGCTTGCCTAATGCTTCCTCTTGTAATACCCCAAAATTGGCATCTTGCAATCCTAACCAATTTTGTTGCATTTAGTCTCATTCTATCAATTTCTAAATCATCAAAGTCCTACTGTACTAGGCAATTTTGTCTTCTAATTGACTTTACTCGACTTAGTGTCAAATGCAGAAAACCCTAAATATACATTAATCACATGCTATATTTAATTCTTAAATATTGACAATAATTGGCTAAATAAACCCTATGATTGATTAATTTAATTATAAAGTCCCAGCACTTTAATTAAATTAAATCCACCCTTTAGCTAAAAATACATGAAAAATGAATTAAATAAATACTTGGTTTTAGATAAATATTCTCATTTCAATAATTGAATTTAATTATTCAAATAATTGAGAAAATCCACTTATGAGGTCATATTTAATTTATTAAAATCAAATATTCTCTCCAAAATCTTCTCTTCAATTCAGAAAAGGAAACATCAAGTTGACTAAGAATTCAAAAGGGCAATAAATCAATTAATTGCTCCACACGGGCAATTGGAAAACAGTTGGATGCCTCTTTGTAGGAAACTTTCTATTCCAAACTGAACTCTCATTCAATCTCCACCGTTCATCTGATTCAATCTCGACCGTCGATTGAACCCAGGATTCTATAAAAGAACCCTCATTTCTCATTCAAAGGATCCCAATTTTAGAGCAATGAAGTGTTGTCGCATTATCATTGCAACTTGTTTACATTCAAAGCTTTCATTTTCATTGTTAGTTTGATAATCGTGTATGGTTGTTGGACTCTCGATTCTGAGAGCAATCTCGAGCCCTACCTAGATAGGAGGCAACATGTCAAATCACCCAGACAAGCAAGATGAATGATCTCATATTCATTCTTGTCTACAGTCGGTGAACAATGACTATGTTGAAGTGTGAAGCTAAATTAGAGGCCCATATTTAGCTTATACATTTATAGTGCCCACATCGGTCTCGAATCAATCCGATCCAAATCAAAGTCCTCATCGCTAGGGGCATCCCATCACTTGGGGCATGTTCAGTTTTTTGTACCTCGCGGTCAAAATTGGATGTTCCACGATCTTGAATCACTAGGGGCATCTTTATGCCTTACATCTCGTCATCGTACTGCTAGGTATCTAAGCAATCTAACTCAGATCCCTGAGGATCAAGGTCCGTTCTGGAAATGGTTCTCAAAATATCTTTAGGTATCTGAGAAATCTAACTCAGATTCCTGGGAATCAAGCTTCGTTCTGGAGATGGTTCTCAAAATCTCTATTAGGTATTGGGGCAATCTAACCTCAATCCCTGAAAGTCAAGCTTCATTCTGGAGATGGCTCTTGAAAGCTCTTTTAACCAGTATCTGGGCAATCTAACTTGGATCTCGGAGGACTAAGCTTCCTTTTGGAGATAGCCCTAAAAATCTACATCAGTTATGATTTAATTGACGAGTATCGGGGCAATCTAATCCTGACTCCTAAAGATTGAGCCTTGTTCTGGGGGACGGTCTTACAAAAGTGGTAATTTGACCGATGTCTTCGCAATCTAACCTAAACTTCGAAGAATCAAGCTCTTTTCTGAAGATGGTTCTACAACTCGATCTGATCGGTGTCTTGGAAATCTAACCTCGACTTCCGAGGGTTAAGCTTCGTTCTGGAGATAATCCTAAAACTCTCGTCAATTGTCATATCAAACTATTCTTTGAATCAAAGCGTTGCTCGCACATCAATTCAAAGAGGGGCAAAATGTAATACCCCAAAATTGGCATCTTGCAATCCTAACCAATTTTGTTGCATTTAGTCTCATTCTATCAATTTCTAAATCATCAAAGTCCTATTGTACTTGGCAATTCTGTCTTCTAATTGACTTTACTCGACTTAGTGTCAAATGCTAAAAACCCTAAATCTGCATTAATCACATGCTATATTTAATTTCTAAATATCGACTATAATTGGCTAAATAAACCCTATGATTGATTAATTTAATTATAAAGTCCTAGCACTTTAATTAAATTAAATCCACCCTCTTTAGCTAAAAAAACATGAAAAGGAATTAAATAAATACTTGGTTTTAGATAAATATCCTCATTTCAATAATTGAATTTAATTATTCAAATAATTGAGAAAATCCACTTATGAGGTCATTAAAATCAAATATTCTCTCCAAAATCTTCTCTTCAGTTTAGAAAAGGAAACATCAAGTTGACTAAGAATCCAAAAGGGCAATAAATCTATTAACTGCTCCACACAGGCAAAAGGCAAACAGTTGATTGCCTCTGTGCAGGAAACTTTCTATTCCGAACTGAACTCTCATTCAATCTCTAACGTTCGTCTGATTCAATCTTGACCATCAATTGAACTTGGGATTCTATAAAAGAACCCTCATTTCTCATTCAAAGGATCTCAATTTTCGAGCAACGAAGTGTTGTCGCATTATCATTGCAACTTGTTTACATTCAAAGCTTTCATTTTCATAGTTAGTTTGATAATCAATTTAGATTAATATCATGTTTAGCTTAATAATGCACTAGTCTTGATCTAGTTTGCTTTCAAAGTTCTTAGATTAAATACTCATATTTCATTTCTAGATCAATCTTGCATACTCATTCTAGAATAAACTGCATCTTTCTTTCAATTAAATCCTTCTTTCTAGTGCTAGTCTATGGTTGCTAGACTCTCGATTCTGAGAGCAATTCCGAACCCTACCTAAATAGGAGGCAATAGGTCGAATCACCCAGACATGCAAGATGAATGATCTCATATTCATTCTTGTCTACAAACGGTGAACAATGACTATGTTGAAGTGTGAGGCTAAATTAGAGGCCCATATTTAGCTTATACACCTCTAGTGATGTTCCTTTAAGTAATCTTAGTGTGAAGGATACCCTTGTGGTTTCCTCTCCTAATGTTGGTTGTGGGACTGGTGCTCATGTTGAGATGTGCTTAGAGGTTGTTTCTCTTAAGCATGATGAAGTGGAAGGGATGGAACTTATTATCCCTCAACCAATTGGGCCTGTGCATGCTAAGGTTGATGTTGCCACCACAGAGTCTTTTGTTCCTTTACTAGTTGAGGTGGATGGGATGGACATTGGTGTCTCTCACTTGGTCCTTGAAAGAAAAAAGCTTGGTTTAGTAACTCACATGTTCGGAAATTCTATAGGAATCATAGATGGATGAGTTGGAGGTGAAATCTAAGAGGAAGGTTGAGGTTTCTGCTATGCTCAACATTTTTTTCTTATTCTCTTTTTAAAATCTAGAGAGCTGCACTAGGATCTTTTAGATGGTCCTTGGTATATGGGGCAAAGTGGGCTTTTCCTTAAAATTGGGCCCCTAGTTTTTATCATGAGTGATGACACTGGTAGGTCCCTTGTGTGGGTTCAACTGTTGAAGCAAAAGTTTTCAACTTATTTTGCTAATACTTTTGGCAAATATTTAAATGTTGATTCAATCACAAAATTTAAGAAGTGTTTCATCTTTGCTTCTTTTTGTGTGCTTACAGAGAAAAAGAAGGAGCTCCCTCCCTAGGTTACTCTTTCCTCCAAGTATGGAGTTTGGGTGCAACCGATTATTTTTTAAGTTCCTTCTATTGTTTGTCATTGTTGTTGTCAAGTGGGTCATTCTAGTGCTAGTTGCCCCACAAACATGGACCGACTATTTGGAGAAACAGAGGTCAAATTGTTGAAAGATTGTTGCAACGACAAGAATGCTCAAAAGGTTGAAAGTAGAGAAAAAACCCCTTTTGACTACATCAATCTTTGGTTTCAAAATGGAATACTTGTTTACTCCTTGGGTCAACAAAAGAAGCTTAAAGTAGGTTAACTCATGCACTATGAAACAAAAATCTTTGGGGTAATTTGGCTTTAAACCACCCTGACTTTGGCTGGTTTGGGTGTTCGTTAAGTTTTCACAACTTCGTTGTTAGTTTGTTGTTTCCTTTGGTTGTCCTTTTTTGTTCTATTAAGTTTTTCGCTTATCTTTTTGTACAAGGGTCTGGGCCCTTTTAAAATCCCTGCTTATCTTTAGTCAGAATATATTTTTGTTATTATGAGGTATATTGTTGGGTTGCTCATTTAACATACTTTTTTTATTCTGTGACTTAGGCAGTTAATTATTTTTTGTGAAATTGCTGATTATTGAGTCAGATTACTCCTGTATTGATTCTAACGTTGCATTTAGAAGTTACAAAATAGTGAACAACAATAATCTATAATATTCAATTAATAATGAGAGTTTGTACATCACATACTTTGAACGCCAAAATGGGTGAGCCCTCAACTTCACTATACGTAGAAGTGTGAAAAAACAAATGGAAAAATCCACATGTTTGGAAATCACTTCTGCTACACTTTCTAAAAGCCTTTTACCAACATCTTCTCTAGAGAGTCTAACTAAATAGAAAACAAAAGCTTTCATTCATTTAACCACTCTTGCATCCCATTTTGGGATGCAAAATATCTACACAGAGGTGTACCCAAAAAGCAACCTTCTTTAAACCAAAAAACAAATTCTGCTGCATGCACCAAATATGAACTTGTAAAGAATTAACCCATGATATTCAGTTCAGAACAATTGTTTATGAACAGTGTTTTTAATGATAGCAGCCCAATCAATGAACATTTTTTCTTCACATATGATGCTCATCATCTAGCACAACCAAGGACAAGATTGCCTCACCTCAAACCTCCTACCTACACACTTGAATATAATAATCATATCATATCCCCAAGTTTTCCGTAGGAAGCACACCAACTGAAGGTCTTAAACAACTTCCACATTCTTTGTCTTGTTGATTTTACGCACCCCTTGTTTATTTTTCTTTGTGAATTGACCCCAAAATTTTGATACTAGACCTCAGTTTGACCACTGCCTCAACAGTTATGGTTCAAATCTCTCTAATCTTCATATTGTGGTTGTTAGCAAATACAAGTATAATGGGTTGTTACCAAGTTGTAATTGATCCCTGTTTTGCAGCCTTAAATTGGAAATTAGGCCTACATTGTTAATTACTAGAACTCTTTCTTTTTTCAATGGACTCTTCAAGAGTTTATTGCCCATTTACAAACACTACATTTATTGTTGAGCTGCTTCCCTTTCATCGCCTCTTCTATGGTCCTAGGACTTATACTAGGCATCGTTTTGGTGCAAGCCAAAATACCTTCCCTATAGTTGAAAAGATCAGAGAGAGGAATTTCATTTATCACGAAGATTTGCATTAGATTCAGAATGATTTTCTGCCACCCAAAACCCTGTTGTTTGATGAGAGAGAATGACTTGACATGAATCCCCCATGGATTTAAGGGTTTAGCTATGCCACTATTCATTCCTGTGCAGATTAGATTTTGTAGATAAAGAGCTTGTCAGATGTGGTGTCCACTATTACTTACCTTTCCCGTGAAAGAATGCATTATTATCAACTTTGCAAGCTTCATTGAATATTATACTAAACCACATATAGTTTACTACAAGATTGGTGGTGGTAGTCATCATGCCTAGTAAAAAAGAGCTCCGTATTGTAATATCAAATATCTATTCGTGACTTGTATTCTCTAACTGCTATATTAAAAAAACTTACCCCTGAGAGTATGCTCATTAATATTGTTTTTGTGAAGTTGTATCAAATATTCAACTGAAGCTGTCATCACCCTAAAGCAATCACCCTAGAAAATGATGTGCCAAATCCAAAGGGCAAACAAGGGGAAAAAAAACCTTAAAAGATAAAAACTTCAAGGATGATAAGTGTCTTTATAAAAGCAAGGCCAGATCCAAGGAGGACATGCAGATAATGAAGACAACACTGAACAACAGCCTCTTCAGAGATAGGTTGAGACAATGTAGTCTAGAGGTAAAGATAAGTGACCTGTGTAAGCATAACCAGTTAAACATAACAAAGAAATTCAGACTTCCAAAAGGTCTACTTTACAGGACATCATAACTTCTTTGAAAGGAATCACCAACGTGTGATAATCAAGTCAAGTCTACTTTAAAGAGCTCTATAATAATCACTCAACAGCTAACAGGATATTTGGCCCTAGCGGGACAAATATTTTGAGGAAAGCACTCGAGTACATGCATCTTTTCTATGTGGAGATTTCTTTCCCAGATTTATACACTTTTGATAACTTAGCAAAAATAAATACCTTCATTAAACAATAGCCACCATAAGTAGAATCATTTGAAAATAGACTAATATTTATTGTTAATCTCATGCTGAAGTAAAATGTCACAAATTACCTTTTGACACACACACAAAGAGAGAGAGAACAACAATTGTGATAATCTTGAACTAGAAGGTTCACAAATATCATTCAAAATGAATCAAGACAATAATTGACATGCCAATCCATGTGGTTCAAATATGTGTTGCTCAAATACACAGAGCACCTTTCAACAAACAGCATATTTGCTTACTAAAATCAACAGAAAATATCTACAATCTTGTCACTTCAACCCAATTCAAATAATGAACAATTGGCAAATTTAGTTTCATTGTATGCCCTTGATGAACACCTAATGTAGTATTAAGCAGATAAAATTAATGTTGTGTTACTACAAAAATTACTCACCCAATCATTAAATTACTGAAATTGTTTTTCTTAATAGACCACTCAAATTAACCACCACAAATTTCAAAACTCTACTTGTTAGTTAGAAGAGAGTACTAGTTCCACACCATCCACAAATAAAAGCATGTTCCTGACTGCAAAGCATATCTCTCTTAACATTTAAAAATATAAATAATCTTCATCAATGAAAAATGTACTTAATACTGTAAAAGCTTCTGTTCCACAAACTTGGAACTCCTTAAGTATTCATCTGGATTCAAAGATAACACAAATAGGATGAACAAAGCAGCCTACATTGTTGTGCCTGACCCAAATGATCTCACAATTGTGCTAACTCTTTCAGCAAAAGCAGCTGAGGTGATTCTCTTTCCTGGCACGTGGAAAGGATTTGAAACAGCATCCACATATGCTGCATGAAACCGGCGGAAGAACTTCCATCATAGCAAAGCCAAAAGAGGATTAGTCATATATGGTCTTACTTGTGTCAGGCTGAGACCAAGAAGCTCTAATGCCAACACTTCAAGCTAAGAAACCAAACTTCAATATTGTAATCCTATTTACAATAAACAAATGAACATCCAGGAACCAAGCATCCGTAGCCAGCAAGAAGTAAATGATAGACATAATAATCACCTCGTTTATTTGCATCGAATAAGAACAAAGCATATTTTCAGCATAGCATAAGAACAGGGAATACATGGCTCCCCACTGAATGTAAAAACATATTACACCTAAGGTATACACAGTGTGAATTATACATGAAGCCAGTAAAAGAACATGGCTAATTACTATGAAAATCTTTTTTAATCCACCCATCAAATGCATCATTGCACATACAGTTCTTATGCTACAATTAACTGCAGAGAAAGTTACATATATAAAAGCCATTTCCAATTTTTTTAAATTGAAAGTGCGACTAGAAGCAAAGCAAATAGAATCATATTTTTCAATACTACTTGTCCAGTGAAAATATGCTCAACTTATGTACTCAAAAAGAAAAGACCAAACACAGTTCCTGATAACCTCTAATGTTAAGATCACATAATTCAAAAATTGGACATAAAAAGTGACTACGAGTTGTGTTCTCTTTATCATAAGATCACAGGCTGTTGTTCCATCAGTCCTGTTTTCTAAAGAATAAAAGAAGCCTGCAGAATGAATTGTGGTCTTCCTATCTAATAGATATGATGAGAAATTTACAATGGGCAAGGTGGACGATTTGAATTAACGTAAGTTTTCCTTTCAAAATCTATAAATTTTGGACACAGCATATACATAGAACTACGAATTTCTACCTAAGTGATGTAGTGATGTAGCTTGTTAACCTACAAAATTCCAAAGGTGGTATTTTTCCTCGTGACGTTTGGTGAGAGAGATGACAATTATAAAATTGATGGCTTGATAGATATCCAAAATTGCACTACTCAAGAAGGTAAGACTGGCGAGGTCTGTGGCCTAGCAGCTAAGTCACCTTAAGTTCATGTAGCAAACTAAATTACTGTCCCTTATTTCAGAACTTACAAAATAAAATAAAAAAATTTACAACTAAAGCAGACAAATAATACAACTTTATTTTGGATTTTTTCTTATATGTATTTGCATAACCAAAAATTGCAATTAGAATAAGGATGTCCACAGGAAGATGATTTTTTTGCCTAGTTTGCTCAAATTCTTTGACGCTGAAGAGGGATTACGGGTAGACAAACCTAATGTAATACAAGTATGTCACATATTCTCTGAGAAAGATGAAGACACACAAACATCCACGGAGTAAAGGAGAAGTTAGCTGCAATAAAGAGGATGATGAGTACAATAACTTATTTTCTTCATTCAAGGAGTTTTTCAAAGAGCCTACAGTAGATATTGTCAAAGAAGGAAAGATGCTTTTCTCTTTATTGAAAATAACAATAATGTCTGTGGGGAAAGATCCATCTGGTGGAACCTAAAGCACAAGGATAAGCCATTAGCTCTATTGCAAGGGTGTTCAACCAGGCAGTGGGCAAAGAAAGGAATTGGGATACTCAGCGATATTATTGTTGATGGGCATTTGACATCATGGAATGAAATCTGTTCTAAGTTTGATATTCCCCAATCTCAGTGGAGGACTTTTACTGTGCTTAAGGAAGCTTGTGGGGCCCTCTCCCTTCCCAGGATCTGTCTCAAGGATGATGAACGTTATGGCCTATTTTGGTGGCCAGAGGGTTCCCTTCTCCCTAAAATGAAAGCTAAATCCATTTACTCCTATCTTGCTGATAATGATGACATCTTGTTCTTTCTTAACACCTCTTGGAATCTCAATCTGGACCCTCCCTCCTGGCATAATACTCTCAGTGCTCTTTGGGCTGGACTTATTGAACCAAAAAAAAAAAGTTTTTTTATGGAAGCTGTTACTACTTAAACTCACCACTCTTAATCCATTGGGGGATACCAGCATTTGCACAGTTTGCAAACTGCCGGAAACTATTATGCATATTTTCTTTGACTGTTTATTTATTAAAGAAATTTGGAACATGTTTGGCATTACTGTTAATGGGAATGTTTGTGTCTAGGAAATCCTTAATGGCCATGTCTCACTGCTCAAGAGAGATGCTAACATGTTTTGGTCTATTATTTCAAGTGAAATTCTTTGGCTTCTCTGAAAATTTTGGAATAGTGATGTTTTTAGCGGTAGAAATAGATTTCTTACTGGCAGGTTACAGCCATTATGAGAATGGCAAAAGATAAGTTTGAGAACCTTCTTAAAGATGGCACTGCTAGAGTCTTCACCTAGGAGATAGCAAATGGGTATATATGGATAAGAAAGACAGAAGAAAGGACATCATTTGAGAAAAGACTTGCCAACTTTCTGGCAGAGTTGGAGGAGAAGAGTAAGCAGGAAGCAAGAGAGAAAGCCAGAGAGCATACTACAGCAGTAGCCCTTGTGCCTCTTAATGTGGTGCTCCCAGGAATGATGCTCCAGATTTCATCAGGACAGCAGGTCAAAGAGAAAGAAGGCAAATTTGGATGGAAGGATCTATTGGTAAAATAATTGAATGATTATTAACAAAGAACAAAACGTGCTTATAGAATTTACATGAGAGATGATTCTAAAAAGAAACATACAAATAATACAAAGAATCTATTATACAAAATATCTACAATATCTAGAAGTGACCATTAAATATAGAAACAATCTAATTGAGGAGATATTATTCTAATACCCTCCCATATGGTCAACCTATCAACTACACCAAGCTGCCCCCTGAATTTGACACACTTCTTTGGAAGTAGGGACTTGGTTAGAATATCAGCAGTCTGTTCCGCTATAGGAACAAACTGCAAATCCATGGATCCATCTTCAACCAGCTGGCGGATGAAATGACAATGAATGTCAATATGCTTGGTTCGCTCATGGAAGACGGGATTTTTGTCGCAGAAGAGGGGTGACGGACCTGCCTGAGACATATAGATGTCGGAAAGCATCCTTCAAAGTCAAACTGCCTCACAACCTGCTTTGACTGTTCCCTGGTATTCAGCTTATGTTGAGGAAAGAGATACTGCCTATTGCTTCTTACTAGTCCAAGTGATAGCACCTATGCCCAAACTAAAGACATTCCCAGAAGTGGACTTTTTGTCATCAACAGAGCCTCCCCAATCCGAGTCTGTGTAACCGATGAGTTGGGGATCATCCATAGAGGATACCAAAGTCTGGTGTGCAGGATGCACTTCATTGCAGCCCAATGATCTGAAGTAGGAGTTGTCATGAAGCAAGATATGTAACTCACTACAAAGATGAGATCAGATCTAGTGGCGGTGAGATAGATCAAACTACCCACTAGTTACCTGAATGTGGATTCATTCTCAACAGGAGAACCAAATTTGGCTGACAATTTTAGACCAAACTCCATAGGTGTAGATGCAAGTTTGCAGTCCTGCATTCTAAATTTGTCAAGCAGAGCCTATGCATACTTAGATTGAGGGATAAAGGTGCCATGTGACTGTTGCCAAACCTTGACACCTAGGTAGAGTAGTGTAGAAGCCCAAGGTCAGTCATGTCAAAATACTGGCATAAATTTTGTTTGATTTCTTTAAATCAAAGATGTTGAACTGTCAATGATGATCAAATCATCAACATAAATAACCAAAAGGATGAGGTCACTACCAATAGTCTTGACATACAGATTCGAGTTAGGAATCCTTTGGAAACCCTAATCTGTGAGGTACTTATCAATTTTCATGTACCATGCGTGAGGAGCCTGTTTGAAGCCATTGAGTGCTTTTACCAGTTTGAGTACCCGATGTTCTTTACCAACAACCTTGAATCCAGGAGGTTGCGTCATGTACAACTCTTCCTGTAGATCACCATTTAGGAAGGCACTTTTGACGTCCATTTGACGGACTTTCTAGTCACAATGAGCTGCCATGGTTAGGACTAATCTCATGGTGCTCATCTTTGTTGTCGGAGAAAAGGTCTCCTCATAATCAATCCCTTCACACTAAGAGAAGCCTTTGGCAACGAGACAAGCCTTGTACTTATCTAAAGTACCATCAGTCTTGTATTTGACTTTGTAAACCCATTTGCATCCGATGGGTTTCTTTCCTGAAGGAAGATCTGACAGAACCCAAGTGTTATTTTTCAACAGACTATGATGCTTAGTTTCCAAAGCTTCTTCCCACTCAGGTATCCCTTTCACCTCTGTGCATATTTGAGGCTCATACACACTGTGAATGTTGGCCATGAGAGCAAAATTTACAAAATCAAAAGGTTTTCTCTTCTTCTGAGCAGTTTTATCTTCGATGAGCTCATCATCACGAAGATTGCCAATTGTTTTAGACTACCATTTAGGCCGAAGAGTAGAAGTGCCAACATCAGAAGCAGGAGGTGCAATGGGATCATCATCATCAAACAGAAGATCGGATGAATCCTTAGGAAAATCAAGTGGTGTAGCTGCATGTCTGTGCGAGCCTATAGGAGAAGGACCTGGTGGAGAGGCAGGAACAAGAACAGTTGGAGCCTTCTCAATTGAAGCCCTCCCATCAAGTGGACCTAATGGAAGACAAACACCCAAGTCTTGAGCCTTGAGAGACTAATCCTATGAATCCATAATTGTAGGAGAGAGCTGAAATGGCCCTCATTCCTCATCAAAGACCACATCGCAACTCAAGATGAGACGATTAGTCTCGATGTCAACCAGTCAATAGGCTTTCTGATTATCACTGTAGTCAATTAGCATGACTTTCTGGCTCTTGGCATCTAATGTGGTGCATTTAGCATCAAGAATACAAACAAAAGCAATGGAGCCAAAAACTTTGAGATGGTTGATAGAGGCTTACGGCCTAACTAGGCCTCTTCCAAAGTCTGCTTCTTAACAGCCACTATAGGAGAGCGATTGAGAAAATAGACAGCAATGTGGACTGCTTCAGCCCAAAATTTCTTTGGAACACTCTTGTGTTCAAGCATAGACTGGGCCATTTCGGTAATCGTGCATTTTCTATGCGCAATGACACTGTTTTGTTGAGTGTAGGATATTGTTAATTGACGCTTTATGCCATGTTGTTCACAGAAATGGGAGAAGGCAAAGGAACAGAATTCTCCCCCATTGTCAATTCTAAGAGTAACAATATGTTGACCAAACTCTTTTTCTACAAGTGCTTTGAACTTTTGAAACAAAACAAACACCTCTGGTTTTTTATGAAGGAAATACACCCACATTTTACGACTGAAATCATCAACAAAAAGTAAGAAATACTTGGACAGGAGTAGCCATAGGTCCATAGATATCAGCATGGACAAGTTGTAATACCTTAGAAGCTAAAAAAGGAGTGTGATGCTGCTTCCCAGCCTGACACGCTCTGCAAACTACAAGGTCTTGGGTCTAAATCTTCGGCAATCCAATGACAAGATCTTCCCGAACAAGCTGAGAAAGATAGTGCACAATTAAGTGCCCATATCGTTGATGTCAGAGTGTACTAATAGAGGAGCGCTTGGCTGCCATAGCAAGCCCCTGAGAATCACCAAAGTCAACTAGTCTATATAGACCATGATCCTCAAGACCCGCTACAACAATAGGCTTAGTTTCCCAATCAATGATACTACACTAATGTGAACTGAAGGTCACGTCCAACTAAGGAGAATGTCTCAGAATTTGACTGACTGAGAGAAGGTTGAGTTCCACTCCTGGAACATAGTACACATCAAGCAAAAGCAGTTTCCTTCCTCCAAACTGAATATGTATATTGCCCTTTCTGACAACGGTGTACTCTTCCCTTCCTCCAAAAATAACTGAATCTAAGAATGGCTGAAAATTTGTGAACCAATCTCAATGATGAGTGAAGTGGCAGGAGGCACCTGAATCAATATACTAGGCAGAAGATTTCACATGATCTGCAGGTCTTTTAGCCATGAAGGCGTAAAAGGAAGACTCACTTTGCTCAGTGTGCTTCGCTACATGTGCTTTAGGCTGTGAACCAGATTGCTTGGCTTGAGCAATTAAGCATTTATGACACTCCAAGTTCATATGACCAAACTTATGTTAGTAGTTGCACTAAATGTTTTTCTTCTTTGGGCCTTCTAATAACTTAGCAGAGGTGTTTTGCTGATAAGATTGAGAAAAGTGAGTGGCTCGGATCCTTATGAAAGGAGTTAGTTGAAAAAGCTTGCGTATTTGAAGATGAACTGGTACCACTGTCGAATTGTTGTTTCCACCAATCTTGCTATAAAAGCATTATGCAAAGATCAAAAAATGACACATCAGAGTGAGTGGAAGCAATGTTGAGTCTCAACAAAGTGCTCACAGGAAGACGGTAGACTCTTCAGGGTGATTATCACCATGTCTTCTTCTATTTTGCGTCCAATGACTTCCAACTGATCTCGAATGTCCTTGATTTTATTGAGATGATCTTGTAGGGACACGTGTTCATCCATCATAATCGAGAAGAGCATGTTCTTCTGGAAGAATGCACGGCTCTTATTTGAGATTTCATGCAAACCTTTTAGATGGCTCCAAATTTTTGCAATTGTTTTGTCAGAAGGAACCTAAGGCAGTTGATCATTAGTGACTGAGAGTTTGATGAGCAAGACAACTTCACAATTTTGCTCATCAAATTTATCCTGCTCTTTGCCTTCATCTTCAAGACGAGTAGTCTTGCCCAAAACAATTTTGTCAAGACATCTATATTCAACGATTGTCATCATGCGCTGCTTCCAAGTATTGTAGTTTCTGACATTGAATATTTTATTCCCCTCAAGCAGAATATTCGTCGGAGATGCCATTGCAGAAAATTGAGGTCAAAGGTGGTTGATCGAATGGTGGCACAAATATCGAGGTAGAATACGTGCAAATCACGTTGTGAATAAGACTCACGTAGAAAAAAAGCATTAATTTTGAGAATAAACTGTAGATTTTTGGGCCCAGATCCCAAGGCAAAAATTTTTGAAGACCCAAGAAATTTTGAGAGATACCCAAAAATTGTCTCAAAAACCCAGAAGGAATTTGTCGTCAAAATTTGGATTGGAGCTGCAAACTTAGGGTTTTATAGAAAACCTAGCCAACTGAATTAAAAATTTAGAAATATCTTCACAAAAATGAATTTCTGGCTGCAAAGGAAATATGGAGGGTTTGTAAAACCCTAGGTGGCTGAAGAAGAGTCTATAGATATCAGAAAACAACCTCAGAATGGTTGAAAGTTGTATAGAAAACCAAGAAATCAGATGGACGTTGTTCAGCACAAACTGGGCACAAATAGAAATCAACGGACCACAAAAAATGGTCGATGGTGAGCAAGAAACTATCACAACTTGGTCGTTTTTGTTTGGAAATAGTATTGCCACAAAATCCAAGGTCAATGGTTACAAAGGGGTTGTCGAAAATGCAAAAATCATACCCGTCGACCACAAAAATGGTGGACACAGTAGTTACAGACGTGGAGTAGAACATGTCAGGAAAAAGGCATCGTGGGTTGTTTTGATAAAAAAAAAAGGCGCACAGAAACCCTCAACCAAGAAGCAGAAAAGAAACAAAGGCGTCAACCAAGAACAAATGCACCAAAAAACAAACTGGAAGGTCGCAAGAATGGCGTCAATATGGACGCAAAAACCCTAGCCAGGTGTTGCAAAACAAATTCTTGCTAACTTCGACCAAACCCAAAGTGAAATAATTTCAAAAAAATTTGGACAAATAATTTCAATTAAGAAATTATAAATTTTTCGAGAACAACATCAGCTCTGATACCATATTGGTAATATAATTGAATGATTATTAACAAAGAACAAAACGTTCTTATAGAATTTACATGAGAGATGTTTCTAAAAAGAAACATACAAATAATAGAAAGAATCTATTATACAAAACATCTACAATATCTAGAAGTGACCATTAAATATAGAAACAATCTAACTGAGGAGGTATTATTCTAATAGGATCCATGGGGTGCACAGCCTAGACAAAAGGAAATGTAGATTATGAGCAATGAGCAATTTTTTTTAATTTTGATTTTATGATACATACTTAAATTTTGTATATAGTTCTTGTGATGTACGCTCTCAAAGTATTATGTTGTAGTTTGTTCATGTAGTAGGCTAATAGATGGAACCTTTCTTGATGTTTTAGGTATACTGATGATACTGATGTACCTTCCAATTGTACATTTTTTAGGAGCGGTTCTATGAGATGTATCAAAACTATCTTATAATTAATAGAAAATGTTTGATAAAGTAGCCAAGTTTTTCCCTAATTTTTTGTCAAGTTCTAAAACTATGATTTTTAGAAATAAAATAATAATATAATATTCCCATAAAAACACCACTTTAAAGCAACCCTATATCTACAAAATAGAGGAAACAAAAATATTTTTAGAGGAAGCTAATTCTAAAACAAATAACTAAAATAAAAACCCATAATAGACTCATATCCCCTTGGGAAAAATAGCAACTTTTGCCACTTCAGTAATTTTCAAAAACCTAAAAATAACTTTTACTTGCAAACTTTGTCAAATCTTTTTAAGTCTGAAATATGGCAAACTTTTTCAAGAGCCTATTAAATTTGTTGAGATCCTATCCATGGGCATGAAACTAATGATTGCCTCTACAAAAGCAACTTTCTCAAATCACAAATTTGGATTATTGATTTTCTCTCACCATTCCTCAAAAAAGCATACATGCTACAATAGCAATTTCTAAAAATAGAATTATTTGGAAAACAAAATATTCTAATTAACACAAAAACTCTAATTGTGATATTATGCCAACACCTAAATTCTGTTTTTTCCTATTCTTGGAGGAGTTTTGTCATGGCAATGACAACTAGGAAGTGCAGCTATAGGAACTTTTGAATGACAAAGCTTGTAAAAAAATATGGCTATAGGAGCTTTTGGATGGAAAAGCCATCACAAAAGTGCACCTCATATTTTCTGTTTACCCTTGATGGAGTTCACTTAGATTATTGCCACTTTTAACATAGGTGCAGCTTTTGAGTAGTTTGACTACTCCAAAATGGCACTAATTACTTAAGTCTTTCCTGTTTACTTTTGAGGTGGTGTTTCCAAGTCACTTAGCCAGCTATTTGAAAATTGGATATAACACTTCAGTGCCTTTGCCACTTAAAATGCACTTAAGCTCTATCTGTTTTCCCTTCTTATAGGCACACTTCACCCATCACTCGACCTTCCCCTATCTTTGGCATTGATTTTACATGGCTTTTCTTATGAATTTGTGAGCCAACATTTGACAATTGCAAACTCCTTAATCCATACCTTAAGTTTATGTGTGTCATTTTGTTCTTTCTTCTCCATTCCATTCTTGAGAAACATCATTGTTTATTCCCTATCAAGATCAATGCAATCGTCTTCACCTTACATAAATCACTCATAAATAGGACAATGATAAAAACAAGTAACTAGCAAAAAGAGATATAACCATGGATTTTTATAGCTACCAATATGGATTTAACATCCCCTTGTGCAGCTAGTCTATCAATCTTTAAGCCTCAAAACACTATGTGAGGCTGCCAATTTTCTCCAATTGTCAAGAGGTAAGTTAGTTCCTCTTGACTGAATGAAGTTGTATGTGGACCAATTCCTCTCTATAATAAAGGAACTATCAACGTATGAAAGGATGTGAGTGATGTGCATCCGCAACTCCATGCCATCCTTGTCGTGGCACATCCATCATCCAATAGAAACAATGGCCTCTAGTTTGTTGAATGTTGCACCATGAAGATTAACAAAAGCAATCCACCACTCTTGAAGTTTGGATGCTTCCTCAATGTTGTACATTTTCAAAGGGCCTTTGTAAACCCTTCTTTCACTTCTTCTTCAGAAGGATGCACTTTCTCAATCCTCGGTGCCTATCATTTCAGATTTATAGCATAGATTCATTGTATTCCATTGCTGCATCACAGTGGACCTGATATGCTCCTCATATAGTCTCAAAGTAGGGGCCTTGCTATAAATTGTTTGCTTTATCTGGCCATGCATGTTGTCAAATGTCTCATAAATTTTGCCAACACCAATAGAGTTCATATCAGCATACTTAATCATTTGCACAATGAGTGAGATGAAAAGAGCAAATGTATCTACAAAAAAAATACTCAAAATAGAATAAGACTCAATTCAGATTTAAAATTTAAATACATGAATTTTCAAATTTTGAAATATATTAAAAAGAAAAGAAAATTAAATCTACATTCTTCAATTCAAAGTGGACCAGTAATCATCATCAACGATCTCCCACTTCACGCTCTTCCTTTCAATTGTGATGGCCTCTACCCACCTACCCCAATCAACATTAACCATCATTAATTGTAGTCTCCATAGGTTTGAGATATTCCTCCCTAACAAAATGAAGTAACCAACATATCTAGTCTCCGTAGGTTTGAGATATTCTTTCTTCAAAATAGTTTTGAATAGAACAAGTGAAATGTGATGGTTGCAATTGAACATTTGTATGTCTCTAGCTTATGCCACCATTCACCCAGCTAATATTCATGTGCAAAGGGGAAAGGAGATCAAAGCATGGAGTCCAATCCCCTAATCCTAAGGCACACTGGAATACAAAACCACTTCAAGACGAATATGATTGACACCACTTGATTGAAAGGGCAATGCAATATCTACGCTCTTGGAGTTTCTATTCCTTTGTTGCTTAGAATTGGGAAGAAGATAGATAAAGTAATTATGCAAATGATAAATGATATAAGAAATGTTCTTGCTAAACTGAAAATGAGGTACAAAAGGAATTTAGGAGACACTTGTGTGCACCTGAAATCGAAATAGGAAGAATGCTGATGCAGATCTGAATTTCCGACAGTCGAGATCTCGAAAACACCTATAACTACAAATCTGGAATCTATGAGCCAGAGCTTGACTGCAGGATGAATCTGAGCCTGATCTGGGAGGAACAAAATGCCCAGGGCATTCTGTTCCTAGGAACAACATGCCTGAGGCATTTTGTACCCTGCTCTTGGAGCCAGGACAAACAACACAGTGACTGTCACACGGCAGAGAGTATGGCTTTTCTCCGGTAGTTGCTTTTGAAGTCTTCCGCACTCGCAAATTTGAGAAATGTGTGTGGGTGGCTATATAGGGGTTTGCCTTGGTCAACCCCCCATTTTGGTGATTCCCACCTCCATGGATAGCAAGTATAACAGAGAAAGTGTGTTGTGCTCATGAATCTAGAGTATGTCTAAATTGTTATGAGCCTAAATGCATAAATTTAATGTGAAGAGTCAACCCTAATGTGATAGAGTAAACCCTATATGAAAATGCAATCAATGTATGATTGAAAGCATGTAACAAACACAAATCTGAAGTTCAAATGTATAGATCTGAGAATAACAAGAAATCATACCCAACCTAAGAGGTAGAGTACAAGCCAATCATTAGTCGGTGATCTCCTAGCCATCATCATGATCCTCTTGAAGCTTCATATTGATGTTGAATGCTTGATGTGATAAAATACTTAATAATTGCTTGATGTAGCCTTGATTCGCAAGCTTTTACTTCATGGGATGTCTTCATATTGGGGCTCCAACCTTACAATTGCTTTGACCTTACCAAAATGAAGTGTGAGGCTTGCTTTTATACAAAATCAAAGGATAAACTCAAGAGAGCTGACCACAGATCCTAAATCCCCACTAAAACACCGAGACCAAGCCCCAATCTTAATTTCAGCCCCATCCTTGGGGAAGGAACATAAAGCCCCAAGCATTATGTTCCACCCAATCAGAGCTCAAATCAGGACCATGGGTCCCGAGTGAGTGAGGGATGCCGGATTATAGGATACAGCTAATTTCGAGGTCCAAACAGAACACAAAAGCTGCAAATGGTAAAATAGGGGCTAGGTGAAGAAATGAATTATTAGATTGGAGGAATAATAGAGGAGCACACTTAGAAATAAGGGCTTACCTTGATTTTAAACAAAGTTGAATTGATAGAGAACCGATATTTGAATTTAGGTATCATTAACACAACATGAAGTCCTAATGCATGCTAAAATGAAAACACACTAAGGTAGGTGCTAAACAATCATGAAATTATACATACCAATTAGGTGCTTACAATTTACGACAATACACTTTTGGGCTTCCCAATGCCTTTCGATACATTGATCAACACATAAACACATGGAGTCTAAAAATGTGTTTGTAAGTCAATGACAACCTATTCAACATTTGAGGCCCAACCTCCTCTATGGCCTCCCTCAAAATCTGAAATTAGAAGTTTGCATCCTTGAGTGAGCTAAACAATTAAAAGTTTTAGGATAATAAAATTCATCTGCAAATTTAACTATGATACCAATGAGTGACTAGTGTTTAATATTGGTCAACCCTTCGTAATAATTGAGCAGCCAACCCTTAGCGAAAGTTGTTTCAAGTCCTCCATCAACAAACTCCTAGTATACTCTCTTCCAAGAGGGGTGGTATGGAGTCCATGTTTTCCAAGGGGTGTGTTAGAGACCAATGGAATTTTAACTTTGAAATAGGAAAAACATGCCACATGAAATGGCATTACGTGGGCAAAGAAAATTTCAGCACCTTACAAATTTGCTTCTACCCGTGACTAAACATTCAACATCCCTACAACACTAGTAGCCTTTTCCTTTCCTTTGGTAGAACCTTCTCTTCTCTTACTCTCAACTTCCACAATAGGCACAGTAGATCGCATAGACAGTATGGGAAAACGCTTGTTTCTTGTATCACCCTTCATGACACCTTGGTTTTCTCAAGCTTAGTTTTATCACCTCTTACCCCATGTCCAAATATGCACAAAAGACGATTGTAAAACCTTGTGTAACTCCCCTTGTAATGCAATGCTCTCATTGTAACAAGAAAGGGTATACAAAGGACGAGTGTTCGGATCTACATCCTTGTACCTTATGTGGATTGTAGGATCATAGTGAAAAGACATGTTGGAACAAGGAATTGAAGAATATTTTGTTACAATGAATGAAAATGGATTGTGGATGGAGTTGGATCGAATTGGCAAAAGTAAACAGGTATGGTCAAAAAGTTGTTCAAATATAAATGTTAATATATGAAAAATGATAGCAATCATGAAAAGTTTGAATGTCCAAAAAAGATAACAAACGTTTTGAGTCAAAAGAAACCATGTCCTTCAAGATGTCTACAAAAAGTGAAGCTGGAGAAAGTGATTTCTATTATTTGTTTCGATGATGTTGATGCGGTTGTTATTGCAAAAGGGATGTTTATTGGCATGTGTATAACTGATTCGAGTGGAGATTTCACAAAGATGAGTGATATTTGCTTCAAATGTTGTTATAGATTTGTTGATTTTGTGGCATTGTTGGTGATAGCTTTGGAAATTGTTTGGCCCTTGAGATGGTAGGTTCTAGAGTTTCGGGAATTGCAAATAGAGAAGAAATGGCCATGCATGATCATGATTGGAGCGATCACTAGTAGAGAGACTCACGATGGTCAATTGTAGTTTGATCATCTTTGATTGGAGTGAGCACCAGAAGAGTGACTCTTCATGTGAATGCATCGATGATTAGAGAACTAAGATTCACCATTTTTGGGAGATGGCTAGTGAGTGGCCCTAAGTCAAGATAGTGCTGCAGCACATATTTTTGGAGACTTTCTTCAAAATATTCATTATGGGGGAGAAGGGATGGAACAATGAACATTTTTTTATCAATGTTCATTATAGGGGAGAAGAAGGATAACGAACATTAATAATGCATTTAGTTATTTGTTTATGTGCAATTGGAGATTTCAGTTATATTCTTAAATTTATATATACAGAAAAGTATTATGGTAATGCATTAGAGGATGAATACAATGGAATAAGTTAAAGTTTGTATTATGTATTTTTCAGTTTCATCCTTTGTCCATGTGAGTTGCAATAAGGGCTCATTAGGATTGCATGGCTCATTTGCATAAGTCTTTCAAACAGAAAAAGGACATTCTAATGGGTTACTCCTCACTTCACCTACAACACTTCGACACCTACAAGAAACCCTAGTACCGTTATGGCTTGTTTGTTGAATCTCAAGGTCACCCCCTACCATGACCCTCATATTGTTCATATTGCATTTTTTTTCTTTCAAAAATACCATTGCAAACATTTTTATGAAAAAAACTACCGAAATGTTTGATATTTCAAAGGAAACAAAAAATATAAAAATCAAAGGACTTGTGAAAATGAACAATGGATGCTATTACCTCAAATGATGTAGTTTTGATGCTCTCTTGTTTTCTTCTCACAAACTATAAAATGAAGGAATATTATATTTTTAACTATAAGTAATTGTGTTTTAGTTTAGGATTGTGTAAAGGGATGTAGAGGGCCTTAGGCCAACACCGTTTTCCTCACTTCTCATTTATTTCATGATGGGACATAGAAAATGGTTGGCCATCAATTGGACAGTTGGGGGATGTCCAAACATCCCTTAGCCATCCTTGAGATGGTCAAGGGATGTTTAGCCGTCCCCTACAAATTTTTGGTCATTTTTGGGACATCCTCAGTCTTTTTCCAATTGGGTGTTGCCCTAGGAACATTTATTAGTTGTTAGCACCCCAAAACATCTCAATGATGGGGACACGAATGGCTGGAAAAGCCTAAGGGATACAACCCCATGTAGCATTTATTTCATATGGAAGATCAAAATGACAATTGCTTTGCAATTAAAAAAAATGTATTATTTCATTGAACAACACTATCATTATAGAAAAGTAAATATAAGGGCAAAACACACAAGAATGTTGTCCTCTCATTCTTGCTGTTGCCTATTGCCAATGAATTCAAGCGGCATTTTCAATGTGCTAATAACTCTGAACAAATTATAATTAGAAAATTCTAATTTCTAAAAATCATCCTAGAATGTTAGAATTGCTGAGAAATTAAGTGATATGAGGCTTGAGCATAGTGTTGATGAGTGTGTTAAACAAATTAAGATTAAGTGGTTACAGCTTGCCATCATTTGTCATAAGATAAATGATAAGTAGATCGTTTCCCCAATAGGGCCAATACTAAACACATTGCTTTGAGCCCATAAGACCTTCATGTCTTATCATAGCCATGAAAATTCTAAATATTCTTTGGAGATGTGATCTATCATGTTCCAAGAAAAATGAAAATGGCATTTTCAAGATATGGATTGTCTTGAGGATAGTGCACTTGTCTTGTAGACCAAAAATGCAAGTAAACATAACAATAGAACTAATCTAGTTTCCGAAGAGGATCATTAACAACAATAAAAGCCTCAGGAGATTGTTGTTACTGCATGATACCACATTCAGTGAGAGATTGCTTCAATAGGAATTCTAATACAGAAGAACATGATGTCAAAATTAATAAATTATATATAGACCTTATCTTTGACCAGCTTTAATATTCCATATGATGATAGAATTCTGACTCTGGAGCTAGACATCATGAGTCGCATGATATAAGAATGCATTCCTTCCTATTAATAAGAGCAAAGGAAAGGTTAAAATTCTTTTAGATGATAATAGTCAGTTGAAAGATAAAAGTTAAAACAATGATGGTGTAAATGCTGAGGATGATGCATTCACTAGTGTCAAGTTGATTCCAGGACTTCAGAATCTGTTCCCCAAAAACACCAGTAAAACATGGTAAGTTGTTATGAGCCCAATCATGGTTGGCTTCACAGCTGCAAACCCTGGGTAGAAAACCGAGGTCTGAATTTAGACAAAAATTGTAACATAACCTAGGTCTGAAAAATAGACTAGAATTGAAAGTCTAATTTCTAGAAATTTCTTAACGTAAACCATAGGTCTGAAAATCTAAAATGGAAAATAAAATCAAATATTTTAATCGGTTGCTGAGTCTAATTCTGGAAAGAGGAGAACTTTAATATTACTGAAAATACATAAAGCATTAAATAGCAGAATAATGAATTTCCTGAGAGGGTGTGGTTCTCATCTTAGGCTGAATCCAGGGCAGTATGGACGCTGTTGTAGCCAAACACAATCGCCAGACCTGTGTTTAAAAGGTCCTTTTAAATTTAAAATCGTGTTCTCTAACACCTACTCTCTGTTTGTAACTAATTTCGATTTCATACACTAGCTCCTTTTTCGCTTGTATGTGGGATAATCATTTTTCCACTAAAGTAAATCTAATTTGCTAAGTGCAAGTGCACAAAAGAGTGCAGACCAACAACAAAAATTCTGAGAAGGAGGTTCTGGTTCACATACAAAGGGTTCTACTAGACATACAATACTGATCCCAAATGAACCCATAAAATTGGCTCAAAAGATATACAGAATATATTTATAAAAACAAACCCAATAGACCCAAAAATAAAAAAAAGTTTGTAAGTGAACTGTGGAACAAAGTACCTTCAGAAGAAGATAAGTCCAAAGGGTTATATGTTTCTCTTAGAAATCACTTGTTTATGATGGGATCATAAATATAGATATAAGTATTTTTGCAAAAGAAATCGGAGATTGGTGATTGCTAATCCAAATTCTGCGAGTCCGGGACTTGATAAACAGATTTTGATGATCAAATGATAGTATTTCTTTATCAGGATACTTAAGGACAAACAGAAAGTTGCATTATCTCATCGGTCAAGTACTCCATGTGTTATATGACCAGATTTGATGGACTAAAGTAAGGTAACATGAAGGGGAATGTTAGACATCATAAATTTCTGTTCTCTTTCCTGGGTCACTCTTTTATTCCTCTTTTGAAATGCAACTGCCATACAATATATAACACTGCTACTTGAATAAATATTAACCAGTGGGGTTGCAAGGAATAATCCTTATTTGCAATTAAGCAACTGAAATATAGTTCTCCCAACCTTCTGTAGATAGATTATGGTTCATCCTACATGAGATACCTAATAATTACTCCACCATCAACTTTCAAGTTATTAAGCTGTAAACTTAAAGTTACTGATCCCCGTGTCTAGACATCCTTTTAAGACCATTTGTAATTAAGCATAATTGATAGTAACTTATGTCTCTATTTGTCTCATTCATTTGTGTGCCCCTTTATTATTTGCATGCTCAAGTAACTGTGATCAAATCGAGACCCTTTTAGAATGCATATGTCATCCCAACATCCTCCTTCCAACACTTGAGTCTGGACCAATAATGATCCAGTTGTTTCCTTAAAGCTTTCAAATCAAGCCAGGATTCTAATTTGTCTTCCTGGAAAATTTGGCCTTGATTTCTATAAAACTAAAATGTTGTGGGAATACTCTTGACATCAGCAACTGCGTTAACTAAAAATTATGGGTCCTGGTAGGTAATATTTCAAAAGCATCCTATATATTTATCCCCATTTCAGGCATGTCTACTTTATGCGCCTGCGATCACAATAAAGGCTATGAAACACTTGTTAAGGAGATGTTGAAGATCCAAAAATCTACAGAATATAAACCAAAGTCACTTCATGTACTTAGTCCACCACTTCCTCTCTTGTAAACATTTGTTGCATGGAGACAGCACCAGTATGTCATCTTCATGTGTTATGTTACTCACAGAGTAATTCACTCCTAATGAAAATAGAAACAGACCTGTGCTGTGGTGGGATAAAATACTCCTGTTCTCTATGCTTCTTTAACACTAGAATTCCAACAGCCACAAATCACTTCCAGAAATCTTCCTCATTGATCCTAAACATATACATCGCAAAGAAGCTACAGGTGACCAAAGATGAGCTCAAAGATGAGTGGTGCTGTGAAATGGATATTTTGCCTTTATTTATAATGGGTGTGTGTCTTTCCCTTTTCTTTGTTTTTTCCAATATGCCTCCAAATATTGCCCAAGACATAATTTGATACAGAGACAGTCAAAATATGCATCCAAGCTGTAACCTTGGAAGTATCTAGTCCAATATGTATTAAATAAGCTGAAACAGGTACCCAAAATACAAAGCATCCAGTAATATAGATGCAACCACTGTCTAGCGTACAGTGAAATTATAAACAACAAGGAAATAAACCCCTGCTCAAAATTGAGCCTCACGGAAATAAACATTGTATGACAAAAAATAATCAAACCATAAAGGAACACTTCCGAGAACTGTTTAAAATCAAAAGGGTAATAAAGTGCTCAAGTACACTTGCTATGGTAGACCTGATTCAACATTCTCATCACATGAATGTGAAGATCAAGTTGAGGCAGATACACTTTAACTTATGATCCAAGAAAGAATATCCAATGGACTCAACTTGCAGCACAGAGCAAATTACTATGGTAGCACAATCTTGACATACACAGAAGCATGCCGAGTTAAAAAGCTCTTAACATGCCAAAACCAGACATTACATCCAAAAGATTCTGTGTATTGATAGCTAGTCTGTGGCTTTAACCAAGGCCAGGCATCTATATTGCAGTTTCCATTAAAACATCTTAGCTTGAGTTCTATATAATGGTTTCGTATAGAGCTTCACCATCAGCAAAAATCAGGCTTACAAGCCCTCCAAACAATTAGAGATTCTTGCAATTTCCCCTAAAGAGAAAGAAGAGAAATAACAAAATGGTCTCTCTGTCCACTTTTCCCAATCGCATGGGCAAAACTTGAAATATATACATTGTGAGGGATTAAAAGTCAACAAACTTTCTGTCATCTTCCATAAAATTGAGAGAGTGCTGCAAGTACTCAGCTTCAAAAAAATGAAACTTTACCTTGTGAAAACAATTAACTTTATACCAAGTAATAAAGGGCTGGTGAATTTTTATTTAATGGATCAAATATCAGAAAATACACCCAAAGAATTTTCTGAATATAAGGCAAGTTAATTTGGCAGATTTTTGACCTTTAGGAACATACAGGAGCAAACTGACAGAAATAAGTCGACCTTACTCAAACATGTACAATTCAAAAGCACCAATCAGACCCAACATGTAAGCTTGAACTACCCAAACAAAGAAATGCAGGAAAGAGGAAAGCAATGATGTCAGATGCACTTGCATCTAGAGTGAAAAGGAACTGCACACACACTGTTATTCTAGCTTCAAAATTCAAACCTTCACGGTTCTACTATTCACAACCAGACTGTGTTAGCCAACGTGATCTCAAGTTCTGAACATTATGAATTGAAAGGATGGGTTATGTTGAATAAGAAAATGCTTACCAGAACAGAATAGGAAGTTTTAATAAGATATATTTTTATACTCATTGCACTTGGAATTTTCTGTCTAAATGTTCATTTTTCTGAGAGGAGACCAATCGAGAAAATATTATTGTGATGTCAGATTAAAGTTGACGCAGTTAACTTTATGGAAGACAAATTCATGCTCATTGTTTGGAATTAACGGCCAGAAAGCAGAAAGAAAAGAATCATGGTTAGACTGAAAGGGGGTTGTTTATAAAAATATTCAGAACATTTGAGCTGTAAATAGAAGAAGCAAAACTGAAGCTCCTAATCTTATCCCAATGCACGAGTTTTGCTGGTACAAAACTGCAAAACTGCAAAAAAACATGATTTCCAAATCCAAACAGATTGAATTTGCATTCTCGTTGAATTATGAGATGGTTATAACTATATTTGTATTTTAAATACATAGAACCACCATTTTTACTTCCAGACCCCTTCACAAAATATTTGCTCAAGAAGATGGAAGCACTTTGAAGCATGAAAAAAATGTTTACAAAAGGGTGAAGGAACCTACACTCCTAACATCTGCATCTCTCAAGTCCTGGTTTGTTGTCACGATAATGAACTTAACCTTGGTGTTTGTCAAATACCCGTACCTGCATACATCACAGAACAAATACCGTCTCAATATTCACCTCCATTAAGAAAATTGTTGTGACATTTAATTTACTAATGAAGATGATGAAGGAAAACAAAAAACGAACTGTGGAAGCGATAGTATGTCAACTTACACTTTATAATTCTCAGTTGGATAAAGAAGCCCAAGAAATGTTTCATTCAAAGTTGACCCACTTTTCTTCGGATTATTCACTGAAAAAATGTGATCGCAATAGTTAAACATACAATCCCATTACCCGGTTTCAATCAACGTCATTGGTTTTAATTAATAAATTGAATTGTAACAGGGCTTCTGGAAAAACTGTGTATTTCGTTTGCATCAATATTTTTTTATCACATAATTTGATCCAACCCCAACCCTAGATTGGCATTCTTGAATAATCGAACATGACAAATTGTCATCAATTGAGATAATAATAACTAAAATCATTATTAACAAATTTTGTACAGCTTTCTCGGTCGTTGCAGTTGCTATAAAACATTTATCCACAGCCTGTGGGATCACAAGAATTTATTCATTGAATTTATTTTTTAATAAATAATAAATAATGGGTGTAAGGATGCGACCTCTTTCGTCAATGACATCGAGAGAACAATGAACAATGTAGTGCAGCTTCAGCGCATCATCCCCCTCACTAAAACTTTGTATGTAAACAGGATTGTTCTACACTCGCCGGACAATTCAAATTTATTGCCACCCAAGAACATAAGGAAAAGGTACTAAGGCTGAGCAAGGAAAAAACAGACCTGCAGACCCACAATCGCTACGCAGATTATCATGATTTTGTTTAAGAGTCGAATTAATCTATTTACTACTCGTCCAATTTGTTCGCCAAATCAATGGGCTCGTCTGAAGAAACTCGTTCATGCCTTCTACCTCCCGGATTCAAAGAGAGACGAGTTGCTCATTCTAGCAACAAAAATAAGACTCGGAATTTACAAATGCAACTACTAACTAGCTATTGGACCAATGGGTACGCTCGTGAGATTTTGGAAGGTCAATTTTTTTATTATTATTTTTTTCATAAATGTGGAGAGTATATGTTGTTTATGGAATAAAGGTTTTAATAGAGAAGTGATTGTTTCAAATCAATTATGCATGTATTTGAGAGAGGGGTGGTGATAAGGAAATATAAATAGATGAAAGACAAAATTATTATAGAGAGAGATATGGATTGAATAAGAAAATAAAAATAGATAGAGAGGGAGACATGGAGTGATATTAATATTAATAGAGGGATACATAGAGGAGAAGAAGAGAGATAAGTAAATACAGAGGTGGGGGCTAGAGGAGGAAGGAGAGAGAGATAATATATAAAGAGGGAGTGGTAGATATAGGTAGAGGGTGTTATAGAGAGATAAAGAGGTATAGAAAAAATGATAAGGAGAGAAGTAATGAGATAAGGAGATTGTGTGTGTGTGTGTGTGTGTGTGTGAGAGAGAGAGAGGGGGGTGATAAAAACTATGTATGAAAAATACATTCATGAGCCATTACAATGATAAATCTACTTGAATTATGAAAGATAAAGTTAAATGATGATCAAACTCAAGCAAATCGTCTCATCTCTATGTATCTAAAGAAGCTAAAGAAATGCTCTCAACTTGGCATCTATTAGAGACAGCTCTAGAATGAGAAATTAAAGTTATGCTAGATGAATTGTGTCATTCTAACTCAAATTATGTTAAATTGTGCTTAATTATGCTAAAAAATCAAAACTAAATGCCTAATATGAGGATGCAATTTACAAAGTATGAGAGTGGATCCTTTTCTCTTGTTTTTGCCCTCTATTTATGGATTTTCTCAAGGCTTAGGGATAGAGTAAGATTAGTCATGATTAAGTTTGAGTTAAGTTATTGGTTTCAAATGTTGGGACAAAGTAAATATTTTGTTCTCAAAGGTTGAACAAAGAGACAAAATGAATGGTCAAGATGCATCTCCATGATGAGTGGCGGAGAATTGATTTAGCTTTGATCCATGTGAGATCATTCATTCATTCTCGTTGGTTGATTTTATTTGTGTCCCCATGTGGTCAGTGAGAAAACTAGGAATTAATAATTGATTTATCTTAGCCACGTGTACCCTTGAATGGATTGAATTTGATTTGATTTAACTATATAATTAATTGATTGAAATCAATTGCATAATTATTTGATTCTCCTGATTAAATTGATCCAATAGCTTTGATTTCAATTAGTTCATATTTTTGTCCTTGATTGCTCACTTCGATTCTACTCGAACATTTTTAGGTGTATATAAATGTCTCTCTTTGAATCAATGTGTGAAGCACATTGGTTCAAAGAATGTCTGATGTTTGATTCCCTGATGTTCGATCTAATCTTGATGATTGATTTGATTCACACTAATTTTGATGATGCAAATTTTTGATATGATGTTGAATTCTTGATTTGATACTCTCATCGGAGGAATAACCTGATTGAGATGCCCCACTAATAATCTCAAAAAAATTACGTTTGATGCCCCTGATTTGAAGAATTTCTCTAATTCACTTGATTTTGTGCTATTATAATATCATGCCCCCTTGGGAAATGAATTAAAATGATTTTGGATGATTGGGTTGACTTTGGGAATTTTGATTTATTTCCCGATAAAATTAATTTGAAAATGCCTCAGTCATGAGAAAATTTGTTGAGAAAAACTTTGATTAATAAAACGTTGTTGATGCTTCGGATAAGTTGATGATGTTTCAATATCACTTGATGCCAGTCAGAATCACTTGGTTGATTTGTATTGATGTCAATATGGTAGGACATATAGATTGATGGATTGATGTTTCCTTCCTCAAAATCTAGATTTAGGAAATTTGATGCGTCAAAGATGAGCAAATAGATGTTAGGATAAATTGATTAATGTTTGATGATCAATTAGATGATTTGACTTATTGATATTTGTTTTGATATGTGTAGTTATGTTTTGATGATACAAGGCTAATTAGATGTTCTCATGATGCAAAATTGGGGATTGGTAGAAGAACAAGGTTGTTTGCTAGTGCAAGTACAGACATAGATATAGGTGATGGTAAGAATTAGGTTGCCCCTAGTTGATCAAATGCATGTTGATTATATCCTTGATGTATCATGAATCATTTTATGGGTCGTGATTTACAAGTATTTGTATATTGATGATATTGATGTACCTTGGTTGGTCAAATTGAGCATATTATTTTATGATGGATATTTCAGATATTGACGATGTTGATTAGGACTTTGACTATGTATTGATAGACATTTGTTTATTTATATTTGTAGAGATTTGATGATGTACCATTGATATGGTCTTTTGATGATGATAACTCTACCCCTTTTGCTTAAGGAAAGCCTATAAGTTGCAAAATTATATATATATATATATATATATATATATGCAGCTAGTTATTTCTTTTAATCATAAAGATGTTTTTTTCATCATTGAGCTTTTAATAACATGAAATTGGTACAACCCTCACTAATTAGATTTCCAACCATGATGATATGAATACCGCTTTCTTTGGATTCTCAACAGTGTCAATAAACAAAAAAAGAATTGACCCCTTTCATATACAAATATCCTCGATGATACTTTGGTGATCATGTCATTAGATGAATTTGCATACTTCTATGAATCAACCTTACAAGCAATCATGTCGAAATCAAGAAAATAGCATGCTTCATCATCACTTCTCTAGTCCGAAGACATCCTAGAGTTGCTAAAAAGACATGATTCAAAAACAAGTAACCCATTGAAACATCCTTTCTTTTATTTGTAGATCCATATTTCAATAGAGCTTCATCCATTTTGATCCTTTAGATTTTGATTTTAATGTTGAGCTTGATTTTGATGTTAATGTTTTTTATCTTGTTTGAATGCTTGGATGTTTTGAATCGTTAGATATCTTGAAATTTCAAATGTTGTTATTCTTGATTTGGAGTCAACTTGTTTGTGTAATGCTTGTGTCTGTTTTGATGAACTCATTGGATTTAGATTGTGCCCCTGGTTTGATTCAACAATGATAATGCTTTGTTGGGCAATGTAGTTTTTGAGAATTTATGATTTTATTTTATTAGATTTATTTATTTATTTATTTATTTTGGGGGGGGGGGATTTTTAATATTTTGGATTTTATAAATATTTGATGTTTTCTTTTTAAGATTTTGGATTTTATAGATATTTGATTTTTTTTATTTTTACAGATTTTGGATTTTTTTGGATTTTAAAACTTTAAAGATATTTTTGGATTTTATCAAGATCAATTTTTCACTTTTTAGATTTTCTAGAAATTACCGATTCTGAAGCAAGATCACATTGATTACCCTCAATGTCTAGCAATTTATAGGATATGAAAAATGGATTAGCAAGTTGATGGATGGTGGATGAAGCAAATGAATGCAACCCTCAAAGAAGACCTCTTTAAGACAATCCAAGCTAGGAAAAAAAGGATATAGCAATGTGAAGTATGTTATGGGTAAGAAACAAAAAGCCAATGATACAGTACATGATAGCATATAGGGTATTGACCTGGTGTCATGAAAAACATGTGGTCTAAAAGAGTGGATATGCCAAGAGACTTTTGATAACATATTTTTGCATTCTTTCATTCTTCATTTGGATCAAGATCAAGGGGTCAATTTGGATAGGATATGGATAAGATAAAGCTTGATGGAGGCTATGAGTGATGGTTGACTTGGGATAAGCAAGATCATGATAGGGTAACATGGATGCAACAATTGAACAAGTACAAGATGATGGATGGGATAATGCATGTCAAGATACTTAATGCTCATGGATAGCTCAAACTTGGCAAGACCAAAGGTGAAAGAGGGAATACAGATGCAAGTGGTATAAATGGTAGGAAAATGGAGGATAACATGGATGGAACTTGCCCCCAAGTGTAGATTGCAAGAGGAAGATTTATGCATGATGCATGTTTGCTAGGTTTTCATCATGGTACTTGTCCAATGCACCACAAGAAGTGATTTTCACCATAGGACAGATTTATTTCTCTTTATTTTTCTTTTTTCTTCTTTTTTATTTTTTTGGCTACCAAGGCGCCTATTTATCAGGTTTTTACCAAGACACTTTTTTCTCTTTTCCAAATTTTTTTGTATTTTTTACTTTTTGAGGGATTCAAGCCTCATGCTCTTTGGGTACGCCTTGAAAAGGTATGATATGATGGGACAAGGTTGTTGAAAGGTATGCTCAAATATGCTGATAAGGTGATGGCAAGGTGATATAATAGATAAGGTAGATGGTGGCTAAGGATTTATGTGATGGATTGGATAAGGGAAATGGATGGATAATGAATGGGAAGATAAGAAGAATTTTTGTGTGGGTATGAGAAAGGGGATGGAAGGATAATGAATTGGAGGATAAGAAGTATTATCAAGATCAACCTTAAACCACCTTGAAGGGCAGTGAATTGATGAAGGAAAATTACATGGAATAGCTTGAGGTTTTGATGGAGGAAAGAATGTATATTTTGGGACACCCAAAATAGACTTGGAATGTGGAAAATATTTGGAAGGATGTGGAGAGGAAGCCTTTGGAAGCTTAAATGTCAACTTTTATTTTTCTTTTGTGTGTAAGTCCTTCAAAAGTGACTTGGGAACCCACATAGTCTTTGATTTTTCTTTCTTTTGTGATGATTTTGATTGTATTTCTTCAATGAGGGATTTTGGAACCCACATTTTCTTGGATTTTTTCTTTTTATTGGTGGACCTTTTTGGTATTTTTAATATCTCATTTTTCCTTCTATTCACATGTCGATTATATTGGACATAGTGATATTTATATATAAGTGGATTCTTGGATTTCTAATTTTTATGTTGCACATCCAAATTGCTTCCAAAAGACTTGGGAATTGTGGTTGAATAAGGTTGATATGGCTGGTTTATATGGATGGTTTGATATGGTGGGTTCAAGGATACATGTCTTTGTTGATCTTGATAGGAGATAGCGTAAGTGGATTATGGGCTAAGAGTGATAGGCATGGTGGATGGAGGAATATAAAGGCCCAATATGGATGGAAGATATGAAGGTTTCAACTTTTAGATATAGGGACCAAGGATGGATTTGGAGGATAGAGAGGGTAGATTCTTATGTGCAAGTGGAGGTAAATGAGATGTGGAAGGGATATCAATATCTTTATTATGAGCTGTCTGGTTGAGGCTCTCATCTTTCAAATTTATTTTTATACCAATAGGCTTATGAGTAGCTTTGATAGGAGCAATATTGATAGGAGCAGTTGAAGCTTGAGGGGATTTATTCTTATGAAATGGATTAGGAAGAATGGGAGAATTTTGCCATAGATATGGAGGCTTATGATAAGGGGATGTTTGGGTACTTCGATCTTGACAAGGATCTTTGGATAGCATAGGAAGAGTACTTCACTTTTGATTTTCAATAAGCTCATTAGAGATGAAAGGGCTATCTTGATCTTCCTTAGGAGATGGATGGGATATAGGAGGTGAAGGAATATGGGACTCTTGATTGGAAGGGTATCTTCTTGAATAAAATGGAAGGGTATGAAGGGATCATCATGGGATTCTTGGGGTATGGGGCGTTGGTCAACTATAGGATAAGGAGGGATAATATCTTGATCCTTAATTATGCTTTTTTCTTTGCACTTTGGATTAGTCTCTTGACATGGAGCCACTCCTAAGAATAATGTAGGAGTTTGGATCTGCACGAAGGACTCTTGAAATGAAGATGAAGGATCATTTGAAATAGGCATGATAGGTTTTGTAGTACATGAGAGCTTGATGTTTATGACATTTAAAGAATGAAATAATTTTGTAGCAAGATGTAGGTTACTTGGATTTATTTTAGAGGTAGTCCTTGAGTGTATACATGGTCAACATGAAAATCATTAGGTTCTATTTTTTCTATAGGTTCTTTGGGTAGTTTTTCTACTTTAGGAGATGCATGAGTGTTGGAAGAGGTGGAGGCTACAACAGAACCACTACTAGACATAGGTTCATGAGTTTGATCTTGCTCAAGAGTAGTATCTTCATTAGATGATTCATTAGGATTTTCAATTTCGATTAGGTCATCATCAATGAGATCTTGGATTTTATGATTCAACTTCATGCAATCTGAAGTTTCATGCTCATTATGTCTATGATATGCACAATAGTTTCTCAAGAATACAAAACCACATGAAGTGATTTGAGGCAATGTGATGAGATCATTTTTAAGGATTTTTGCCAAAGACAATTTGTAAGATTGTCCAAAAGGAGTAAATGATATATCCAATGGATGTTGAGATGTGTTTGTGTTGACCAAAGAGATTTGAGTTTCAAGATCATTATGATTTGATTTGTCACCGTCATGTGATGAGGATTGTTGAGATAGGACTAATTCCTCTTGATTTGCTTGATCAAATATTGGATCTTCTTGAGATTGTGAAATAGGTTCATGATCAAAGATTGGATTTCCATTAAGATGTTCTTGATCAAATATAGGTTGGTCATGATGTTCTTCTTGATCAAAGATGAAATTGATGTGGGATTGTGAAGTAACCTTTTTATTTGAAGAAAATAAAAAGTTTGATGCCTCATGATTATAGAGAAAAGGAAATGTTGATCTTAATGAGGATTTATTGGGTGATGTATTATTTTATTCTTTCTTCATGTCTTGTAATTTTGATTGTAAAGATTGAATTTTATTTGTAAGGACTTCCAGGAGAATCTCTTTTTCTTCATTTTCATGCATATGATATATATACCATTCAATTTCATCCATTGTAGATGAAAACTTTTAGAAATGCAAGGAGCAAAGATGTTTGAACACTCCCACTATGATTTGGGACTTTTGAAACATGGTTAGTATGATGCACTTTATTTGACAATTTAAGAATTGATGAATTTGAACTTTGTCTTGATTGGAACATGTAGATCTTGGAAAAAGGTACTCAAAAATACCTTCAATTTGATTAGATTCATTTAGGAAGTACCCATTATTTTCAGGTCTCAATTTGTATGTGTTATTTGAATGTTGATAAGCACTATTCTAGTGAACTTTATGTGTTGTTTTGTTTTCAACTTAAGTGTTATTTGATTTTTTATATGTTCTATTAAAATGCTTGCATGCACTATTTGATTTTTTGTACGCGTTATTAAAATGATTGTACACACTATTTAATTGTGTGTATGCATTATTTTGTTGATTGAACACTTTATTTTATTGATTGTACGCTCTATTTGATTGGTTTTACGCTCTATTTGGTTGGTTTTACGCTCTATTGGACATTTAAAAATTTGAAAAGTTTGAAGGTTTTTAATTGATTGTTTGGATCTTAATGGATGTTTTTCTTTTGTAATCATAGACCTTCAAGCACATCAAACACAAAAACAATGGGTTACAAAGGTTTTTCACAAGAAACTCTTCCAATAAATATACCTAAGGTCAAATTTGGCTTTTAAGATGGCTCTAATCAGGTAGGCTTGCTAATTTATTCGGGTGCTAGTACAAATTTTGTTTAAAAGAAATTCAAGTTTTTCCTCCATTATAGAGGCCTCCCACCAGTGGTATGTTGGATTTTTGCGCAATCCCAAAGGACTACTAGAGGAGGTGTCATTCACCCCATTAAGGATGAATGTGTTTCATTTTATAGTGGGTCAAATTATTGTAGTAAATGCAATTGTATCCCACTTTGGGTTGTCCCTCTCACCGACCTCTCTAAGGCATGTTCTCAGGAGACAAGCCCACTAGATCTCTAGCATGTATATGAAAGAAATGAAATGAAATGAATAAGTAGGTCTAGGATTTTGATTTACCAAAAGGTGAAGAACATATCCCTACTACTTTTCACTTCCAAACATGATTAACATGATTCAATTTCCAAGCCTCTTTAATCTAGGGGAATTCGAGTATGTCTATCTTTTTTATTCACCCCAAAAGGGGAAGAGAATAGTCACTTAATACTCTCATCCACAAACAAATAGGCTTTATTTTGTGTATTTGTTCATTCCTTAGCTCCTTTTCTTCTTAAGTTTGGCACTTCTAAGAGTTTGCTTCGCTTATAAAAGTGAAGAACATATCCTTAATACCTCACTTAGGATTCAAATTTGCTTCTAAATTAAGCTAGATTTTGGATTTGAAATGCCACAAGTTAAGAATTGCATAAGGTCTTAGGGTTACCATATTCAAAGCTAGCAAAGGCTAAGTGCTTTTTTGAGGTTTATTTTGCATTTCTTACTCACCTAGTGGTGATCATTCTAGCTCATTAGCATCCTCCTTTCACAAACATTAGTCCAACACATGGAAATCTAAGGTGAAGAAGTCCAAATCAAAGCAATTTCAACTTTCCTTTCAATATGCAAATTTAAGTTCAAGGAGAGAAAATCCAATTTAAGGAGATATATTTGGATTTGTATGCATTAACAACTTTAATGTAATGTTCATATCACTTTGCATCATCATCCGAATTAGCCATTATGTTTGCATTATGAATTCATTTTTCAAACCTTTCTATTCTCCTTTCTTCATTCTCCTTAAATTAATCAGGCATCCTTCATAATATTTTTTAGACCTATTTGTCCTCCATCATTTATAAAACTAGAGAATAATCATTAGTGATTTATCAGATTTTAAAAATTGCATAAAAACTCATATGTGCTACAGAAACTATTGAATGCACTACTATTTTCTTTAAATGTGCTACAAAAAATATTTTAAGCACTATTTAACATTTACTACTCACTATAAAAATTATGCAAAGTTTAAAGTGTTATAAAGCCCCATTCAAGGTGTTACAAAGCTATGTGACACATGCTGAGAGAAAATTAGATGGAAGATATAAGGTTATTCAAACACATCAAAACTCTATGTAAGTGTGTATAAAGGTTGGTTGCACACATCATTTAATTATGTGTAAACATTAGAATAGAGCTTATAGGCATCATTTCATTCTTTAAACACGCTATTTCACCTACAAAAGATCAAAATCTGCAAAACAAAAGCATGAATATGCAAATATTTAACAAATTTCTAAAACTTGAGGCCTAAGGCCCATGATGGGCACCATTTTGTGTATGAAAAATATATTCATGAGACATTAAAATGGTAAATCTACTTGAATTGTGAAAGATAAAGTTAAATTATGATCAAATTCAAGCAAATCCTCTCAAAATTGTGTCATCTCTCTCTATCTAAAGAAGCTAAAGAAATGCTCTTAGCTTGGCATCCATTAGAGACAGCTCTATAATGATAAATTAAAGTTATTCCAGATGAATTATGTCATTCTAACTCAAATTATGCTAAATTATTCTCAATTATGCTAAAAATTCATAACTAAATGCCTATAATGAGGATGCAATTTACAAAGTATGAGAGTGGATCATTTTCTCTTGATTTTGCCCTCTATTTATGGATTTTCCCAAGGCTTAGGAGTAGAGTAATATTAATCATGATTAAGTTTGAGTTAAGTTAATGGTTTCAAATGTTGGGACAAAGTAAATATTTTATTCTCAAAGGTTGGATCAAATAGACAAAATGAATGGTCAAGATACATCTCCAAGATGGGTGGTGGAAAATTGATTTGGCTTTGATCCATGTGAGCTCATTCATTCATTCTCATTAGTTTATTTTATTTTTGTCCCCATGTGATTGGTGAGAAAAATAGGAATTAATAATTGATTTATCTTAGCCATGTGTACCCTTGAATGGGTTGGATTTGATTTGATTTAACTATACTATTTAATTGATTAAAATCAATTGCATAATTATTTGATCCTCTTTATTAAATTGATCCAATAGCTTTGATTTCAATTAATTCATTTTTTTTCCCTTGATTTCTCACTTTGATTCTACTTGACCATTTTAAAGTGTATACAAAAACAAGTAATAGATAGAGAAAGAGAGAGAGGGGAGTGAAAGGGGTGAGTGGTGGGGAATGGACAGAGAGATACAAATAGGGATAGAGGTAAGGAGGGATAAATAGGGGGTTTGAGAGAGAGAGAGAGAGAGAGAGAGAGAGAGATTTAATCATGCTACATTACTAAATTTATTTTTATGCTAAATAAATCTAAATTGAACTATGTTTCTATAGATACATCTTATTAAAATATGTAGACATTATGAAAGTTATCAATAAGTAAGCTAAGATAAAGATATAAGAGAGGGGGGGGGGGGGGGGGGGGTTAAAACCACATATTATCACAAAACATCAAAAAGTGAGGAATTGGATTCATAGAATCATATGTATATTATTTGATTCCTCTTCATTGCTACTTATTACAAAGCTTTTATCCCCTTTATATAGGGAAGTCTCATATCGTATTGAAACTTTTTCAAATCTTAGTAAATCCAAACCACTCCTATTATTGTGCTAACTCCCTAACTGTATGCTAAAACAAAATACATTATGTTGATTTATCTTATTACATTATGTTGAGGAGGCTATGAACAACTAACTCACCTCACACGTATTTGAATCTAGAAACTCCTACAAACTTATCATAGTTAAATACTAAATTTAATTAAGAATCTCAATTCCCTTTAACAATTTTTTTTATACTCCCTAAGGTCTAATAAAAAATGATTGGTCTGATCTTATGCTCTTGCATCAAACTCTCAGGGTAGAAAATTTTATGACCTCCTGGTCATAAGTCTTTCATGACTTGATCCTCCTGGATCCCAAGATTTGCTACGCAATAATGCAAATTGATATAGTCAGTTGCACTCTATTGCTAACTGCCCCACTTACTTTAGTGTGCCTCTTCTTATGCACTTTCATCATAAACATTCTCATCTTATCAACCACTTTGTCTATTTTATCCTTGTATCTTGTTTTTTCCTCAAATTTTCTAAACATTTTCTTTAAATATTATACTTGAGACTTAATTTAATCTTCAAGCAATTTTTCATATTCTATTTCTTTAATCACATTTTCATGTTCATAAACACTTCTTGTAACCTCAAAATAAATTTGAAAATTGAAATTTACCTCTATCTCTTTAAATTCTCTAAGCATTCCTTCATTACTAGGCACTTGTGCACATGCTTCATCTTTAGCTATGATCTCCTTTCTTGATTCAGATTCTCTTGGTAACTTTTCTAGCAACATTATCTCTTCATCACACTTCTTGAGAATTGCATCCATATATTTCTCATTGTTCTTCTTTTGGCTATCTTCACGAGCCAACTTTATCTTGTTCTCTACACCAATAGGTTCCTACAATTGTCCTTTAGTAATTCTATTACAAAATTGTGTATTGGTTTCCATTATACCTTTATGAGACTATGTTGCCTCATCTTCATTCATCACAAGATTATGGTAATGTCCCTCTTTAATGCTTAGTAAAAATAATGCTTCATCTCCCTTATTTATAATAGAATTTTGATTCTGCCTTTTCTCTATCTGTATAATAGTTGTAGATGGTTGTTCATTTTCATCATTCATGTGACCTAAAAGCATACAAAAATTATTAGATTTAAAATCATTGGGATTTATAGCCTCATTTGATGCCTCAGTCATCAAATCTTTATGTTGATCTTAACTCTCCAAACAATCCATGAGACTTTCATGAAGTCTCTCATCAACATTATCATCATCATCTCCAATAAATTATCCCCACTCTAGTTCACAATAGTGAACTTCTTCTTCCTCTAATTTAGTTTCTCTAAATTCTTCTTCCCTCAGCCAAGCACTCCACATCTATCTCAACTTCCTCCTTAACTTTCTTGCAAACAATTTCTTAATAGGCCATGTAACTTTCTTCTTCATTCTCCATCCACATATTTTATCTTTCTCACTTTCTTGTAGTAGAATCATCATTATACTAAGTTGTTCCCTTGTCTCAACAATTTCTAAATAAAATTCCTCTTGACTCATTCTTCTCATTTCTCTATTATTTTCGTTGGTGTTCTCTTTCCTTCTATTGTGGCTTACACTTGAACCATCATCATGACCATCGATAGTCATATTTCCTTTTTCTTTATGAATTTTTATCTCATCCACTTGTGAGCTACTATAAGCCTCTATAATAGAAATTTTTTCTAACCCTTCTATAAGTACCTAACCAAACTTCTCTCTTCCAAGCTTTTCCTTTTGGTAACAATGGTTCTCTTCTTTTTGGAATCTCCTGAGAACCCTTTTCTCTTCTAGGCTTCTATGCTTAACTCACCTCTTGAGAACTTCACTTCAACTTTAGGTAGAACTTGTTATTTGGTTATTTTGCCACAACTCTTTCTTTCATATGCTACTACATATACATTAAATCATTATAAAATAATAAGACCAATTACCTAACATATATCAGTAGATCTATTTCTAACCCTTGCAAAATTACTTCTACTATCAACTCCTCAAGTTTAATTCAAAACAATTCTACCCAACTTTTTTTCTTGGCTAGATTTGTCCTCAACTCAAAGGACTTCCATTATTTTCTTGCCCTCCTCAACAAAAGATCCACTTTCAAATCCAAATCTCCATTCTTTGAAGGCTTATTTTCTCTTTCACTCTAAACCTACAATTTATGAACATTTATAAGTTTCATTCTATAGTTCCTTAAACAACAATTTCAACATTTCTTTGGTAGCTTATGATATATCTACACACCTTTGGGCTTCCATGAACCTTCCTACTTTAATCACTTTTTCTTTGATGATTTTTTTCATTTATAGATATAGAACAAATCTTGATATCTTCAGTCTTTTCCAAAATATATTTGAGTTCATCATCTATGCTTGGCTCTTCTAAATGGACTCAAACATTTGAAAATCTTCTTTGACCTCCACTTCTTAAGATCTACCAACAATTTATTTGAACTTGATTTGTAACTCAACACCTCACTTTGGTAATTCTACTAGATATAGAATAGATTTTCACACTTTCAATCTCTAAACTAAATGGCCATTATTTTTTCACACCTCCTTTACATTAACCTTCTCTCTTCTTCACAAGCACCCTACATCTTTTTTTTTGTAGGAAAGGGCAATTTTTCAAACAACTTCTCAATCTTATCCAATTTTCAAGTGAATAATTTCTTGAATCTACTTTATGCAACATATCTTTTCACAAAATGCCTTTAAAAAAAATCTTTCTTAACTTCTTGCTTGTATGAAAACTTCTCCCTTGTAGATCTCTTGATTGGAAATGGACAAACAATTTTTTAATCTCTCTTTTCTTCACAAAAAAATCATCTTATTTCTATTTCAACTCTCCTCAATCTTTTAGAGACAATTTGCATACCTACATACTTCGATTCAAAAGAATATTCATACTCTATTGTTGGAAACTACAATTGAAGCAATTGTTGTATTGTCATTGATGTCAAACCTTAACTGGTAAGACTGTTGCTATCTAAGAAAGTACTATATCTATTGAGTGATGAGAAGGATTAGGGTAAGGGTGATAACAATAGAACCTAGAGAAAGGTTGAGTTATTTGATACTTCAATGAGTACTTGATTATGTGGCACAATGATAAGATAATGTATTGTTTATTCAAGTAAGAAGCAAGACTGAACAAGTAGGCTTAACTGAGCAAAAGCGAAGAAATCTAGTTTAAACTAAGTGATGTTAGTGTCGACTGAGCAAGTATATGTCGAGCATCAGGAAGATATTGTCGAATGACAGGAGGATGCTGTCGAGCATCAAGAAGTGGTTGCTAAGCAATCAGAGGCTAAATCTGATAATCTTATTGATGAACCTGAAGAGCAAGGAGAAAAGAAAGCTGAACCTATTTTGGCACAGTATGTAAGGAGACATCACAAGCCCGAGAAAATCATTGGAGATAAAGAAACTGGAGTTCTGACCAGAAGCAAGTTAAGAGATCCTACATGTTTATTGTATGAATTTGAGCCTAAGACAACAAGGGAGGCATTAGAAAATGAAGACTGGATTCAAGCTATGAATGAGGAGATAGACCAAATAGAAAAGAATGATACCTGGACTCTGGTGCTGAGACCAGAAAACAAAAATGTCATTGGAACAAAATGGGTATTAAAAAATAAGTTTAATGAACATGGACAAATCATAAGGAACAAAGCAAGGCTGGTATGCAAGGGCTATGCACAAGAAGAAGGAATAGACTATGGGGAGACATTTGCCCCTGTAGAAAGATTAGAAGGAGTGAGAACTCTACTTGCATATGTTGCCTATAGAGATTTCAAGGTATACCAAATGAATGTCAAGTCTGTATTTTTAAATGGTATATTAGAAGAAGAAGTGTACATTGAGAAACCTGAGGGATTTCTTGATCCAAACAAGAGACACATGGTTTGCAAATTGAACAAGGCACTCTATGGATTGAAGAAAGCCCCTAGAGCATGGTATGAGAGGCTGCATAATTTCTTGTTACAGATTGGATTCTCAAGGACAAATGACACCAACAATCTATACATAAAAGATGAAGAAGGTAAAGGAATCTTGTTAGCTAAGATTTTTGTAGATGATATCATATTTGGTGGACAAGATGCCCTATGTAAGAAATTTTCAATTGAGATGCAAACTGAGTTTGAAATGTCTATATTTGGTGAGATAAAATTCTTTGTTGGTTTGCAAGTATATCAAATGGAGAAAGGTATTTTCATCACACGGTCTAAATATGTCAAAGAAATACTGAAAACTTGTGGTATGGAGGACTCAAGGCCAATAAGTACTCCCATGGCCACTGGACAAAAACTGTCTAAAAATGATGATACTGGTGAAGTAAACCAAACTCTGTATAGATCCATGATTGGAAAGATACAATATTTTGTTCACAACAAACCATATATTGATCTAGCAGTTGGGATTGTGGAAAGATTCTCTATCAATCCTAAGGAAAGTCATATGATGGCTGTGAAAAGAATAATGAGATATTTGAAAGGGATGGAAGACTATGGACTGTACTACAAGAAGCATGAGAGATTTGAATTGAGAGTTTATACTGATGCAGATTGGGGAGGAAATGTAGATGATATAAAAAGTACTAGTGGTGGAGCTTTCTTTCTTGGACATAGATTAGTTTCCTGGACAAGCAAGAAACAAAATTGCATTTCCCAATCTACAGCTAAAGCCGAGTATGTAGCAGCTGAAGTGAACTATTCAAACCTGATATGGATTAAGCAATTGTTGAAAGACATGAAAGAGGAGATCACTGAACTAGTTGTCATATACTATGACAACACAAGTGCTATCAACATATCTAAGAACCTAGTGATGTACACAAAGACCAAACATATTGCCATCAAGTATCATTACTTGAGGGAATTGGTACAAGACAAAGAGGTCAGAATGAAATATGTGAATACAAAGGAACAACTAGCAAAAATATTCACAAAATCCTTACCTAAGGAGGCTCATGAATATCTAAGAGGTAAATTAGGGGTTCTTCCCCTAACTAAGGATACCTAGTCAAGCTAGGAGCACCGCATCAAATGTGCTACAAAGAGTATCTGACATATTGATGCAGAAATGGTCGCACTTTAGGAGCAGCCTAGAGTTGTGAAAAGTACAACAAAGCTATAATCAGTCATAAGCAAGATGACAGAGGAAGAAATATTGTTACTAAACTGACAAGATGACATCTACATCTGAAAGATGCAAGTCCTAGATGTTGTTTTGGCATTATTGTCAAAGAGGGAGAGATTTAGAGATGAAAACACAAGATGAGATGAAAAACACATAAAAGAAGAAATCATTCAGAGAAACAGAGGTAGAGAGACACAAAAGATTCAGAGGGAGTAAATGTGTGGATGGTCAAGCAAGTTAGACTAAGAGATTCAGTATCAGAATGAAGCTAAGGATATTACAAATGTTTCAGATGTAAAGACAAGTTTTGGATTGGTTGGTGAATCATGTGTTATTCATATGGTGTTGCCATCAATGCCAAAGAGGGAGATTGTTGGAAACTGCAATTGAAGTAATTTTTGTATTGTAATTGATGTCAAACCTTAACTGGTAAGACTGTTGCTATCTAAGAAAGTACTATATCTATTGAGTGATGAGAAGGATTAGGGTAAGGGTGATAACAATAGAACCTAGAGAAAGGTTGAGTTATTTGATACTTCAATGAGTACTTGACTATGTGGCACAATGATAAGATAATGTATTGTTTATTCAAGTAAGAAGAAAGACTAAACAAGTAAGCTTAACTAAGAAAAAGTGAAGAAATCTAGTTTAAGCTAAGTGATGTTAGTGTCGAACGAGCCAGTATATGTCGAGTAAATTCTGTGTTGACCGAACATTAGTGTATTGCCAAGGGAGACAACATTAGCCAAGGGAAACAGTTTCAAGTGGTGACCAAGCTATGCAGTGATGGCCAAGGAGTTGAACACAGTATTGATTAAGCGTCAGTAATTTACATTTGAGGAAGAATTCAGATTCCTAGCTGACATGTTTGAATTCTTGGATTATGTAAATCATGTTGACTTTATTTATTGACTGTATGGAGTATTTAATGCACAGTAAACCATTTTATTGTGATTCCAATAAAGAGATTAAAGATGTTTATAGAAGGATGGATGAAGAACATAATGTTGGAAGGATTCGATGAATCTAACCTAAACCTAAGATCTATGGAGGAGATTAAGCGATAAAAGATGGATCTACCTATCAAAGAGGTATTAAGGAAGCCTAAGTGTGAGGTTGAGAAAGAGATGTTGGAGTTGTTGTTGTTATTGATTGAATAAGTAGAAAGGCTGAAGGTGAAGAAGTTGATCAGAGTTGTGATTGCTTGAAGGGATTTCTGAGTAGATCAGTGAAGGAAATGGAAATGGAACTTAGTTAGTAAGCCAACATATATGTAAGAATTGGATCTGTTATTTGCAAAGTGAGTTGTATGTTTTTAGATCAAATATTACTGTTACTTTCTAACCATTGTATCAGTCAAAATCCTTTAATCAAGGTTGACCTAACAGTCATTGCATAAATCCTTTAATCAAGGTTTCATTCTAATGGAATGTACTTAAGTCCTCTAACAAGGCACACTCCTAACAGGGTGGTTGAAATTCTTTAACAGGGTTACACCTAGCAGTGTGTTTGTAAACCTTTGACAAGGTTGGATTTTCACAGAGCTCACTTCAGAAGAGTAAAAATATCAGTAACATGTTACAAAGTGGTTTTTCCCAAATTGGGTTTCCACAATAAATCCTGGTGTCAATACTTGTGTGAATGTTTTGGTTTGAACATTTCTATATTTTGCAAGTTAAATATTGTTAGATAGTGGACTGCATTGTTATATGTTTCTGGTATACATTCAGTAATGACCGAGTAGTGTTGGTTATTAGATCTGAGTTGTTGAAGTGTTTAAAAGTTTAATTGATACATCTAGACCTGAGAACAACTGATTCACCCCCTCTCTCTGTTGTTCTAAATCATATTAACATCTATACCCAATGAAAAACTCACCATTTTCAAATGGGTGATGTCTTTTCAAAATTGGTGGTCTGGCTCTTCAAGAAAATCCTTTTCTAAATCTACAAACAAATATGATCTCAACTTTTTCTATGGCGTCCTCCACTAAAATTTTCATTGTGTAGCTTTATGGGTTATCTCCTATCCTCTACAAGAGTCTTACTTCTCTTTTCTTGCGATATTCAAAACTATTTGTTGGCACTTTCTCAATCAAAGGAAATCTAAATCTTCTTTCTTAATTTTGAACACTTCTTGCCAAAACACTCTCAAACACACCAGTCAGCTCTCCTCAAAACTTAGAGAAAACAATAATATATGTAGTGAACTTTCCTTCCAAATTTAATCTTCTATGCAGCTAATCAAACTTTGAGTACATGTCGAGCAACTCATATTTTGTAGGGCGATGAGCTTTGTACCCAAAAATGGTGTCTTTAGTAGCCACATCAATGGTCTCTTAAGAAACAATCTCTTTCTCTTCAACTCTCTTCACACCTCCTATCTAGAAATCCTTCCATTCAATTCTCCTGAGCTTTCAAACCTACAACCATGTCCCTCTGTCTAATCTCATACTCTATGAATGTTGACACCAACCAGATCTACAACCTCCTTATTCATGATTTTGCATATGAATATCCACGTGATATATTAATTGGTGAAGTATTATAAGATAAAATAGATTTTTCTACCATCCTTGGATCTAGATGTTTAAAATCCAATACATGCACCTAGGTACCTAGCTTTAATAATGAAATGCAATTTTCTTACCTTTCTAATGATCCACTTGGATGCTATTCCCTTCTCAAAAGTTTAAATTATTCTTCGCATATCAAGACTAGGCACAAACCATCATCATTTCACAATCATCAAACTCAACCCAAAGGCTACCTTACTTTAGCTCGAGTTTAATAAACACAAACGTACAGAGAATTTTTCATATACGCCTTCTTCCACCCTTTACACAAGAAATTAACACTCACTAATTTTTCTTCCTATAGGATTCTCCTACTCTGATACCCAAAATGATGCAAAGCACACAATAGAAGTGAAAACCACATATTATTGATGGAAAGAGACACTAATATTAATGGTTCAAGTGTTATCATTGATTGAAAAAAATGAATTCCATATGTTCGTAGTACTTTTTTGTTCATATCAAAGGAAAGATTGGATTTTTTGGTAAGTTTGGCAGTTTGCAGAATAGTAGATAGTTTTTAGGTAAAGGTTTGGTACGACTGCCCAGTTCGGAATTTTCAAGTGAAAACCTAGGGGCAACATAATAAATATATAATCTATTATATACAAGCTTCACAACACTTGATGTTATCATTTGGTTGAGAAATGTAGATATGATTGATACTTTTTTGGTAAACAATGAAGAAAAGTGACATAGTATAATAGATCTATTTGTGGATCTATCAAATCAGTTTTGGTGACTTATTTCTTAGTTTAGGGATGTTGAAACGACTGGTGGATAGCATGTGGTGAATTATTTTTTATTCAAATTAAGTTTTACATATGGATCTAGCCAACACTTACTACATATTTTATTATTTTTGTAAAATGTTCTTGAGGTCAACCCGGTGGATGATAAAATTATTGGTAGGATATATATAAGATTGATTTGGTTGGTCATTTTGGTATATGGTGTGTATTGATGAAGAATGTTGAATTGAGTTCTGAATCATAGTAGAATGGTTATATAACATAAAGTGTGTTTACTCAATATACTGCACTTAATTGGAACTAATTTATCATTTGTTGATGTTGTGTACTAGTTCAATCTACCTGTGGATCGTAGTCCATATATTTGTAAGGTAGTAAGCCTTCATTTTGTAATTAAGTAGTGTGTTCTAGGTAGTATTCCTGAATGCATGTACATTCCTTTTGTAAACCTTTAATCGGGTATAATATTTCTGTAGAGTATTATTACTTGTGGTTTCATCCCTACCGTGGTTTTTCCCTTGACTACATTTGCACGATAAAATTCCTTATATTATGGTGTTGTGGATATTTTTCTTATGCTTCTACACTCTACTTTATATTTCATGTGGTTTGTCATTTAAGAATCAAATTAATAAGGTTATAAATTACAGAACACTGATTCACCCCCCAACTGTGTTCCTTAGTACGAACAATTGGTATCGAAGCTCTATGCCTTAGAGAAAGATCCTAATGGGTGATTGAATGGATTCTAATAGTGTTCAACAACATCTCTTGGTCACACTAGATGATCTTGATCAAACCAAAGATAAAGTCATTAATTTGAAGAAGAGTCTTAAGGAATCTAAAATTTCATTGAGACATTGAAAGGACAGATGAACAAGTCCATGGATGAGAGGAAGGAACTTGTTGAGCAACTAAAGCATAAAATAAATAATGATAAGGCAGATGAATATGAGCAGCTTGCAAAAGAAAAGGAATTACTAAAGTATAAGATGAAATCTATGGTGATGAAGCTAACTAAGGAGATTTAAGAAAGAAAGAAGAATGAAGAAAATCTTGATTATCCTTGAAGGATAAATATGTTGAATGCAACAAACTAAAAAATTGATATTGGGCAACTACAACTTGATCTAGAAGAATCCAGACATAATGAGCAAGAAATTGGAAGGGCGAATTATTTTTTGAGGAGTGAACTTGCTACTGCTAATGAATTCAAGGAGAATTTTAACGCCATCTCAATGAAGATTGATGCACAACTTTAAAGTTAGAGAATGAAAGGTGATACTCATGATCTTGGTTTTGAGAAAGGAGAGAGTTCTAGATCAAGTTAAAGCAATCCCTCATTAGACAATTAGAATGACAATCCTAAAATATCATTGTTAAGACAACCTAAAGCTCAACATTTCAATGGTAGATGCTTTATATATAATAAATTTGGTCATAGGGTTGCACAATGTAGAAATAGAATGAATGCTACATCTATTTTTGCTCAACACTTTAAATGAAACAACTGCAGGCACAAATCAAGTGAATGCAAGATGAGAAATATTCCTAACAAAGCAAATGTTAGATGTTTTACTTGCAACAACCTTGTACATATTACTAAGAATTGCATATCAAAAGGGCATAGAGTTGCACAATGCAGAAATAGAATGAATGCTACATCTTTTTCTGGTTAATGCTTTAAATGCAACAACTACGGGCATAAATCAAGTGAACACAAGATGAAGAATACTCCTAAAAAGGGAATGTTAGATGTTTTAATTGCAACAATTTTGGACATAGTGCTAAGAATTGTAGATCAAATGTGGTGTGTTACAAATACAACAATCCTGGACATATTGCAAGATTTTGTAGAAGCAAAAATGTGAACATAAGCAAAAGAGGTCTAGTTAACACCAAAAACATGCAAGATAATGATAAGGGTAAACAAAAGGTTAATGTGAATGAATTTAGATAATAGATGAATAAGACATGGGTACCAAAAAGTAATTTTGATGCTAATAGTGGGTCTGCACTTGAATCTAGTGTGGATATTTCTTGTCAAAATTGAATTTAGGCCTCTGGCCTATGGGGAGTTTTTGGTAAAAATCCATATAACCCCCTAATGTAGCTTGATACTTAATGAAAATATCACATTCAGATATATCAAGGAGTTTCGAATATGATCAAATCATCTTCAAATAAATTCAAGCAAGTTTCAAAGGATTGTAGAAAGATTTTCTTTTCATAGGTTGAAGAGTAAACAATAGCTAGGGTACAAAGCATTTATTACATCTAACTTTTAGATGTGTGCAGGGTCAAAAAGGCATTTCAAAACTCCATTTTTCACTTTGTGACTAAGGACAAGCATCTGGAGAGCTTAAAAAGTCAATTTGTGTGAGATCAAATGTGATTTGTGTAATTTGGTGATCAAACCCTTGTTCCACACAAAGAGGTATTTACACTTTATTGTTTGATATCTTGAAATTTAATCATGGATAAGCCTCAAATTATGGATATTACCAAGCATCCTAGGCCAAAATTAAAAAAAAACCTTATAAATCATTAGAGGGTGATCCTGAAGGTGTATTCTCATTACTACCATATGGTGTGCTTCATGTAGATGACATTAGGTCTTATATTCAATCTAACTTGGATGATTTAGGTAGCCATCAAATCCACCAACTATATAAATAATTATTTGTTGATTCTAAGTATAAATATGAGTACAAGGTCCTAGAGGGGAAGAAACTAGCTTAGATCATGAAATTTCCTACATTTAATGTGATGAGTGGATAAAATATGTGTTGAGAAGAATTCATGTTGAGTTTATGTGGCTTGAAAAACCCTACAAGATAAAAATAAGGTTTTGAGGAGTGTAACTAGTTTTATTGCATCTAGTGAGGTTCTTGCACTCAAATCAATCAAGAACAATCTTGTTAATGAACTTACTAGTTCTTAATGGGACAAGAGGGCTATGACCATAAATGAAATTATACAACTTGATGTGAGATTTGTAGCTATTTTATTGGGCTATAAGATCCATCATTCTAGCAGAGGAAACTTTGTTTCTAGCACTATGATCTATTCCATCTTATAGGTCCTATCAATCTTGATTCTCTTTCTCTAGTTCATAAAATGAAGCTTGCTTCAGTTGCACAAGCGAAGGCTAGAGAAGAAATATTGAAGACACACATTGAAGATAATGAAGTCTTAAAAAAGCTTACAGCTGATGTGTTAGAGAAGATAATGCCTAATTATGTGAGAGATCCAAATGACACTCCATCTGACTAGTTGAATGGCCTAATCATCCTAGTAAGTACACATTTTGATTCTTTAGAAAAATCTATAACGATCAAGGTTAAAGATGAATTTGATGATAATAGATTCAATCAACAGAATGCTTTGAATGCTAAGGATAGCAGATTTTTAGGAGATGGAATAAAAATCATTAAATGTGCTTTATCAAAAGGATGAAAGGTGTATAAACCATGTGTTTCCTATCCTAACTATGTTGAGGACTTAGAGAAGCCGATCAAGGAAAGTGAGAAGAAATTATTTGAATTATCATAGTCTTTCGATCCTTTGTCAATTCTAGCATCCATTCATGAAGGATGTGTAATTTTGTTGATTAAAAAAATTAAGAGCCTAATTATAGAGAAGGAAAGATTCAATGGAAGGTTTGGTGAGCTTAGAATCTTAATTTATCCTAAGTTGAGTACTCTATTCAATGATTTAAAGGAGCTAGAAGTAGCATTTGGTTCACAAGATACATCTGATCGTCAATAAAATTTTTTTTCTTATGGATTGTGTGGACAAATTCAGATTATGGAGAGTCTCAAGAAGAATTGGGACAAGGAAGAACACATTCTTAGACATCTTCAAGCTTTTGTAAGTATGAAAGGATTGTATATATATATATGTAACTTATATAGGAATTTTGGGTAGAAATTTTTGATTTGGATCCCTAACTTTTCCACTGATGTCAAAGGGGGAGAGATATGTAGTGAAAAATGGATATTCAACTTAGGGGGAGCATCTAATTTTTTATTTTTGAGAAGTGAGTATTTTTTATGCTTAATCATTTTTCACTAATTATTTCCATCAATGCAAAAGGGGGAGATTGTTGGTAAGAGAAAATACTCTTAATGGTTTAGGTGTTATCATTGATAGAAACAAAATGCATTCAACATGTTTTCAGGACATGTTTTATTCATACTGAAGGGAAGATTAGATTTTTGGTTAAGTTTGGTAGTTTGCAAAACAATAGACAATTTTTAGTAAAAGGTTTGGTACAACTACCCAATTTGAAATTTTGAAGTGAAAACATAGGGATAACATAATAAATGTATACTCTACCATATCCTAGATTTTTATCACTTGATGTTATCATTTGGTCGAGATATGTAGATCTGACTGACAGATTTATGGTAAATAATGAAGAACAATGACATAGTATAATAGATCTCTTTATGGGTCTAATAGATCGGTTTTGGTGAGTTTCTTTTTAGTTTAAGGATGTTGAGATGATAGGTGGATAGTGTGTGGTGAATTATTTTTTATTTATATTTAGTTCTACATATGGATCTAGCCAATAGTTACTACACGTTTCATTATTTTTGTAAAATGTTCCTAGAGCTGACCTAGTAGATGATGAAATTATTGGTAGCAGATATATAAGATTAATTTGATCGATAATTTGAGTATGTATGGTGTTTATTGATATGCAAAGAATGTTGAATCAAGGTCTGATTCAGAGCAGAGCAGTAATATATCATGAAGTGCGTTGATTCAGTATACTACACTTAATTGGAACCGATTTGGCATTTTTTGATGTTATGTACAAGTTCAATCTACCCGTGGATAGTAGTCCATATATTTTTAATCCAATAAGCCTTCATTTTGTAATTAAGCAGTGACCTCTAGGAAGAGTGTCTAAATGCATGTTCATTCCTCTTATAAACCTTTAATAGGGTATAATGTTTCTGCATAGTAGTATTACTTGTGGGCTCCATCCCCATCATGGCCCCATCATGGTTTATCCCTTGACTGGGTTTCCATGATAAAATTCCTTGTGTTTTAGTGTTGTGGATATTTGAATTATTCTTCTTCACTCTACTTTTCATTACATGTGGTTGATAATTTAATAATCAGATTAATAAAGTTATAAACTACATAGCACTAATTCAACCCCCCCCTCTCAGTGTTTCTTAGCACCAACAATTATTACAAAACATCAAAACAATGGGGAATTGGATTTATATAATCATATATATATTATTTTATTCCTCTCCATTGCTTATTATTACAAAGATTATATCCCATTATATAGGGAAGTCTCATATCTTATTGAAAACTTCTCAAATTTTAGTAAATCCAAACCACTCCTATTCTTGTGCTAACTCCCTAACCATACGCTAAAAACAAAATATATTATATTTATTTATCTTATTATATGACATTGAGGAGGTTATGAACAACTAACTCAGCCTCACACATATTTGAGTCTAGAAACTACTACAAACTTATCATAGTTAAATACTAAATTTAATTAAGAATCTCATTTCCCTTTAATATTTTTTTTTATACTCCCTAAGGTCTAATCACAAATGATTGGTGTGGTCTTATGCTTCTGCATTGGACTCTCAGGGTAGAAAGTTTTGACCTACTGGTCATAAGTCTTTCATGACTTGATCCTCCTAGATCTCAAGCTTTGCTCTACAATATTCCATTAGCTTTGCTAATGCAAACTGATACATTCACTCGCACTCTACTGCTGACTGCTCCACTCACTTTAGTATGCCTATTCTTGGGCACTTTCATCATCAAAATTCTCATCCATCAACCACTTTGTCTATTTTATCCTTGTATCTTATTTTTTCATCAAAATCTTTAAACATTTTCTTTGAATGTTGTACTTGAGACTTAATTTTATCTTCAAGAAATAGTTCATATTCTATTTCTTTAATCACATTCTCATGTTCATCAACACTTCTTGAAACCTCAAAATAAATTTGAAAATTCAAATTTACCTCTACCTCTTTAGATGCTCTAAAAATTCCTTCATTGCTAGGCATTTATGAACATGCTCCATCTCTGACTATGATCTCCTTTGTTGACTTGGATTCTCTTGGTAACTTTTCTAGCAACATTATCTCTTGAGCATTGCATATAAATATTGCTCATTGTTATTCTTTTTACTATCTTCATGAGCCAGCTTTATCTTATTCTCTACACCAATAGGTTCCTGCAATTGTCCTTTAGTAATTGTACTACAAAATTGTGTATGGGTTTCCATTATACCTTTATGAGACCATGCCACCTCATCTTCATTCAACACAAGATTCTGGTAATGTCCCTCTTAAATGATTTTTAAAAACAATCCTTCATCTTTCTCGCTTATAATAGAATTATGGTTCTGCCTTTTCTTTGTCTTTATAAAAGTTATAGATGGTTGTTCATTTTCATCATTCCTATAACCTACAAGCATACACAACTTATTAGAATTAAAATCATTAGGCTTTCTAGACTCATTTGATGCCTTAGTCATCAAATCTTCATGTTGATCCCCACTCTCCAAAAAAATCCATGACACTTTCACGAAGTCTCTCTCAACATTATCATCATCCTCTCCAAGAAATTATCCCCGCTCTAATTCACAATAGTGAACTTCTTCTTCCTCCAATTCAATTGCTTTGAATTATTCTTCCTTCAACCAAGCACTCCACATCTATCTCAACTTCCTCCTCATCTTTCTTGGAAACAATTCCTTAACATGCCATGTAACTTTCTTCTTCATTCTTCATCCAAATATTTGATCTTTGTCACTTTCTTGTAGCATCATCATCATTATATTGAGTTGTTCCTTCATCTCAATAATTTCTCTATCAAATTCATCTTGACTCATTCTTCTCATTTCTTTATTATTTTATTTAGAATTATCTTTCCTTCTATTGTGGCTTACACTTGAACCCTTTCCATGACCATCAATAGTCATCTTTTATTTTCCTTTATGAATGTTTCTCTCATCCACTTGTGAGCTACACTAATCCTCTATAATAGAAAGTATATTTCACCTTTTTATAAGTACCTAACCAAACTTCTCTCCTCCAAGCTTGGCCTTTTGGTAAAATTGGTCCTCTTCTTTTTGGAACCTCCTAAGCACTTGACCTTGCTCTTCTAGGCTTATGCACCTAACTTACCTCTTGAAAACATCACTTCAATTTCAGCTAGAACTTGTTATTTAGTCCTTTTGCCATAATTATTCCTTTCATCTTCTATTACATATATATTAATTCATTATTTTCAATTACCTACTAGATATTAGTAGATCTATTGCCAACCCTTGCAAAATTCCTTCTACTATCAACTCCCCAAGTTTAATTCAAAAAAATTCTACCCAAATTTGTTTCTTGGCTAGATTTTTCCTCAACTCATGTGACTTCCACTATTAACTTTCCCTCAAGAAAATATCAACTTTCAAATCCAAATCTCCATCCTTTGAAGGATTATTTTCTCTTTCAATCTAAACCTATAATTTATGAACATCTAGAAGTTTCCTTCTATAGTTTCTTAAACAATGTTTTCCACATTTCTTTGGTAGCTTATGATAGATCTGCACACATTTGGGCTTCCATGAACCTTCCTACTTTAACCACTTTTTTTTTAATGATTTTTTTTTCATTTATGGATATGGAATGAATCTTGATATCTTCAATATTTTCCAAAATCTCTTTGAACTCATCTATGCTTTTCTCTTTTGAATGGACTCAAACATTTGAAAATCTTCTTTGACCTCCATGTCTTAAAATCTATAAAATTTATTTGAACTTGATTTGGAACTTCAACACTTCACTTTGGCGATTCTGATAGATCTAGAATAGATTTGCACACTTTCAATCTCCCCACTAAACAAAGGTTTTTTATTTTTTCACACCTCCTTTACATGAACCCTCTCTCTTCTTCATAAACACCCTACATTTGAATGTGTTTTTGTAGGTAGGGATAATTTTTCAAATAAATTCTCGATCTTCTCTAATTGCCAAGTAAATAAGTTCTTGAATCTACTTTATGTAGTATATCTTTTCACAAAGTGCCTTTAAAAAAAATCTTCTTAACTTCTTTCTTGCACTGAAACTTGTCCCTTATAGATCTCTTGATCGACAGTGCCCAAACAATTCTTCAATCTCTCTTTACTTCACAACAAAATCATCTTAGTTATGTTTCAACTCTCCTCTAGTCTTTTAGAGATAATTCTCAAACCTACATACTTCATTTAAAAGAATATGCATAATCTATACCCAATGAAAAACCCACCATTTTCAAATGGGTGATGTCTTTTTAAAAATTGGTGGTCTAGATCTTCAAGTGAATCAATTTCCAAATCTACAAATAAATACCATCTCATATGTTTCTATGGTGTCCTTCACTAAAATTTTCATTATGTAGCTGGTTGGGTGATCTCCTATCCTCTACATGAATCTTACTTCTCTTTTCTTGCGACCTTCACAACTATTCACTAGAACTTTCTCAATCAAAGGCACTCAAAATCTTCTTTTTTAATTTTTAACACTCCTTTCCAAAACAATCTCAAACCCACCAGTCATCTCTCCTGAAAACATAGAGAAAACAACAATCTATATAGTGAACTTTCTTGCCAAATTGGCTCTTCTATGCAAATAATCAATCTTAAAGTACATGCCTAGAAACTCATATTTTGTAGGGCGATGAGATTTGTACCCAACAATGGTGTCTTTAGTAGCCACATCAATGGTCTCTTAAGTAGTGATCTCTTTCTCTCCATTTTTTTGCACAACTCCTATCTACAAATCCTTCTATTCAATTTTTAGCTTTCAAACCTATATCCATGTTCCTCTTTCTAACCTCATATGATAAGAATGCTGACACCAACTAGATCAACAACTTCCTTATTCATGATTTTTCATATGAGGATCCACACGATATATCAATTGGTGAAGTACCATAAGACAAAACTGATTTTTCTATCATCCTTGGATCTAGATGTTTAAAATCTAGCACATGCATCTAGGTTCCCAACTTTAATAATGAAATGCAATTTTCTTACCTTGATAATGATCCACTTGGATGCTATTACCTTCTCAAAATTTTAAATTATTATTTTCATATCAAGACTTCGTGCAAACCATCATCAATGCACAATCATCGAACTCAACACCAAAGTCTACCTTACTTCAGCTAGAATTTAATAAACATGAGTGCATAAAGCATTTTGTCATTTATGCCTTGTTCCACCCTTTATGCAAGAAAAGAACACTCTCTAATTTTTTTTCCTGCAAGATTCTCTTACTCTGATACCAAAAATGATGCAGAGCATGCAACAGAAGTGAAAACCACATATTATCACAAAACATCAATACAGTGGGGAATTGGATTCATGGAATCACACGTATATTATGTGATTCCTCTTCATTTCTACTTATTACAAAGATTATATCCCCTTATATAGGGAAGTCTCATATCTTATTAAAAATTTCTCAAATCTTAGTAAATCTAAACCATTCCCATTCTTGTGCTAACTCCCTAACCATAGGCTAAAAATAAAATACATTATGCTGATTTATTTTATTACATGATGTTGAGGAGGTTATGAACAACTAACTCACCTCACATGTATTTGAGTCTAGAAACTCCTACAAATTAATTATAGTTAAATACTAAATTTAATTAAGAATCTCATTTTTCTTTAATATTTTTTTTGATACTCCCTAAGATCTAACCACAAATTATTGATGTGGTCGTATTCTCCTACATCAGAGAGAGAAGTGGAGATGAAGATAGAGAGGGGAATGAAGAGGGAGAGAGGTAGATAGGGATAGGTATATGAAAAGTTAAAGATAGAGAGATAGAGAGGGAGAGATAGATAAAAAAAGA
>BSBK01005701.1:600000-822500 GCA_027943335.1 Chamaecyparis obtusa
TTGAGGCTAAAGCCTTGGAAGACATGATCTATCCTATCTTGGGAGATTGATGAGCAATCCCAATGATAGACTTGGATTTTGTGTAGAGCATAGCCACTTCAATCTTGCTTGCAAGACTACACACTTTCAAGTTCCTATAGGGTTAATAGCCTCAATCCTTGCGGGACTATGGGAGATGGTTGTGAATGGATGCCTTTATTAAAAGCTTTATGTTAGATGCTACTTGGATCACCCCCAAAAGGTTGTTATCACTTGTGTGAGGCACATAGTAATTGCCCCAAGATATTCACCATATCAAGCCCCCATTAGTGTTACTACTTAGATAATACGGGCTCCAATATCCATTGCATGTTATTGGAATGCCATATTCTGAGGAGTCTTTGGGTGTGTTCCTAATTCAGTGAACAAGTAGTTTCAATCTCTACCTAATATAAGGCAGGTTAGGTGTGTCTGATTAAAATGATTGCTCAGTGTGTCTTAAATACAAATTTAGATAATCACCCCCAAAATGAACAAGCATACAACATTTTCAAGCAATTACAAACACCTACAAGTCATTGGAATCTGATAGAAATGACCCATTTTCCAAAAAAGCACTAAAACAGACAATTTCCTGACATAAGAGAATCACACCTAGTATTCCTGGATCGCATCCCGCATCCCAAATCGCATCTGTTCAAACCTGAGTCACATTTGGTAGTCACACTATTTCCTGAGTTACATCTGGTGAACATTACATTTCCTGAGTCACATACAGTATTTCCTAAGTCACATACAGGGTTCCAAATTGTCTGCAGTCACTGTATAGGATCACATCCAAGAAAGAGAGTACTTCCATACATGCCAGAACCAAAAATCTTACATTTTCAGATACCCATTTGGCCCATTAGTAAGTTCTTGTTGTCAAAACACAGTCATCTAATAACTAGAGTGAGTCATCTTTGAAAGTGTCTTCACCTTGCATGGTCCAAATCTGCATTATCCAATTATGGAGTTGGTTTATCCAATCAACTACAACCAAGTTCTTAGCTCATAAATAGGGCACTTTGACACCCTTTGATGCTAAAATTTTCACACTATCAGACCCACTTGCACTTTGGTTCCCAACTCACAAATAGGGCACTTTGACACCCTTTGATGTTGGATCCATAAAACAACATTTCAAACCCACTCTTGCATCCTTGGATCCACAATCAGACATTGCAAATAATTAGACCCACTTTTAAACACAAGACATTCATTGGTTCCTCAATCTAGTTTTCATGGTTGTCACAAGGCACAAAGCTTACCATTTTGGAAGGAACCCATTTACAGATGAAGTACAATTGCACACATTTGAAATAGGAGAGACCTCAAGAATTAATCCCCTATTTGGTACTATAGCAAGCACTACTCATACAACGACACCTGAACAAATAAACATAAAAAACCATGAAGATTATCGATGGGATGAAAGATACCATGACCAAGATAACCAAGAAGAACATGATAAACAAAAAGAAGAGATATAATACTGTGAAACATATCAGGATGATGATGACAATGATGATGAAGATCCCACTGAAAAAGAATACCAAAAATCTATAAACAAAAAATGATTCAACAAAATCCTTGAGATAACTTTGGATGAAAACAAAGAGAAATACTTCCTAGAACTCGCTTCTCGAGGTGTGAAATTACCAAAGGATTATGATGTGAGTCAACTCAAGAAAAAGGGAGACCTTAGTCCTTTATCAATTCTAGCAAGGCAACTAACTGCTTTAAGAACATAAATCCAAGAACTCAAAAAAAAAAAGGATAAACCAAAACAATCATATTCCTTGGAACACATATGTCCTTTCCCTTTTGACAAGGGACTCAAGATGATTCCACTTCCTAAGAATGTCACAATACCAAAGTATGAAAAATACATGGGAGATTCCAACCCTCAAGATCATGTGAGAGAGTTTTGCACAACTAGTATGGAGTTCATGCATGAACAAACATATCTCATGAGGCTATTTCTACGAAGCCTAGGTGGACAAGCTATGGATTGGTTTTCCAAATTACCCATAGGAATCAAAACATTTGATGAACTAGTGAAAAAATTCATACAACAATACTCCTACAATATCCAACACACAGTCACAATGTTAGATCTATGCAACACCAAACAGAAAATGGGAGAATCATTCTTGAGTTTCCTATAAAGATGGAGAAACATATTTGCACAATATGCTAGGCAGATACCTGAAAATGAAAAGATGGATATCTTCATTAACAACTTGGTTCCTAAAATGAACTTTCATATATAATTTCAAGGACCACCAAGTTTTGATAAAATGATAGACAGTGCAATCAAGATTGAGGAGGTCTTGATTAAGAAAGGTGAAATCTCCATCAACAAAGAGAATAAAGTCAAATATTATTCCTCCAAGGATAAATACAAGTATGGAAACAAGAATAACAAGAATATGCTTAATGATGGACTTGTTGATTCTCCTAATGTCAAACCTAAACCAGATGTTTTTAATCTTACAAGTCTTCAAACAAACAAGAATCTGAATCCTACTGTGACACCAATGACAAACAATACTTTCAATAAACCTCTTGCTCAAAGGGAACCTTGGGCACCAAGGCCTAAGAGAACATTTACACAATTGGGAGACACCTTGGAAGTTGTTCTAAAGTCACTTGTGGATAACAAAATCATTATAATTCCTGATTCCAAACCTTGGGATCCAAAAGACAAACCCAAGTGGTGGAACAATAATGATTACTATGATTTTCATCGTAACAAGGGACACAAGACCAACAATTGTATGAAATTGAGACATGTCATCCAAGATTTTATTGAAGAAGGCAAAGTCAAGGTAGATAGACATCACACAAACAATGACCATAAAGCATTTCAAACACCATTACCTAACTATGAGAAAGGAGAATCTTCAAAGAGTAACAAAATCAACTACACATATTTTGATAATAACAATGTAATTCATATGGTGGAACTATGTGAATATTCCATCAATATGATCACTCTAAAAGGAGTTAAAAACAAAATTGAATCTTCCAATGTTGTAATACTAAGTCAAGCTAAGCTCACTCTCAAAAGGGCTTCAACATCTAAAGAACCAGCTACAACAACAACAACAACATCTAAGCAAGCGGTATTAACACCAAATTTTAATCTTGTGGATCAGTTACAAAAGACACCCATTCAGATATCTATCCTAGAGTTGTTGAAAATATCCCCTAGTCATAGGGAGATTCTTGATCAAGCCCTACTTAGCACTAATGTACCAAAAGATCTAGATGTGGATAGATTCCAAGCTATGGTTAGTCACTTGAATTCCCCACATTACCTATCTTTTTCTAAAGAGGATGACATATCATTGAGTCAGCCACATAACCAACCTCTACATTTAGAGGTCCTTATTCATAAACACTGAGTCAAATGTGTCTTGATAGATGGAGGCACTGGTTTTAACATTTGCACATACAATTTGATAAAATAGTTGGGCTTCTTAGAACATGCAATTGATCCTAGAAGAAAGATAACTATCACATCTTATGATGAAGAAGAGAGATCATCCAAAGGATTAGTTGTTTTACCTATTAGAGTGGGACCAATGGAGCAAGATGTCCTATGTCAAGTTCTTGATCTACCCCTTTCTTACAACATTCTTCTTGGAAGACCATGGATACACTCAATGCAAGTTGGCCTTTAACTTACCATCAATGCCTAAAATTTCCTCATAATGGAGTGGAGGTCACTATTCCAACAGATACACCATACTCTTGCAATAATCTCAAGCAAGCAGAAAGCATGGTTCCTCATAACAAGGAAAGCTCCCACAAAGTAGAAACATCCAAAGAAATGGTTTTGAAAAGCTTTGCTAAAAAGATCAACATTTAGGAGACAAGCATGGGTGAATACAAGATAGATCATGCAATGTCTTTAATAGATCTTCCCATATCTCCTAGAATACAAGGAAGACCTTCATCAACATTTACACCTTCCAATGGCAACGCTCTAACTATACATGAAGGAACTAGAATGGTGAAAGCAAAAATATCCCTTGAAGAAGAAAATGAAGAAAATACTATTTTGCAATGGCTTTACAAAGAAAATGAAGAGGATGGAAATGTAAAACATGTGGAAATAGCTCATGACAAATATGGAAAGGGATACCAGATCATGAAAAAAATGGGTTACAAAGGAAAAGGACCATTGGGACAACACAACAAAGGACTAGTAGAACCCCTACACATGGATTTCAGAATTTCTAAAGACAAGACTGGATTGGATTTCAGAGAAGCAAGATTTCATCTTGTAGCAGAAAGTGGTTATGTATTTGATAGATCAGGAGACTCAGATGATGAAGATGAAGTGGAAGGACAACCTATTTCCTATGAAAGGTTTCTACTCTTGCAAAGAGATCCACTATCAGAAATTGGTACCAATGTTGAATGAGAACCAAAAGAAGAACAAACAAGAGAACCTAGCATAGAACAAGAACAATAGATTCTTACTGATGACACACCTCATTTTGATGAGGAACCTCCATAAGAAATATTGCAAGAAGAAGAGATTCATGATCCTGAAGAGGAAGGAGTGCCCATGAATATTGCTCATTTCTTGGGAATTTTAGATTAAATTCATGTGGACTCACATGAGTATGAGTGGGATGCCCTTTCTGATGCTACCATGGACATAGAAGTGGATGTGATACACAAGTTTGCACCTAGAGTCTTAACTGAAGAAGGAGAAAGTTCTAATGTTAGATCACTAGAGTTAAATTTGCATAACACTAACATGAAATCTAATAATAATGAACATGAATCTAATAATCCTAACATATATTTAGAAGAAAAATTAATAGATGACATCTTGAAAGTTAATAACATTGATAATAATGTGGTGCTGTCTCTTGAACCTACTGAATCTTTATCCTTCAAATACCCTGACTTGATAGATTGGGATGAACCTACAAACACAAGCTTGCTATCCTTTGACAATGACTATTCCATAGCCTGTTATCTTAATGCTTGTGAACCCTTTCTTTCTTCCACCAGTGCAAATAGTGAAACTATGACTGAAGATGATATCAAGTTTCTCAATCTCAGAAAGAAAAACAAAAAGAACAAGTGGTCTGATGGTGAAAACCACCTAATGGCAGTATCAGATCCTAAGAGAGAAAAAGAAAAAGACATATCCGATGGTGAAAACCTCCTTGAGGTGCCAAAGGATGGGATTCTTCATATCCTCCCAGATCACTTTCAAGAAAGATCATTAGTTTTGATTGAACCTACACAACCCATTAATTTGGGAACAATAGAAGCTCCTTAGCTAGTTCACATTGCTTAGTCATTGACATAAGATGAAAAGATCTAATTCACAAATTTCTTCAAAGAAAAGAATCATTTTTTCTTGGTATTATTTGGATATGCCTGGATTGGACACAAAATTGATCATGCACCATTTGTCTATTTCACTAGATGTAAAACTAGTGAAGCAAAAACTCAGAAAGATGAATCCACATGTGGCATTGCTAGTGAAAGTAGAATTGGAAAAACTATTGAAAGCTGGATTCATTAGGGCTATTGATTATGTGGAGTGGATATCAAACATAGTTCCTATTTCTAAAGCAGATAAGTCCATAAGAGTTTGCACAAACTTTAGAGATCTCAACAAGGCTTTCCCTAAAGATGATTTCCCACTTCTAAAGATTAATATGATTGTAGATCTAACAACTTGCTATGAAATGTATTCACTAATGGATGGATTTTTAGGATATAATCAAATCAAAATTTCTCCTGAAGACCAAGAGAAAACAACATTTACATGCACATGGGGAACCTATTGCTGGAATGTAATGCCATTTGGTCTAAAGAACATAGGTGCAACTTATCAAAGAGAAATGACCACTATATTCCATGACATGATGCATAAGAACATGGAAGACTATGTTGATGACACCTTGGCTAAGTCAAAGATAAGAGCTACACACATAGAAGACCTAAGAAAGATCTTTGAAAGAATGGAACAATTCTAGTTAAGACTTAATCCTAAAAAGTGCACATTTGGCGTGTCATCTTGAAAAATGTTAGGATTCATAGTTTTAGCAAAGGGAATTGAAGTGGATCTAGAAAAAGTAAAAGCTATTCTAGAGATGCAACCACCAAGGAACATTAGTCAAATGAGAACACTACAAGGCAAGCTGCAATCCATAAGAAGGTTCATATCTCAGTTAGTGGACAAAGAAAAACGTTTCACCAAGTTGATGCATAAGGGAACTACTTTCACTTGGGATGAGCAATGTGAGGAAATTTTTTCACAAGTCAAGAAATATTTGATGAATCCTCCTATTCTAATGGCACTAATTTATGGAAAACCTCTATTTCTCTACATATCAGCTACATATACATCACTAGGAGTACTACTTACACAAGAGGATGAGACAAAGAAAGAAAGAGCTATATATTACATCAGTAGAACTTTGATTGAATATGAGATAAACTATTCAATGATTGAGAAGGCATGCTTAGCATTGGTGTTTGCCTCCCAAAAGCTGAGACACTATATGTTGGCACACAAGGTGAAACTAGTAGCCAAAATTGATCCACTTAAATACTTTTTGAACAAATCAATGCTGACATGAAGGATTGCTAAGTGGGTCCTAATCCTAAGTGAATTTGATATTGAATATGTGGACAAAAAGGCCATTAAAGGACAAGTGATTGCTGATCAACTTGCAGACACTCCATTGACTGATGACAAGCCATTACTTGTGGAGTTTCCAAATGAATCTATCACGCACTTAATAGAACATCCCTAGAAAATGTACTTTTATGGTTCCTTCACACAACAAGGATTAGGAGCTAGATGCTTATTCATCACACCACAAGGATATAAGATTCCCAAGGCATACAAAATGATTTTTCCATGCACCAATAATATAGAAGAGTATGAAGCTCTTGTCAATGGGCTCAAGCTTGTAATAGAGTGGAAAATCATTGAATTAAACATCTATGGAGACTCGCAACTCATTATCAATCAAGTCAATGGTGACTATCAAACTAAGGATGAAAATCTAAAGCCCTACAAAACAATGGTGGATGACTTGAAAAAGTACTCTGTCTTCATTACATTTCAGAAAATTCCAAGATCAGAGAACAAAATAGCTAATGCGATGGCTACTTTAGCATCCATGTTACAATTGGAGGAACAATAATTTCACTATAAATTCCTGGTGGAAGAACTCCCTTTCCCAGCTTATGACTCACTTGAATCCCAAATTGTTTGTGCCCTAGAAACCCAAGTGTTATCCAAATACGCTCATATCTATTCCTATCTTAAAGACTAAACAATTCCTAAAGGATATTATAGAAATGAAAAGAGATCCCTCATAAGAGCGACATCACGTTACATAATCACCGCTAATGACTTGTTTAGACATAGTCTAAATGACACACTTCTGAGGTGTTTAGAACATGAAGAGTCTAATCGTGTATTAAAAGAAGTTCATGAAGGTTTGTGTGGATCACACTCAAATGGTTTTTCATTAGCTAAGAAACTTTTAAGGGTTGGGTATTATTGGCCCACTATGGAGAAAGATGCTATCCACTTTGTAAAAACTTGTAAGAAATGCTAGATCCATGGAAATTTGATACATGTGCCAGCTAGAGAGCTGATTCCCTTCATAAAACATTGGCTATTTTAGTAGTGGGCCTTTGATTTGGTTGGTCAGATTTACCCTAATTCATCTAATGGTCATAAATACATCATCACTGCAATTGAGTATTTTACAAAATGGGTGGAAGTTGTCCCATTGTCCAATGCAACAGAAAACAAATCTCAATGTTCATCTTGAATTACATCATTTTCCATTATGGCATACCCTCATTGATTGTGACTGACAATGGGGGTCAATTTAGGAACAAAGACATAGATGATTTGTGTCTTCAATTCAAAATCACTCAACACTATTCCTCGATCTATTACCCTCAAGGTAATGGACAGGTTGAAGCATCAAACAAGAACATTCTAAAAATCTTGCATAGGATAGTAAACAAATCAGGAAGGGATTGGCATTTGCAAATCAATCCAGCATTGTGGGCTTACAAAACAAGCATTAGAACACCAACTGGTGCAACTCCTTTTGCACTAGTATATGGATCATAGGCAATCTTACTAGTTGAAGTGGAGATTCCATCACTAAGGGTATCACTGAAACATCTGGTCACTGATGAGGACTATAGAATCTCTAGACTACAAGAACTTGAATTACTAGATGAGCATAGGAAAAAGGTGTTTGATCATCTCAAAGCTTACCAAAAGAGAATGTCAAGAGGATACAACAAGAAAGTAAAACCAAGAGGTTTTCAGATAGGAGATCTAGTCCTAAGATAAAATCCTAAGAATCAACAAAATTGAAAACAAAAAGGGAAGTTTGAACCCAACTGGTTGGGTCCCTTTGTCATTATAGTAGCATTTGGATCAAGAGCCTATCAATTGGCTACACCTGAAGGAGATGTTTTACTAGATCCAATCAATACTCTACATCTGAAAAGTTTTTATGCCTGATATTCTAGAGGTAGCTCTTCTACAGTGAAAAGAGTCCTGAAAAAAGTTCAAAAAAAGCAAATATGGATCCTGAAAAAAATAAAAAACAATGGAAAAAGTCCTAAAAAAATGACTATCTCAGTGAGAACCTAGCAAATAGGCGCCTTGGCGAGTCCAAAAAAAAATAGAAAAGAGAAAAAGTACAAATTTTTTTTTGGAAAAGATAAAAAGTGTCTTGGTGAAAACCTGGTAAACATGCACCAATGATAGCAAAAATAGAATAAATCTGTGGCCAAGTGGTGAAAACCTGGTAAAAAGGTGATACTTGTAATCAATGCTCTATCTATCAAGACAATGCTTGTGCATTTGGCCTCTATAAATATCAGTTTGTATATATCTTCCAGTCACTTTCATGACATGCCAAATCCTGAAATGAACTATCCAAAGATGTGTCTTCCTAAGTTTGGAATCTGTCCACATCAGGGTCCTAGGTAAACTATTTTTCTCCTAGGGGGCATTCAATCAAGACCAGACATGTTGACAAGATGTTGAGTTTGCAATTGACAATACACTATGAACAACGGTATTTTTCAATACCACCCTTGTTCACAATTGACAATAAACTATGAACAACAGTGTTTTTAAACACCAACCAGCCAGACTAAAATGTGTTTCTCAACACAATGTCATGATGAAAAGAGTGTTTCTAAACACTAAAATAGGTGAGATACTTATGGATGAAGAAATTAATCTTTGATTGATAATAATTTTTACGCGTGTGTTTGCAATATTAATCAAGAGTGTTTTTAAACACTATAATCACAACTGTTTGTTACTTTTATGCAAATACAATGATCATGCTAAAGGATAAAGAAATTTTTCTTATTATCAATTTATGATTGTTATGTTTCCTTGAGTGACTCGGTGATGTCTCTGGACTAGAGAAATACAGATTGGGGGCATAGCATTTTCTTTGTCTTCTGTTTGTGGTAATAAATCCAATGATCTAAGGTAATCATGGGGAATGGGTGTCTACTATAAGTGCCTCCATCATGATTGGAATGCCATGTATACCTTGACCTGTTTCCTATGAAAGTCTTAGTGAGGTTGGATCTATTTCCTTTCTTGTTTAAAACTACAAAGATAAATTACTTCCTAGTAAAGTGCATGGTAAACCGGATTATACCTTAGGATATGAACATAAAATGAAAGGTCATTGCGGGTATACATTTACACATTATGCACTAGAAAAGAAATGGTTTATATTAAACATGAAGTAACTGACAAAACATTCTAGCTATGTGCTTTAATGTTTAGGTTATCTTTCAACATGGTGAATAAAAAGGATGTATTCATATTTTTAGGATTGCCAAGTCTATCCATGGAGATTGTACTATCCTAATGAGGTCCTGATAACAAAGGCTCTATGATGATAAACAACCCGCTTTGAAGAAACAATGATTGTCCTAGGTGTCTTAGTCTAGGTGCATTTCATTGGTTAGTTGCATTAGAGTTCATTTTAGTTTCATATCATATTAATGTGCATTAGGTTCATTTAGATGCATTTCATTGTCCTTAGTTTCATTGAAGTTCATTTTAAATTGCATTCATTTTAATGTAGTTTCATTCATTTTAAGTTGCATGAGCATGAATGTGTGGATTCAACTATCTAAAACATTGATATAAAATGAAATAAAAAGCATTTGATGTGAGCTGAAAGTTCTATAACATTTAACCATTTGACATGTGTGACCAAGTACATCATGGAATCATAAAAAACTAAAACTGAAATGACTGAATATAAATCACTGATATTCATGTGCATTCATAATTCATTTCATGCCATAAAACCATTTGCATAATGCATCCATATTCATCCATACATAAATAAAAATGAGATGTCCATACATTGCATCGCAATACATCTCATACATCCATACATTCATAAAAACTTTGAAAATAACAAAAACATGAGCATATATCAGTGAAATATATTATGATGTCATTTTATCATCACCTAATCTAATCTTGACCAAGTATGACAATCACATCAATATCCAAAGCATAAAGCAAACATCAAATATCCAACATGTGCAAAAATTAAAACCATTAGAGTTTAGATATTAGAGATAGCAAGAAAAATGAATCAGATAAAAGCATCCATGACAGAATCAATATATAACTAGAAATGTCCATGACGAAGTATCAAGAATGTCCATAAGCAAGTATCAAAGCATCAGTGAATCAGAGTATCAACATATTAGCATATGAAATAATGTATCAACAAGCATATAGTCCATCAGACATGAGAAAGTGTATTGATAAAAAATGGTACAATATACATGATATATCCAATGAGGTACAAATACACAAAAATAAGAGTACAATATATATCATGCCTCACTGACCCCCTTGTCCTCTCATGGAGGATTAGGAGGGGGTGCATGTGCTCTTCTAGGTGGTGGTGGAGGAGGAGGCATGGCACCCTCTGACTATTGTGCTATAACTGAAAACAAAGGAGCTCTCTAAGTGGCAAAAACATCAGCATAATATAAGGAAAAGTAATATGTGGCCCGCTACCCCTGGTGGGTGGTTGTATGAGCGTATCTATCATGCTCTACTCTAATCTAAGACAAATGAGTGTCTCACTCTAACAATCATGTCTAGAGTGTGGCCACCTCTAGCTATAATGCAGCCCTCTCCTACTCGCACCATGATAACTTGTCAGGATCACCACCTGCGGGAGGATCCTGAGGTGCCTGATGTCACTACTGCTACTGGTCCTAACTATCTCCTCCAGATGGCCTCTAGGAATGATCATCCCTATGTAAAAGTGGCCATGTTTCCCTCTGAGGAGGGATAAATCTCAATCTACACCACTGCCACTAGCCACCATCTCCACCTGAGGCCCGACATCTGCTCCCACCTCCACCTCCACCTCCGCCTCCACCACCATCTCCACCACCCCCTCCATCTCCTCCATCCCCTCTACCATCTTCACCTCCATGAGCTTGATCTCTACCCCAAACTTTATTCCTAGCTCAGCCTCTATCTCCACCCCTAGTAGCTTGGCCACCACCATCATTAGTAGGATCATAATCTAAAGCATCCTCGATCCATGGAATAGCCTCATCCGGAGTAGTAAATTGAGGAAATGGATGATCAGTATAATGTGTGTGGTATGCATGAGTGACTCCTCCATAAAGAATCTCAAGTTGGTAGGCCCAATCCACCCCAACCATCTGATTGATCCTATGCACTGCAGTCTCAAAAATTAGCCTAGAACCTCACTATGCCTCCTCATCTCAAATCTTGGCATATACGACCATCTCCTATGACATGCTCTGCACCTTGTCATATTGCTTGTGTACATGACTGACCAAAAATCTCTCCACAATGTACCTAGTATGACCAACAAGATACCTACTCTGAAGAAAAAATGGCATCTGTCAGGCATCTGAAGGCCATCCCTCACAACCAACGTATGGTCACCACACAACATCAGTAACATCATCTAGTAGCCGACACCAATACTCTAACTTGCCTAGATGGGGCTACTGTACCAAACTAGAATACATGAATATATAGGGCAACCCAACATCATGGTGCCTCTCAACAATGGGACGTGTGACAGGGATATGCTCCCATAGCCAGATCTGAAGAACTACACTACCAACAGTCATAGTCTTTAAATGCAAATAAACTATCTCATGTAGCTTCTAATATAGATGAGCGAGGATGCAACTCCCCCACACATATCTCCCTGGTGCCTAGATCATCTACTCAATGATTGGCGACCATCCACACATAAATCCCCGCTAGCCTCTATCAGGCATCAACATACCACCTATCACTCTAGCTAAATGAATAGGTAGTGTCATGTAGTTGGCCACCACATGGTCCCAACTAAGGTAATGACATATAATGGTATCATCTCCAAATAGTCTCTGTGCATCATCTATCGCCATAGGACCAGATGCCTTGTACTCTATGTGAGTACCCATGATAGGAACATGTAGAATCCTCCAGATGTCCTCTAGAGTCATAGTCATCTCACTCGTGGGAAGGTGAAACATGTTGTGCTCTTAATGCCATCTCTCAGCAAGCACCGTTAAGAGACCTCGATTCACCTGAATATCAGGTAAATTCGCTATACACCAAAGGTCACATCTCGCCACAACTTGTTGCCCCTCAGCTGATAGTTGCGTGTGCAACTCCAAGACCTGGGTGGACTGAGGACATCTAAAAACAACAACCTCAAAATTAGTCTGCACAATAGAAAATAGAGACATCATGTCAGCATTAGACAAAGAAAATTGACAAAAAATTTCTTAGAAGGATCAAAATAGACAAGTACAATTGGCTACAAATCTAGCAAAAAAAAAAACAAGATTGCAATCTTGGATACGATTAAGGAAATCTGAGATGCGATTCTTAAACAAGGTACGATCCAAGAAACCTTGGATGCGACCCTAGAAATCTGGTATACGATCTGAAAACCTAATGCGATCCTAGATTTACAGGATGCGATGCATTGATGAAATGGTATAAAATTTAGTTTAAAATACTCAGATGTGACCCAGGGTGCAATCCATGAAATACTAGATGTGATTCAGGAAATGACGAGGAACAGGGTGTGACGCAGTATTGACCGTGTGCGATCCTATTTACGGGATGCAATCCAAAATTAAATTGGCTAAAAAAGGCATAGAAATGTGTGAAATTTAAATTTTTCAATTTGACAGAGTTCATTAGCAAGTACTCACAGGTGGTGCGTAATGCTGCGGTCGGTCGTGTCGCCTAGCCATCTCAAAATGGTGCTTCTTTGTAGGGTACACCATCTTCACTCAGAGCTCCGTGAATAGTCAAAGGTTAAAAGTAAAAATGAATAGTAAAAATGGTCTCTTTAACCTATTTAAGCCTTCTGAGAGCTTCAGAACCCTAAAGGGACATTACTCAAGGGATGCCACAGAAGCTTCATATTGGGACCGAAATAGAAATAGGTGCCCTATGTCAATAAAATGCAGTAAAAATAGAATTACAATGCAAAGCCAACCTCCAAATATAAAAGTCAACTATGGCCAAATTGTAATCAAACAGGGGCAAAATGAGCAAAAAGGATACTCTGAGGAAAGAAAATCAATTCAAGTGATGATTTTTACTAAATTCAATGATCAACTAAAGTCAAACTTCAACCAAACACACTTTCAAGGAACTGTGTAAAGGGTAATTAATGCATAAAAAGCTTGTCTAAAGCTGTTCAAAGTGATTTTCTACCTACTCCATCAAAATTCTATTCTAGGATATCACTTAACCACAAGTCAAACTTGGTCAACTTTCTCAAATTCTTGGTCAAACTTGGTCAAACAGTGCTTCTGGGGCACTAAAATTTATCCTAATTGCTTGCCAATATTTCACAATTAATTTTCGCTTGATCCAAATTCAATTTGATACTACCAAATGCTTGAAACTAACAATTTTATTCGAATTCATTCCAATTTCGGTCACGAGGGGGCATAATAATACCATTCTTTGAATCAAATTCTTCAACACCAGGGGCATGACAATTTTCTTCAATCAGGTTGGGACTGTCAATCTTTACGACATTAATAAATTTCATCACTTCAAATCAAATTGGTTACTTATCAGCATGATCAAATTCAACTGAAATTTCTTTTCAAAATCTCTTATCGGTCTTCATTCAATCAAGCTCGGAATCGATAATGTCAATTCTTGTTCAATCAAGTTTAGAATTGATATTTTCTAATCAAGTAGGATTTCATTTGATCAAGCTCAGAATTCTCAAAATCAGAGTGGTCCTCACTACTCTCTAAATCACTTGAGTTTAGAGTAGTTCTTACTACTCTCTAAATCTCCTTAAAATCAAAGAGGTCCTCACTGCTCTCTAAATCACTTGAGTTCAGAGTAGTTCTTTCTACTCTCTAAATCTCCTAAATCTGTCAATCCGTTGAATCCTACTAATTTAAATTTTCTTTGAATCCCTATGCTGTTCACAAAGCAATTCAAAGAGGGGCAAATGTAATCACCTAAAATTAGGCTAATAGAACCTAAGGCCCTATTTTCCCTAGTTTGAAATAATACCTTAATTATGTTAATTCGATCTTTGATTATTGACATAATCCTAAAATTCAATAAAATCAATAAAATCTCTAATCAAGCATTTACTACCAAGGTTTCAAGAAAAAATGAAAACAATTATCTCTATGCCTATTTAATTAATTCAATCCCACCAAATGCATGGCTAGAGTTATTAAGTAAAAGAAAATCACAAATACCTCTTAAATCAAACAAACACACCAAACACACCTTAATGATTAAGGGGTTCTCACATGGATCAAGGATCAAGCATGAGTGCATCTCAACCAGTCCTCACAAATGCATCTCAACCATTCAATTCCTCCTTCAATCTATAAAAGAGGATTTTCAAAGGCTCATTTCTTCTTCTCAATGTTTGGAATTCTAGTTTATGGCTACTTTGAGGCTTCTTAATCTTTGGATTATGAACTCTCTTGCTTAAGGCTTTGAATTTGATAGTTGTTTTTCATGTTTTCATGCTTAGATTCATGCTTTAGCTAATTAGAGAACACTTTGTTGGTAAATAGATTGTTCTTCTTCTGATTCTCCTTTTATTTTGCCCAATTTGTGATGAAGAACAACCATACACAACAGTTGGGAAACTGTTTCTATGAATAGCTAATTTCCCTCTGTATTAAGGTATAGCTTCCTATGTGAATGATGTTCAATGAATTTTGTTTGGTTCCTACTTCCTATTGCGGGTATGTTCTTGACCAGAGAACAACAAAGGAAACTAAGTTTCACCCAGGCAAGTGAAATCTTAGGCAAGGGTCAAAATGCAGAGGTGTTATGTTTATGGTCTTCACAATCTTATGATTCCCACAACATAATAGTATGAAAATGCAGATTATGAAAATATGATAATGCAAATGCAGTATGGTGATGCAATCTCACAATTAGTGATAACTCTCTGATTATTCTACTGATTGATCAAACTGAAAAAATAATGAAATAAAACTCTGTTCCTTCACTACTTCCAATTCAACACGAATGAACTAACATCACATACAGATAATGAAAGTGGACAGTAAAGTAATGGCACAAAACTAAATTGTCTTTGCAACAAGCTTCACACCAAAATTTTCCGACCTTTCTATTCCCTTCTTCCATAGTACATATAGAATTCATAATGTACAATGCTCATAGGAATTGAAAACATTTCAACTTCCAGAAAACAAAAAGATGAGACAAGTTGTCACACTGTCAGTTACAAAATTACAATAAAGAGGAATTATTTTTGATTTCGTCTCTTTATCTAATTTTGCTCTATGAGAAGAGGCAACCACTAGAATAGGAACCAATTCTTCATATCGGGGAATTTGCATGTGACTGTGCCGGATGAGCCACTTGGCATGTGCTTGGGTTAACTCTTTAATTGATGCAATTATCTCCAACATCTTGTAACGTTCTCTCTATTTAGTAGCATGTGGAAATAAGCTGTCTCATCTGGACTGCTATCAAAAACTGCATCAAATTCCTCGTCTATCTCCATTTTGTGAGAATCCAACCTAGCCATGACCACAACAGTAGTCTCTTGGTCGAATCCCGCCACTAGTTCCTCTGTACTTACACTTCCATCCACCCGAGCTTCCAATGTCACATGATCACATAACACTTTTTTAACTCTTGCGATCATGCGACTGCTCTAAATGAATTGATATAATATTTAATAAGTAAACTTTCACCTGCCCGGCTTACTTTGTCACATCTGCGCTGTTGGCATACGTGGGTCCTAGCAAAGCACACTTTATTTAGTCTTTCCATTCTCGCATGATCGCATAGCATTTTTTATTCCTTGTGATCATGCAACCACTCTATCATTGGTGCATGTGGATGCCAGCCTGGCAACTCTAATCTTCTCTCTCCTACTTGGGCTTCATTTCACATGATCGCATAGCATTTTTTAAACTCTTGCAATCATGGGACCGCTCTGTCATTGGCGCATCTACACTATTGGCGTACGTGGGTCCCGGATACTTTCAACTAAACTTATATAGCATTTAATAATCATTCCATTCCATTGTCACATGAACGCATAGCATTTTTTTATTTCTTGCGATCATGCGACCGCTCTATCATTGGTCAAGTTCGCACATCTTCCAAGAGGTTGTATTTCCCTAGCTAATTACAGTGTCTACACTATTGGCGTATGTGGACCCTAGTAGAGCACCTTTTGTTTAGTCTTTCTTATCATTCCATTGGCTTCTCTCACCACTCGGGCTCCATTTTTCATGATCGCATAGCATTTTTTAAACTCTTTGCGATCATGCGACTGCTCTATCATTGGTGAGATATTTTCAAAATGAACTTATATAATATTTAATAATCATTCCATTTGAATTAGAATGTCAGCACAAGTAGAGTATCTTCCTTGTCGGGTTAGGATCTATAACTTACCCCAATGTAATGAAGATTTAAATGACCCGCCCAACTTACAAAAAAGAAGGCAATGGAGGGGAAACCTGACAAGTACTTCCTATCTTAAGAAAGACTTAGAACTAGAATCAATTAACACTAACACACATCTATACCAGGAATTTACACATGATCTAAAGTTCAAATATATACTCAGGGATATATGCAACAAAAGTGTGGCAACAGCTGGCTCCGTCTGGGGACTTAAACATTTCCATGTTTAAGCGATGAATCCTAATCTCTGGTTTTGCAAAAAGATAAACAAAGAGGGCGATAGAAAACAAAACAAATGAAGGAAGGAAAGGAACAGGGAAAGAAACTAACTGAGGAAAGTAGGAAATCTAAACTAAGAAACAAAAATGGGAACTAAACGTAACTATGTACAATGTAGGGGTTACCTGCTTTCAATTAACCATTTGATATAGCTTAATTCAGATCTTGACCATTGTAGGTCAAGGGAAGTACCTCTCCATCTGGATATGCTAACTTGAAAGAATTCTTCTCGAATGCCTGGTGAATAGTATAAGGGCCTTTCCACAAAGTTTCAAACTTTCCATGCATTCCTTTAGGAGCTCTCCTCTTATCCCACAACAATACCAGATCTCCAACCATAAACTTGCATGGCCTATCTTTCTTGTCAAACAAGTTCTTCACCTTCATTTGATGTTGAGTGATATGTTCCACCATCCTTTCCCTTTCTTCTTCTAGTTTACTCAAATACAGGATTCTTTTCTCTAGACCGTCTTTATAAATGTCATCTTCAATGACTATCCTCAACTTACATGTTGCCAACTCCAGTGGTAGCGAAAGGATTGCCTCAACTCCATACACTAGCTCAAGTGGAGATATCCCAATTGCTCTCTTTGGAGTCACTCTATCAGCCCAGAGTGCCTCATGTATCCTTTTGTGCCAATTTTTATGATTGTCTAACACCAATTTCTTAATGATGTTAATCAAGTTCTTATTACTTGATTCCGCTTGACCATTTCCTTGTGGGAAATAGTCAGATGAGTGACTGATTGAGATACCAAACTCAAAATAGAAATTAGTAATTTCAATGGATGAAAAATAAGCAGCATTGTCCATCACCAATTTATGAGGAACCCCGAACCTTACCATGATATTCTCCTTTATAAACTTGCATACTACTTCAGAAGTGGTCTTCCTTGTTGCTTTAGCTTCAACCCACTTTGTGAAGTAATCTATGTCATGATTATGTAAGAATGCCCTATGTTGGATGCTAGATTTATTGGACCTATGAAATCAAGACCCCATTGCTAAAACGGACCCTCTATAATAACCGGTTTCAGTGGAAGTGTTGCTAGCTATGGTTTACCGGAGAACATCTTGCACTTTTCACATTTAACCACCTAATGATATGCATCTCTGAACATGCTAGGCCAATAATAACATTGTCTTAATATTTTAAAAGCTATGACTGAAGAAGAAAAATTTCCTCCACAAGCCTCATCATGAAAAGTTTTCAGTAATCGCTCCTATTGTTGTTTTTCAACACACCTCAGAAATGTGCCATCTATAGATCTCTTATAAAGCCTGTCTTACCAAATCACATATTTAGCAGCTTTTAACTTTAAATCCCTTTTTTGTTTGGCTGTTAGACCTTCAGGACATTCTCCATAAGTTAAGAAATATGTAATATTTTCAAACCAAGGATCTTGAAGACTTACGGTTAAAACTAGTTGATTAGCTGCTGGTTCCTCTTCTTCTGAGTTCTCTACTATAGCTTTGCATAATACATTTCCTCTGACCAATTTACTAGGCTTAATTTCAATATCGTATTCTTGAGTTTTGGCAATCCAGCTACCTCTATTATTGCAACTAACATCTTGTTGTGTTAAAATACTTTTTACAACAATATTAGGTACGAAAATTAGAGAATGAGAATGCAATATATAAAAATAGAAAATTTTTAGAGCTTTAACTATAGCATATGCATGTTTCTTTGATTGAGAGTATTTTAATTCATACTCTTTCAAAGGTATACTCATAAATGCTATTGGTGCCTGAATTCCTTCTTTATTCTCCTACATTAAAATTGCGGACAGAGTATGCTCTGAAGTGTAACAGTATATAATAAAATCTTTTTTGTAATCCGGATGACTCAAGACTAGTGCATTAGCAATTGCTTCTTTAATCTCATTGAAGGCTTGTTTTCCCTGCTCATTCCATTTAAACATAGCACTGGCTTTCATCATATCCACAATGCATTTGGTAATCTCTGAGAAATCAGGAACAAATCTCCTAAGAAAGTTAACTTGACCAAAGAAGGACTTAACAACTGTCTTATTTGAAGGCAAACTCAGTCTCTGAATAGCTTTCATGCATTCTAGATCAATCCTGGTTCCCTCTTGTGACACAATATGGCCCAACAATTTTCCTTCCGTCACACAGAATACTAATTTTTTTGGGGTTAGAGATATACCGTGCTCCCTGCATCGCTGTAGCACTTTCTTCAAATCATCTATGTGATCTTTTCTTTTCTTGGAAAACACCGTTAGATCATCAAGGTAGATTACAATTATCTTATTTTTCATGTCAGCAAATGAAGTATCCATACCTCTCTGAAAAGTAGCACCAGCGTTAATTAAACCAAATGACATCCTGTGATACGCAAAGGTACCCCAAGGAGTTGTGAAGGCCATTTTGTGTTGGTATTTCTTTTCTAATTCAATTTGATTGTATCTGGAAAAGCCATCTAGCATGGACATCATCTCAACTCTAGCCACTATCTGTAATAAGTGATCCATGTTTGGCAATGCATAATTATCTTTTAAGGAAGCCTGATTTAAATTCCAAAAATCAACACATATTCTTATCTCACCATTTTTCTTTCTTACAGGTACGATGTTTGCAATCCACATGGAATGATGTATTGGATAGATAATTCTAGCTTTCAACATCTTATCTATCTCTCTGTAAATGGTGTCTACTACCTTTGGATTGTAACTTCTCTATTTTTGCCAGAAAGGCACAGCATCATGCTTTAAAGGAATCATGTGTTTGAAATTTTTGCTCATAAAGCTCTTCAAATCTTCGTAACTCCAAGCAAAGATGTCTTGGTATTCCTGGAACAATTTCTTTGCTTCTTCTTTTTCTTCTAGCGTACAACATTTACCAAGATTAATAATTTTGGGATTAGTTTCAGTTCCAATATTTATACCTTCAAATTCTCCTATAGTTGGCCCTTTCTCTGCTCTTTTCTTCTTCACATATGTATCATGTTGATTAAATAGCTTTTCCAGAGACATGAAATATGGTGGAATAATATTGCTTTTTAATTGTATGACTTCTGAATCTTCCTGTTTCTCTTTTTCTATAGAATCATTCTGATAATCACTTTCATCTTCTTCATAAGACCTTCAGCATTTTCCAAAAACATCTGCAGACTTTTATCATCAATAAAAACCTACCAATCTTCGATATTATCTAGTATTGATGGTTTGTAAATTACTTCAATCTGATATTTTTTGTCTTTAAAATCTGGATGTGGTAATAACAAGGACACTGATACCACCAAAGAGTCTACTCTCATATTCATTTCTCTAGGAATAGATTCTATAGAGAAAGCATCTAGTCCCTCAATTTCATCCCAAACTCTATTTCGATAATTTTTCAATTTATGATTCTTTACTGAATACTGGCCTTTAACTTGCCACACAATTAATTCCGCATCACCTCTGGCCTTCAATACTTTTACTCCTCTTTCTTCCACTGCAATGATACCAAGGAGCAATGCCTCATACTCAACAAAATTGTTAGTATTACCAAATTCCAATTTGAAAGCTAAAGGCTCTGGTTCACCATTAGGAAGAATTAAAACAATACCTACGCCAGAACGAGATGATGAGAAACTACCGTCAAACTCCAATGTCCAAATTTGCGTCCCTTTCTCAGAGTTTTCAGATTCCAATTTTTCCAATTCATTCTCTACAACATCATTTTCTGTATATAGCATGTAATTTCCAAACTCCAACTCCTGATATAAAATTTGAGCCTTTGGGTCATCTGATTTCTGAACTGTAAATTTAGCCTTCTCCTCAGGTTCCAATTTTACTCTTTTGTTACCAATGAGAATCATTGCTTGAGACCAATCCAATTTGATCTCTCCGCCTAAATCTCTACAAAAACTTCTTCTCAATAGAAAACCATAGCTAACAGGAATGTCTGCAACTAGAATGGTCAGAAGTAGTCTCTTCTCTGGATATGCCACCAATGAAACCTATATGTCCTTGATTTGGCCTACCAAAATCACTTGTTTGGCATCTATGGCGTAACATCTACCACTGGCTTTGGTAAGTGTTAAGCCTAGAGCTTTAGCCACTGTATATGACATTACATTATCAGAAGCTCTAGAATCGATAATGCAATTGCTTAGTTTCCACCCATTGATGTATAAAGAAACATAGAATGGTTTTGGTTTTTGTCCTGGGGTAGTGGCTAGAATAGAATTTTCAACTTCATTGAAAAGATTTGAAGTTAATGTTTCATCTTCCGATTCAGAGGTTGTAGCATGATTCAATTTAATGTTTTCACCCTTACAATGCTCAATAAATCTTTTTAATTCATTGGGATGGGACTTTAGATAATCAATGGCAGAAATTTGAATTTTTGAATCTTTACAAAACTAAATAAAATCAAAAGGGCCGCACTCCTTACCGGATTGCAAAATCTTCATTCCTTGGTCAGTGTCTTGCATTTTGGATGCTGGCTATCCTTGTTTTGATGGAGGAACTTTCACATCAGCAACTACTTTTTCCTTTTGTCCTTTGGTAAGTACATTATACTTGTGTCCATTAATGGTGGCATAGCATTCTCCTTGTCTCTCTGAGTTTGATTCATACTCTAAAAATAAATTTCCGGAGTCACCATTTGAGCATGACTTAGTCTCATCACTGGACAGGGAAGAATTGTGTTCATTGGTAGTCAAAAATTGCATCCTACTGATCACATCCAGACAACTTTCACTATCATGATTAGTGGTCAAATGAAGCACGCACCCATTCACTCTTTTAGGTGGGGCTTTGATTGCTAATCTTTGCTGTAATCTAGGCAACTGCAAAGGTTTATTACTACATTTGCCAACCTGCTCTAAAAAATTCCTTTGATATGGGTTATTAAATTTTGGTAGCTATCTTTTCAAAGCAATAATCTCATTGGATAACTTCTGAATCATCTCTTCTGATGAAGTAGTCCCACTAGTGCCGGTCTTATTCTGGACTTCGTGTTTCCACCTTCCTGTAGAGATCATATCATCCTCCAACTCTACAATAGTCCTCTGAGCTACCTCCAAATCTACAAGATGAGACCTCCTCAATTCAAAATTTATCTCAGCAGGTATAGCACTGATGAAGAATGTTTTTAAATTGCCTGCTGTAGGTCTACTTGCTGCTGGAATTCTATTAGTAATTTTGTTGAAATTGGCAACAAAATCTCTCATGCTCATAGAAGGTAGTTTCTTCATTGATGTCAGTTGAGCTAACAGAGCATGCTCATCTTTAGCAGTTTTAAAATGGTCTTCAAAAATTGTTCTCATGGTATTCCAACTTGTGATAGCTCCATCAGTCAGGTGATAAAACCAATCTACAACCGCTTAAGTAAGAGTCTCCACAAATAATCAGACTGCAACATCTTCATGATTAACTCCTAAAATATTTATAGCTACGAAGAATGCTTTTATATGTTCATTCGTAGTAACTTTCCCATCTCCTGTGAACTTAGGTAAATTCTTCTAGGAACCAAAAGGAAGAGGATGATAGACTACAAAATTAAGTGGCCCAGTAGTAGCTGCCCAAGGTGCAACCATATTCAGTTGATTTTGCAGAGGATACTGTGGAAAATTAATAACTTGTAGAGGAACAACCCCATGCAAAGTTAATACTTGGCAAGTTGTGGAAAATATACTTACTACCTTTGGTGGTGATGAAGGCCTGCTTCTAGCTTGACGTCCACCTTTATGATGAGGTACTTCTAACAAGGGAAATCTGAGTGCTTCTAAATTTTGGAAAGTTGGGTCCTTTTCACCTTGTTCCTTATCACTCCTAAGATATCCTAATTGCTCCAAAGTGACTGGTTATTAGTGTTGTTGAGCTTCATGCTCTACTCTTCTTTAAGCTCTACGAAATTCTTTCTCAAGTGCTTCAGTTCAGTTGAAGTACTGGAATTATATTTTCACGAGGTAGCACCATCTCCTCATGACATGCTTTCTGATCAAGCGCCTGTTTCTCTCCCCAGCAGAGTCGCCAAAAATTTATTGGTAAAAAGATTGTTCTTCTTCTGATTCTCCTTTTATTTTTCCCAATTTGTGATGAAGAACAACCATACACAACAATTGGAAAATTGTTTCTATGAATAGCTAATTTCCCTCTATATTAAGGTACAGCTTCCTATGTGAATGATGTTCAATGAATTTTTTTTGGTTCCTACTTCCTATTGCGGGTATGTTCTTGACTAGAGAACATCAAAGGAAACTAAGTTTCACCCAAACAAGTGAAATCTTAGGCACGGGTCAAAATGCAGAGGTGTTATGTTTATGGTCTTCACAATCTTATGATTCCCACAACATAACAGTATGAAAATGCAGATTATGAAAATATGATAATGCAAATGTAGTATGGTGATGCAATCTCACAATCAGTTATAACTCTTTGATTATTCTACTGATTGATCAAACTGAAAACAATGAAATAAAACTCTGTTCATTCACTACTTCCAATTCAACATGAATGAACTAACATCACATACAGATAATGAAAGTGGATAGTAAAGTAATGGCACAAAACTAAATTGTCTTTGCAACAAGCTTCACACCAAAATTTGCTGACCTTTCTATTCCCTTCTTCCATAGTACATATAGAATTCATAATGTACAATGCTCATAGGAAATGAAAACATTTCAACTTCCAGAAAATAAAAAGATAGGAGACAAGTCGTCACACTGTTGGTTACAAAATTACAATAAAGAGGAATTATTTTTGATTTCATCTCTTTATCTAATTTTTCTCTATGAGCAGAGGTGGCCACTAGAATAGGAACCAATTCTTCATATCGGGGAATTTGCACATGACTATGCTAGATGAGCCACTTGGCATGTGGTTGGGTTAACTCTTTAACTGCTGCAATTATCTCTAGCATCTTGTAACGTTCTCTCTGTTTAGTAGCATGTAGAAATAAGCTGTCTCATCTGGACTGCTATCAAAAACTACATCAAATTCCTCCTCTATCTCCATTTTGTGAGAAGCCAACCTAGCCATGACCACAACAACAGTCTCCTAGTTGAATCTCGCCACCAGTTCCTCTATACTTGCACTTCCATCCACCCAACCTTCCAATGTCGCATGATCACATTACAATTTTTTAACTCTTGCGATCATGCGACTGCTCTAAATGAACTGATATAATATTTAATAACTAAACTTTCACTTGCCCGACTTACTTTGTTGCATCTGCGCTGTTGGCGTACGTGGGTCCCAGCAAAGCACACTTTATTTAGTCTTTCCATTATCGCATGATCGCATAACATTTTTTTATTCCTTGTGATCATGCAACCACTCTATCATTGGTGCATGTGGATGCTAGCTTGGCAACGCTAATCTTCTCTCTCTTACTCAGGCTTCATTTCGCATGATCGCATAGCATTTTTTAAACTCTTGCGATTATGCGATCACTTTGTCATTGGCGCATCTGCACTATTGGCGTACGTGGGTCCCGGATACTTTCAACTGAACTTATATAGCATTTAATAATCATTATGTTCCATTATCGCATGATTGCATAGCATTTTTTTATTTCTTGTGATCATGCGACTGCTCTATCATTGGTCAAGTTCGCACATCTTCCAAGAGGTTGTATTTCCCTAGCTAATTACAGCATCTGCACTGTTGGTGTACGTGGACCCTAGCAAAGCACCTTTGTTTAGTCTTTCATGTCATTCCATTGGCTTCTCTCACCACTCAGGCTCCATTTCGCATGATCGCATAGCATTTTTTAAACTCTTTGCGATCATGCGACCGCTCTATCATTGGTGAGATATTTTCAAAATGAACTTATATAATATTTAATAATCATTCCATTTGAATTAGAACGTCAACACGAGTATCTTCCTTGTCGAGTTAGGATCTATAACTTACCCCAATGTAATGAAGATTTAAATGACCCGCTCGACTTACAAAAAAGAAGGCAATGGAGGGGAAACCTAACAAGGACTTCCTATCTTAAGAAAGACTTAGACCTAGACTCGATTAACACTAACACACATCTATACTAGGAATTTACACACGATCTAAAGTTCAAATATATACTCAGGGATATATGCAACAAAAGTGTGGCAACACACTTCAATTTGGCTTAAAATGGAAAGAATTTATGGTTTTGTGCCTAATTTGGAAGTATTTTCTAGATTTAGCTTGATTTCATGCATTTACTCTTGAATCTCTCATTTTAGTGTCACATTGTCACTGTTTAAGGGTCAAATCTGAGAGCTAACACCCTTATTTCATACTTGCACTAACTAGATTGCAATAGGATGCTTTTACTTGTTAATTTCTTCAATTACATTCTTATTTTCTCTAACAAGTGATGTTATTATCCTATTGAAGTGTTGTGTTGTAGGCCACAAACTCACACACACATTTCTAGCACCCACTGTGGAGCCTAGCCCCAGATTTCACATTTTAAAAGCTTTTAAAACTAATTTTCATCGTATTTTTCTTGCTAGAGGATCGTATTTGGTAAACATAGTCGCACACAGTATTTCCCTGATCGCACCTGGTAGTCCCACCATTTCCTAGATCACATCTGGGAAGATTCTTGCATCTAGTAAATTAAAGGATCGCATCCTGTCATCTGTGTCGTATATGGGAAATAGGGTCGCTTTCAAGAAATAGGATCACATTTGGAGGAATTTAGGATCGCATCTGGGGGATTTAATTGCACTCTTGAGTTTTCTGACCCCTGATAGTTTTCTTGTTGATTTTTTTGGTTTTTGACAGCCTGACTGTGGTTTGCAGGTCTAAAAGATAGAAACCCAAATGCTAACAATTGTTTATGATTTGCTTTCAAAGGATAAAATGAACCTAATGCATTTGTTTTTAAGCACTTAAGTACAATTTAATTTCACCTTGTAAACCAATTAGACAAATATGCTCTTTTCCCCTTGAGGGAAAATAAGAAACTCAAAAGTTGGTTTACACCGTGGAATTAAATTGAGGAATGAATGCCAATAATTGCATATTCAATTTTCCTTAAAGCATTATCTTTGAATTTTGGATTTCTAACAAGCTAGCAAGATAATGGGTGAACTTAATGTTGTTGTTTGGTTTTTAAAAGCCTAATAGTGGTTTGTAGGTCATTTGCCCAAGATAAAATTGAAAGACTACTAATGCTTGTCATGATGGTCACCTCTAAAGAAAATTCAAAACAAAACTTCATGCTTGGTTTTTCTAGGAACATTAAAAAAATTTGAGATCAAGTTAAAAATCAATTAGAGGATTATGCTCTTTTCCCCTTGAGGGAAAATCAGAAACTCAAACGTTGGCTTGTTATTTGGCATCAAATTGGAGTAATTGAATCTTAAATTGCATGATGTGTTTGGGATTCTTGGTGTGAGTTAGGAGATTATGCTCTTCTCCTTCATGGAGAATCAAAAATCCAGAGCTCATTATCATCTATCTATTTTCTTTATTGTACACTTTTAGAGGGCCTGCTGGTTGAGGAAAAAATCTCCTGGGAACGACCCAAGTGGGGACAAGTCTTATGCCGACTCTTCCACCCCACTATAAAATTTGACATTTTCTTAAGGCTAAAGCCTTGGAAGACATGATCTATCTTTTCTTGGGAGATTGATGAGAAATCCCAATGACAAATTTGGATTTTGTTTAGAGTAGAGCCACTTCAACCTTTCTTGTGAGACTACACACTCCATCCTCCTCAAGTGCATGCACACCATAGAAAAACATATGCATTAGTGATGTATTATACTTGTCAGTATGATGCAGAGCTCTCCCCTAATTAGGTTATTTTTATGTGGTATGTCCTTAGGTTTCTTTACTACACCTAAAATAGACTTGTGAGAGAGATCTACACCTTTGTAAGATCCTACAACAAACACAAGTTACTACCTTGCTTGAGGGTTATATATCTTTTGAGTAAACACCCTATCTATTAGTCTTTATCACAAATTAGGAACCTAGACATTGAAAATGGGATGGAAAGGTTCCATAAAACTTAAATGTCTCTGAAAGAAGTGATCCAAAAAACCTTTTTGTGCTTAAGGATTTAGACACCTATTCTGGCTATTAGGCATGCCTGGCTTGTAGCCTTGTGAGCGAGGTTTTGGGGGATTGGATCTATCCTTTCCAAAGGGAATTACCAAAAAACATATATATCTAGAAACCCTTTATTTATTTGTGAGAGATACCCAAAACAAGAGTTCCCAACCTGCAAGCACACCACCAAACTATTCCTGATCAACTAGGCCTAATAGGGCAAATAGGGCTTGGTTACTTAAGGAAGTGTTCACCAGTCAATCTTCATTGACAAGCCACTAATTGGAAAGTTATCAAGGACCCCAAAGAGACCAAAATCCACCATTAGATTTATTTTATCCACCCCTGAAGTGCTAGTGTCACTTCATTTCTCTCATACACTGGTCCAAGCACATAGGGATGCTTGGACTAGGGCCTGCAAGAAAGCCTAGAAAAAAAAATCCCCCTTCTCCTAAATATTTGAAGATTTAAAATAAATTAACCCTAATTTCATTTCCCCAAGTGACATGGAATTTCCATGATGGGAAAGCAAGTTAGGGCATTGAGTTTGTGAAACCTTGGTTCAGGAGGGTTTCCTATGCACCCAGTAAAGAAGTCCTTCTATCTTTTGACTCCGATCTCCAAACTGACTCAACCAAAGTGCATTGGAGTCCTAGTTCATGGTAGATATCATATCTCCAAGTCTCCTTCTTCTGAAATCAAGTACAAGTCTGTACACAACCAATTCTCAGTCCATAATATAGGAAAAATAGGGAAATTTTAATTTGAATGCCAAAAGACATCATGTGTCTTCCACCTACCTGAAAGGGTTATTTGAAGACCTTTCCCAATGAATCCAACCATTTTTCAAAGGTTGTGACCATTTGGGAGGATTTTACAATTTGCTAGCAAATTTTTAGAAAAGTTACTGAGTAACATTTCTTGCATTGTGCAACTTTTCCAAATGTTGCATCCTTTCTCCTAATGAGCCTATAAGGCCTAAGCCTTAGATTATAAGGACTCCAAATAACATGAAATTATTAAAATAACCTAAAAATACACATAGGATAACCTAAGTACCTAAATGTACCTTTGGACCATAGTCAAAGCCCATAGTTTATAACCACACCAAGGCTGAATAGGCATTACACTTAGCTTATTAACTAGATTTATGATGTTGTCTTTAAACCTTAGGCATGAAGGCCCTTGGGTACATCCTTGAAGACCCCTAAAGAAGATCTTCCATTTAAGAGTATAGGGAGGTTCTCCTACACCATACTCCCTTCTTTTGAAAACTCAAGTTCCACTTGAGAGAAATTGGTGAAGGGTTGTGCCATGCTTTTTGATACAATCTACAATCATCCAAGTGGAATCTATGTTAGGTAATCCCTTCCACTTGACAAGTAATCAATATGTGTCTTCTTTCTAGTTTGTTTGACAACCTTGGACTCAAGAATCCTTTCTAGTTGTAAGGGTTGGCTTGGTGGTAAATCCTTAATCCATTCAACCTATGTTTCTTCAGTATCCTACAAAGAATCTTAGATCCTATATCACCTTTAAAAAGAGTGAGATCACAAACATTGAAAATTGGTGAAATAGAAATGGTAGGAGGTAGAGAAATTTCATAAGAATTGTCTCCAAATTTGTGGAGTATTTGACAAGGACCAATCTTTGTCATTTTTAATTTTGTGTGTCCCCTACGTAACCTTGCTTTGTTTAGATATGCCCATACTTGATCTTCTTCTTTGAAAGTAACATGTCTCTTCTTTTTGTCTTCTTGTTCCTTATACTTTGCAGTATTCTAATTTAGTGTTTCCCTGACTTGATCATGTATCTATTTGATCCATGCTGACAACTCCTCTCCTTATGGACTGGCCTTGAAGTCCTATGGTAACTCTCTCAACTCCATTACTCCTCTAGGGTGGAGTCCATAGTTCACTTGGAATGGTATCTTCCCTATTGATTTGTTGACTGAATCATTGAATGAAAATTTTTCTTGAGGGAGGATGGTGTCCCAATTTTGTCCATATTGTTTGGTAAGACATCGAAGGAGGTTCTCAATGACCTGTTTACTACCTCAGTCTTCCCATCTATTTGTGGATGGTATGTAGAACTGAATGAAAGGTTAGTGCCCAACTTCTTCCAAAGGGTTCTCCAAAAATGCCCTTGGAACTTGACATCTCTATCTACGATTATAGATGTGGATAAACCATGAATTCTGACTACCTCTTTGAAAAATAATTTAGCAATATGTGATGCATCATTAGACACCTTATAGGGAACAAAGTGTGCCATTTTTCTAAATCTTTCTACTATAAAAAGATATTATCAAAGCCTTATTTGGTTCTAGGTAGTCCTAGGACAAAGTCCATACTCACATTGTTCCATGAATTTTTTGGGATTGGGAGTGGTTGATAGAGACCCTGATTTATTCTAACTCCTTACCCCTTTAAAAAATGGTGCAAGTTTCTACAAATCTCCTTACATTAATGGGTAACTTTGTCCAATGATAGTTTCTTCTTAGCAACTCTAGGGTCTTGTCAATGCCAAAATGACCTCCTAGTGAACCACAATGTTCCCCTCTTATTAGATTCTCTCATGGATCATTTAGGGATACATATTTGACCTCCTTTGAACAAAAGGCCATTCTGCAACAAATACTTAGAATATGTAGTATTATATGCATCAGAGAGTGTCAAAAAAACCTTGAAGATGTCACCAAAGTCTAGATCATCTTTGTATAGGTGTGTAAGGGCATCAATTCCCATGCTTTGTACCTATCTTTCTTCCATCATAACAACTCTTCTACTGAGAGCATCTTCTACCTTGTTTGAGGTCCCCTTCTTGTTTTTTATAGAGAAGGTGTATTCTTGGATTTTTTCAACCCACTTCATGTGTCTGCAACTCAATTTGTCTTGGCTATTGAGGATACTTAGTGCACGATTGTCTGTGAAGACAATGAATTCCTTGGGGAGAAAATAGTGCCTCTATTTCTTAAGGGCTTGAACCATTTCATAGAGCTCCAAGTCATAGGTGATATATTTCTTCTTGGATTCATTGAGTTTCTCTGAGAAGAAAGCCACTGGTATTCCATCCTGACTGAGCACTACTCCTATGGCCAGGTTGCTAGCATCGGTTTCCACAGTGAACAACTTGTCAAAAATTGGAAGTATCAAGATTGGATATTGTGATATCCTTCCCTTTAGGTATTCAAAAGCTTCTTTTTCCTTGGTATTCCATTGGACCTTCAATTTCTTACCTCCTCTTATGGTATTTAGAAAAGGTGCAAAAAAGTGGCTAAATTTCTTCACAAACTTCCTATAAAAGGTAGAGTCCATGAAAACTTCTCACTTCTCCTGTTGTTTTTTGTGTTGGCCAATTGAGGATTGCCTCTACCTTTTTAGGATCCATTTTTAATGTGCCCCTTGAGATGACAAAGCCAAGAAATGTCAATTATTGTTGTATGAATGTACACTTTTCTAGATTTATGGATATCTTATTCTCATGTAGCCTTAGGAGGACTTATTCCAAGTGTTTCATATGCTCTCCTATAGTTCCAATAAATATTAGGATGTCATCTAAATAGACCACCACAAACTTGCCTATGAAATAATGAAGCACTTCATTCCTAGTCTCATGAAGGTTTTAGGAGCATTGCTAAGGCCAAATGGCATCACAAGCCATTCATATAACTCCTCAATAGTTTTAAATGATGTTTTCCACTCATCTTCGGTTCTTATACTTATTTGGTGATAGCCTAATTTTAGGTCTATTTTTGAAAAGTATCATGCCCCTCCAAGTTGGTCTAAAAGGTCCTCAATCCTTAGTATAGGGAATCTGTACTTGATTGTAATCTTATTTATTGTCCTAGATTTTGTGCATAGTCTCCATTTTCCATCCTTTTTAGGGGCCAGTATAGTAGGGACTGCACAAGGGCTAAGACTCTTTTGTATGAGTCCTTTAGTCAGCAATTCTTTTACTTGCTTGGTTACATCTGCATTATGATTAGGGGTGAGCTTGTATGCAACCTTTTTGGGTAGGGAAGCACCAGGGATGAAGTCTATTTGGTGGAAAATGTCCCTCAAAGATGGGGGTTCATCTGGTATGTCTCCTGCAACTATACATTTATATTTTTGTAGTAGGTTGTCTACTTCCTTGGGCACTTCCTTATGTACTATCTTCTCCTTTAGTTTGAGGACTAAGGCATATATTATCTCTATTTCTTGGATGGTGTTAATCATCTCTTATTCTCCTACAAGCATAACCAACTATTCCTTTCACTCCTCTTGGTGAAGGTTGGGTTGAGGGAGTAGGTTGTATTTATGGACATTATTAATGATTTGATATTTTTTTGTGACTCCTCATTCTTGTCTTGTAAATCATATTTCCATGGTTGTCCTAGTAATAGGTGACAAACATCCATATCTACCACATCACATATGACTCTATCTTTGTAGTCTTTGACAAAGAAATCTACCCAAGCTTTTTCATTAATAAGAGTTTGTTGTCCCTTTGTTAGCCAAGATACATGGGATGGGTTTGGGTGGGGTACTTTATCTAATTTTAACTTGTCTACTATCTCTCTAGATACAATATTTTTCAGTAGAACCAAAATAATTTACTAATTTACCATGACTTTTGTAGTTGGTCCTAAAAAGGCTCTTCCTTTGGAGAGGCTCCACTGGCATGGTTTCTTGGATTAGGGCCCTCTTAATCATGAGGAATACTCCTTCTCTAGCACAGTCTCTCCCATCTTTTGTATCATCTTCTTGGACTACATTGGATCTCCTCTCAACTTTCATATTTTGTTTGTCTCTATCTGGGCACCTATTGGTGTAGCAAACCAACTAATTGTAGTTGTAGTATCTAACTTGTCCATTGTTTGTTCCACCGTTTCTACATCTTCCATTTCCTCTTCTTCCTCTATATCCACCCCTTGAACTACCTTCTCCTTGGGTGTTCTCTTTGCTGGATTCTCCTTGGGGTCTAGAGTTATGTTCTCTTCCTCCAAAGTTTCCTTTTCCTCTATCATTCTTACCTCTTCCTCTACCACCTTGTTCATTCCTTCTCTTGAAATTTTCTTCAACCTTTAATGCCAATTGATAACATTGGTTCATTGTGGCAGGGCTTGTCAAACTAATTTCATCATGAATTAAAACCCTTAGGCCTTGCATATACCTAGCAAGCTTCACACATTCTGCTTTAGCAAGTTTGGATTTCATTACCAACCTTTGATATTCTTTAGTGTAACTGGAGATATCCATCTTTTTCTATCTTAGACTCATCCTTAGTTTGTGAAGTTGGACTTGATAATCCTTAGGGACATAAGTTTCCCTAAGTAGGGCCACCATCTTCTTCCAAGTGGTAACTGGATTCTTCCTATTATTCACCTTATCAGTCTAAGTGAATTTCCACCATGTGAGTGCAGATCCTTTGAGCTTTGACTTAGCAATCTTCATCGTATGATTTTTTAGTGATGTCCTAACAATCAAAGAAACCAGTCACGACATCCACCCAATCCATGGAAGGATTCGGTTCCATCTTCCCATTGTATGTAGGCAATTAAAGCTTGGTGTCCATGGTCCTTCTCTCCATAGACTTTAGATTCTTCATTAGTAGCCTCTAGTCTGCAGGACACTCATCTTCTTCCTACTCAAGGGGTTCTTCTTCACTCCCTTCTTCAACATCATTAGATTTTCCACCACCTCTCCTATGAAGCTCTTTCCTAAGCCTCTCCATTTCTTGCCTCATTTACTACATTTTAGTGTTCCTTTGTTCATCTTGCTTATATATTTTCTCTCTTAGATATCTTTCTATCTTTTCATTGGTCATCCTTGTTGACAACCCTCCATCTTCATCTCCTTCCATGGTGTTGACAAATTATCACCCTAAGCATCTTAGATTCTCTAATACCACTTGATGCAGAGCTTTCCCCTAATTAGGTAGATTTGATGTGGTATGGCCTTAGGTGTCTTTACTACACCCAAAATAGACTTGTGAGAGGGCTCTACACCTTTATAAGATCCTACAACAAACACAAGTTACTACCTTGCTTGAGGGTTCTATGTCTTTTGAGTAGACACCCTATCTATTAGTCTTTATCACAAATTAGGAAGCTAGACATTGAAAAGGGGATGAAATTGTTCCATAAAACACAAATTTCTCCTAAAGAAGTGATCCAAAAACCCTTTTTGTGCTTAAGGATTCAGACACCTATTCTGGCTATTAGGCCTGCCTGGCTTGTAGCCCTGTGAGTGAGGTTTTCGGGGATTGGATCTATATTTTCCCAAGGGACTTAGAAAAAAATTATAGATCTAGACACCCTTTATTGATTTGTGACAAATCCCCAAAACAAGAGTTCTCAACCTGCAAGGACACCACCAAACTATTTCTGATCCACTAGGCCTAATAGGGCTAATAGGGCTAATAGGGCTTGGTTACTTAAGGAAGTGTTCACTAGTCGATCTTCATAAAAAATCCATTGATTTTAAAGTTATTAGGGACCCCAAAGAGACCATAATCGACCATTAAATTTCTTTTATCCACCCCCAAGGTGCTATTTTCACTTCATTTCTCTCATACACGGGTCCAAGCACATAGGGATGCTTGGACTAGGGCCTACAAGAAAACCTAGAAAAAAAATCCCCATTCTTCTAAATCTTTGAATATTTAAAATACATTGACCCTAATTGCATTTCCCCAAGTGGTATGGAATTTCTACGGTAGGAAAGAAAGTTAGGGCATGGAGTTTGTGAAACCTTGGTTTAGGAGGGTTTCCTGTGCACCTCGTAGAAGTCCTTCTATCTTTTGACTCTAATCTCCAAACTGACTCAACTAAAGTGCATTGGAGTCCTAGTTCATGGTATATATTATATCTCCAAGTCTCCTTCTTCAATCAAGTACAAGTATGTACACAACCGATTCTCAATCCAGAATATAGGGAAAATAGGGAAATTTTATTGATTTGAATGCCAAAATACATCATGTATCTTCCACCTACCTGAAAGTGCTATTTGAAGACCTATCCCAATGAATCCAACTATTATTCAAAGGTTGTGACCATTTGGGAGGTTTTTACAACTTGCTAGCAACTTTTTAGAAAAGTTGTTGAGCAACATTTCTTGCATTGTGCAACTTTTTCCAAATGTTGCATCCTTGCTCCTAATTAGCCTATAAGGCCTAAGACTTGGATTATAAGGACCCCAAATAACATGAAATTATTAAAATAACCTAAAAAGACACCTAGGATAACCTAAGTACCTAAATGTGCCTTTGGACCATAGTCAAAGCCCATGGTTTATAACCACACCAAGCGTGACCAGGCCTTACAATTGGCTTATTAACTAGATCTATGATGTTCTCTTTAACCCTTAGGCATGAAGGCCCTTGGGTACATCCTTGAAGACCCATAAAGAAGATCTTCCATTTAATATTATATGGAGGTGCTCCTGCACCACATTACAACAAGGTTCAAAAGGAAAAGCATCCAGACTATGATCCTTATTATAATTATCATTAGTCCTAAATAATAAATGATCACATTTGAACTCATTATGACTAAGAATTTTTCTCATAAGCATGTCTTAAAAATATAAAGAATCATTAGTATCAGCATTCAAAATATTTTCTCCCTCATGCCTCAAAGAAACATGTTCAAATTTTTTCTTACCTTCTAAGGCGATCTCCCAAGCTAACAAGAATTTAGGACAACTTACTTATGAATGTATCTCAAATGGATGAATACTACATGAATTGGCTACTGCAAGGTTTGATATGTGCATGAGATACCCATAAATGGGCATTTATTTACTCAAACATGATACCAAATCAAGCACTTTGTCTACCTCCTCTGATGACAAAAACTAAGTCATCTTTCTTTTAGATTTGTAAATGTTGAGTTTCCTCTACCTCATGGAAAAAAATTTCATCTTCATCATCTTCCTTTTGATCATCCTCTTGAACCTCTAGTATCTCCTTTATTTGGGTTCCATCATGATTAGCATTCAAAAAAGGTAGCACATCATCACTTATGATTTCATGAGAAGAGACCTTTCCACTTTCATCTTTCATGAAGTTGTCTATGAATGTATATATGATTTTACTCTCTTCATCATTTGGAATTGTCTCGCCATTATTTTCTTGTATGTTGATCACTTTACCTCCCTCCATAGGAAAACACATATCTTCCAAAGTCTCATGGATTTGACCATTTGTACCATTTGTAACATCACCGCCACATTTTTCCAATAAAAGAGCCTTGTTGAATGCATCATGCAAGGTAGCAATCTCTCCTAAAGATCTAATTGTGAAAGAAGAACAAAGGAAGCCTATTATGTGCATGCAAAGGAATCTCATGGATACCTCTCGATATACACAAAGAACTATTCATTAAAGTTAGATTTTCCCAATATCCAACTTATTTAGTGTGATTAAAACCATGAAATTTTTTGGTTCAAGCCCTCCTTCTAGCGCCACTTCTATTGAGTGTCATTTTTACAGGAGACAACGGCTAGGAATTTGGATGAACAAATTCTCCTCTTGGAAGAATGATGAAATCAGTCTCAAGGTTCCTTTAGGACTGGGTCTCAACCATCTGGATAGCTCAATTGTTCATGAGGAGGCCTTTGCTGGTTCGATCTTGGAGAGGTCGCAAAAATGATCTTAAAAAAAAGGATCTTTCTCTTCTCCTTTTTTATATTTTCTAAATCTTTTGATTGAAAGCAATGTAAATTTGATTTAAACTACTATGACTGATTTGAAAAGAAAGTAAGGAGCAAGGTGACAAGAATTAATTAAAAGTTGTTGAAAATAAAACTAATGGACATAAACCACCTCTGCACCTCTTTGCGAATTAAATTACCAAGAAGATGTAGAAAACCCACAAAACATAGGTTTGAAAAAATCACAACCTTGATTTTGTAGATGCAATCATCAATGGAAATAAATGCAAATGTAAGATATGTCAAAACTCATCAAATCATGAAGCTTGCACGAACGTGCGCACACATGAGATAAATTTATCTTTAAGCACCAAAGAACAACCTTCCCAATAAATTGTCATAGAAAAACAATGCAACAGTGATAAACACCAGACTAATGAATTTACAGATCAAAATTACCATACAATCAATTAGCTCTTTGAAATAAATGAATGAGAAAACACACATTCATAAACTTCACAAAGATAGTAGAAATTTCACACCACGATTGAAGCACCAATTTTATAATTTGTATTGCAATGATAACTGACCATAATTACATTATTTTCTTACAGTTTATAGAGCTTCATCCTTTAGGGAAAAAAATTTCACAACTAGGGTTTCAGTTGTGCATGCAACTTTGAAAATAGAACAAACTCAAGCTTAACTAAAATAAAACTACTCTTAAAGAATCCCTAAACTATGTAGCATGGATTTAATCCATGTGCATTACAATTTCAAAGCCTAAGATGCATTAAAAAACTCAAAATTTGCTTTGGAGTTTCGCCATTTTTTTTATAAACTTTCTTCAAAACTTGGAGTTCTTCCCATAAATCCTCATCATGGCTCCTCTTCGAGATTCTAACTAAAAGACATCCCCAAAGCATGAAAAAATGATGCAAAACATACAGTGAATGAGACTGGAAATCCATTGTAGAAGACTATAAGTTCTTGACGACAATGACCCAGAAATGTCAGACCCTGACCCTTACTCTGAAAAATAACTCTTAAAAAAATGATTAAGTCAAAACTCTATGTCAGGAAAAATTTCAGATTTTTAGAGGTTGAAGCTCCAACAAACTCTGAAACTTTGAAAATCCAGAAAAACTTCTAGTATTTCAGAATTTCGGACACCAAACCTCCAACAAACTTTGAAACTCCAAAAATCCAGTAAAACTTCCAGCATTTTGGACTTTTAGACAACAAACCTCTAGCAAACTCTGAAACTCTGAAAATCTAGAAAAAATTCTAGCATTTTAGACTTTTGGATAGAAAACCTCTAGCAAACTCCAAAAATCTAGCAAAACTTCTGACATTTTGGACTTTCAAACAACGAACCTCCAACAAACTTCGAAACTCTGAAAATCTAGCACTGAAAAATGGTTATGTTGAAATTCTCTACACTTGTCAAAATTGAACAAGTATTCTAGAATAATGTTGGGGTGAGCCTTTTAGAACTTCTTTTTCACTTCTTTTACTTCCAAAAATCTTAGTACTTCCGTGGATGTTAGCTTCCCTTGTTATTTCTTTGAAAACTTGAAAAGGTGGGCACCAAACTTTTGCATGCAAAAACAATTGTCAATAATGTGTTAGTGAAAGTATAAATAATATTCTAACTATCTAAGATAATTGCACAAGAAAAAATAAACTAAAACCCTAAAGACAACAATAAACACCCAAAAAACTAAAAACTAGACAAACTCTAATACCACCCCTCTACTAGAGTTTTAAGACTTTCAGACCTTTGAAGTTCGAAAAATAATCAAACTCTCAAATTCTAAAAGTTTGATCTTGTGGGCACAAGGTGTTGGAAATTTGGAGGTCCCCATCTCCTTCAGAGCTTCGAAGTGCAAAACTCCAAAAAATTTAGAAAACTTTGAAACTCTGAAAAAACTAGCAAATTTATGGACAATGAAAAAACTAGCAAATTTCTGGACAACGAAAATCCTGCATTGCCTTAGCCAAAAGGTGATCGACCTTTAGTCCTTTCGAGGTTTCAAAGGTCCTTGGACCTTTGAAACTCTGAAAGTCCAAAAAAGAGCTAAAAACAAGTAATCCTAACAAAAACTCAAACTAAACACTAAACCCTAGACAAAAAGGACCAGATGAAAGGAAGAGATACCTTTTGAAACATCTAAAAAATGCATCCAACTATCAGGAGCACCACCAGGGTCCACAATCTGACTTATTGGATACCTAGCCATGTTTACCCTAAGGACTCAAAACCGCATAAAATGTTGAAAGACCCAAAAAAGGGGCTCCCCATTAGGCCAAGTGGCCAAAATAGGGTGTGTGTTGTAGAACCACAACAGTTCCATCACGATAGACTAATCTACATCTATGTTCCTAAATCTATCAACTTTGTTTGAGAGTGTAGTCCACGCAAAGGAACAATGTCATATGTGTTTTCTAACACATGGTGCATACCTCCCATTGCAATATTAAACTAGGGTGTTGTAACGCCCTGTCAGGGAACTGAAGAGAGATTAACCTAAAACATGCTACTAAGTTTGGTGAATAATTTTTTTTTTCTAAATTTAACATACAAGATAAATAACAGTGCAAAAGAAATTACCATTTACTCACATTGATACAACATCCAACACAGATTACAAGTCTCGAGGGTCCCATGACGTAGAATTACTTAAGAAAAAACACATAATTAAAGAACGATAACAAAAGATTCCATAACATAAATAATACAATTACATGATACAACAATAAATACAATTCTCATGGTCATCCATGATAACTACATAAACTCACATCCACTGCACATGTCGCAGGGTATGTAGTAATCACTCTAACCAATAATAATACAATGTCCAGATTAGGTATCACATGTGATACTCTAATACAGGATTAAAAATAATGAAGGTAAGAAAAGAAACATCAATGAAGAAACACAAGGAATCCAATTGCAGAAGCACCATCAAGCACCAGCACCAGGACGTCGAATCTCAAATGGTAAAGAATTAGTACCACCCATCCATGTAGAACCAGAAAGGTCTACCCCACCATGCTAAGGAGATAACAACAGACCCCAATCGGATAACCAATACAAAGCAAGGTAAAACCACTAAGCAAGGAGATCTTGAAAGCTCTCTAACTCAAGGTATACAAAAGATAGTGATAGGTAAGACTCACTATTCCAGAGGCATCTGATACTTGAAGAAATACTATGGAAGAGACTTAGGCTACATACTATGGGAGTGTCATCACATGGATGACTACTTGAGTTACCTTGGAATTCATCTCTAGACCCCGAACCCTCAAGTGTCTATCAGGTTGAGTTACCCTGGACTGGCCACTTTGGACCCCTGACCCTCAACATAATCCATGTGGAACCAGAATATCAATCTTGTATTTAATGTTATTCCCCAAGTTTTATTATTAGGTTATCACTTATTAAATCAACTTATGATAGGTTACCTTGGTATTGGCCCCTTTTGAGCCTCGGACCCATATTGTAAGCCACTCCCCTAAGATGCACCTATTAACCTCTCCTAGGCTCACAAATCTCACATAGATCAATTAGGTATACAACCAAGTAATCCCAGATCTAGTTTCACACACAAGAACTAGAAATGAGTACAAGGATACCATATAGAGAATACAAAGTAACATGAGCCCATACGATCAAATCAGGAGATGATTGGAAAATACACACATCAAAACATAATGCTAAAAACATGAACAAATGACACATACCCGGCCTCTATTTTCCCCCTAGGTCATCTAGTGCCTGATAACATATTAAGCAAAAGAAGGCACTGTAGGAATGATGAATACAACACTCACGCCATAAAGAACTAAAATAGATCCATAAGCATTTAAATTTCATTTAGGAACATAATCGAATCCAAGCATAGAGGTTTATAAGTCAATTGAAAGAATCTTGACATAAACATTACCATAGAGCCTAAATGAAAGAATAACCCCTATATACGTTCTATGATTCCGACAGAGTAAAAAGACCCAATTTCAGTAGAAACATTACTTATGTTAAACCATGTTTCCAATAGAACTATAGTTCTACCTATGCTTAAGATTCGGTTATATTCCCAAACTCAATATACCCTACAAAAGGCATTTTAAACAAATAAAAGATTTATATCTAGAGTCAAATTTCATAAAGGAACTATAAAGTTAGTGTACAAATTTATTCCTTAATGTATATATTTATTTAAGTCCATAAATATATAAATAACATTAAATAAATCAAGCAATTAGATTTTAAACTAATCTACTTTCTAGATGCGATAATAGTTTAAAATCTAAAGCACCTTTAAAATTCTTATATATTATATATATATAATAAATATGAATATACATGTGTAAAATCTAACAATCATTGAAAATTTCTTTAGTCAAGACTAACCCAGATTTAAACAAATCACAATCCCAATTTATTTAAACCAAATTAATTTTGAATTTAAAACAAAATTTAATTTAAAATAAATTAATTAACAAATTAGATATATAAACAAAACAATCCAAATTAAATTAATTTATAAAATAAACTACAAACAAATTAATTTACAAGTTTATTAATTATAAAATAAAATAAATTAATTATCAAATTTATTAATTACAAATTAAAAATAAATTAATTAAAAAAAACTAAAAAGAAAAATTTGGAGGGGACACGGGGGGCCCACGGCCTACCACCGCGGTCCCCTTATGCCTGCGCAGTACTCTGCGTAGTACCTTGCGTAGGTCCTTGCGCATAGGCTGCACACGACAGCCAAGGGGAGGGAAGGTCGTGGCCCCTACCCCTCCAAACACTTTTGAATTTTTTTAAAAAAATTATTTTATTAAAAACAAATTACAATTTATTTATTTTAAAACCAAATTAATTTATATATATATATATTTTTAAAGGAAATCAAAGCACACTTTTAAAAAAAAATACCAGGGATAATATAAGTTTATATATATATATATATATATATATATATATATATATATATATATATATATATATATATATATATATATATATATATATATATATATATATATATATATATTTACTGTTATTTTAATTCACAATCTAACTGTATCATGAAAATATTTTTTTAAAAAACCATCTTATATTTAGATTCTTATATACAAGAATCTATTTTGTTCTTATAAAAGGAGTATAAATATATTCAAACAATTTATACAAAAATCATACCAAATATTTACTTTCTTTTTACTGTAATTTTTTTTACAGAATGTATAACTTTTACTAGAATTGGGTTTTTGTAACAAATTGATTTCTTTCTAATGGGGAATTTATTTTTTTTCAAACCCTATAGTTAAACTATAGCCTAGATCTAATATATCATTTTGTAGGAAATCTATAAACAATCTTTTAACGAAATTTTGTGAGAGTAACGGTAATATGCTAAATTTTAATAAAAACATAAAATCAATAGAACCTAGGGTTTTCTAATTACCCAAAATTCAAATACAACACAAATTTATCGATTGAATTGAACCAAAACTTGCACAAGCAGAGAAAGCCAGACAGATGCATAGTAAAACTAACAGGAAGGATTTCAAAGCCTACCTTGGATCTAATGCCAGAAACTGAAATAGAAAACCTGTGACTAAAATCTCCAAAGAACGCAACACCCAAATTCCAAATGCACAATGAAGCCAAAACAACAAGCAACCACAACAACCAAAATTCTCAAAAATCCCAAGAACACAAGCTCTCCCCAAGAATTCTCCTCCAAAACCTGTCTAATCTCCCAAATTAATGCAATTCCCCCTTTCAAGTAAACCCCAGAGATGACTCAGCAGTTAACTCCCAATCAAACTCCAAATGAAAAATTGAAAGAAAATCTAATTAATAAATTAAAAACACTTTTCATGCACAACTCAACTTTGACTTTTAAAAACAAGTTGATTACTTTTTGAAAACAATTCAATTTTCCATTAATATTAATGCACATGTTAATAATAAAAACTCATATTAAATAGATTAAATATTTAAAGCATCCTAAGTCCATGCAATTAAATATTTAATTATTTAATAATACCCACAAACACAATTAAATCTAATTACCAATTAAATAATCAATTAAATCCAAATAATCAATTATTTGACTTTAGATTAATTTTCACAAATTAACTTAGGAACATAATTAATATTAAATTCGACTATAATCAATAAATTAATAATCACATAAAATCACCCACATAAAGAATAAATCAATTGAAATCAAATGACATAAAACCAAGCAAACACAAGCGAAGGTATCCACGAATTCATGCCTACTAGACGAATTTGGATGTGATCTCCAACATAAACACAATATAATCCCACAATCATGTAGTTAGGATACATTTTGTTAGATTCATTGTACATATTGCATTTTTCTTTGGCAAGGTTCTTGTTGTCCCCTCCCCCCTTCTAGCTAGATAGATGATCATGTCAACTAGTTTGATACTCACTCAAAAAAATAGTGTCTCATGTGAACTGTCTCACAATAGGTAGAGATAATCATGCCATTGTCTCTCTCTTAAGGGTAATATATCTATGCTACGGACTACCTATCCCCATCATGAAATGCATTTAGATTGTCAACCCAGGGACATGGACTTGAAATGGGACAACACAGTTTGTGCACTAAGTTCCTTTAGGAGTCAAAACACTTATGTTGTAGGAAGATAAAATGCATGAAAGGAATCTATGCTATTGCTGCAGGAAAGTAAACACACTTGACTATTGAATAGAATTACTGCAGAAAACTTATGAAAGGAATCTAAGTCTATCTAATACTCAAAACATTCACTATACTTGTCTCTGCAAATGATGCAGGAACAAACACAGATATAATGCTCCAGGACTAAACAGTAGCTCTATTTGAAAATAGGAAAAGTACAAAAAGAAAATATATTCTATCTTAATCTAATCCACCTCCCAAGTGGGCCCCCTTGGTCGGCTTTTACTAACTACTCAACACAAGAAAATAATCCAAAATCACTTTCATTAAAATCTGCTTAACTGGTTACATAACTGAATAACTCATAAAGAGCAGAAAACAGAGTAACTTCTACTATACTGAATACATCATTCTATCTTTCACCATCTTCTACTAAATCTATCAAAATCCCTTTATAACAAGGATCGACACTTATTGAAAATATCACAGAAAAGTCTCATTAAGTCTCGCCACATGTGGAGGAGATAAAACAACCATAACATGATACAATTACTGCTGTCAATAGAATAACAGTTATGAGTAAATGTAGCAAGACTAATTCCCTATATTTTTTGGAATAGCAGCTCCTTCAAAGCTTGACACCTCCATCAAAATCATGCTGAATTCTCTTGCCATGGTTGGTCTTCTAACTCCCTTCTTCAATGCAGATGTGCCACTCTTCATACCACTCTGTGTTTACCTGAAAGGTTAGTTCATTTGGTACACATATGCAAGTCAACGTTTCAACTCCTACTTAGATGTTAGAACACGGTTTGAAATAATTATATGAAATATTGCATTATATTTATAATAGTTGACAAAACATATCATTCAGGCTACCCTTAGATTTTGTGGCTTTGGCTATACTTGGCATAGGTTCACATTAGCATAAGTAATAAAATGTCTTGGAAATGTTTGTCAAAGTATGCACAAAACATAAAGATCATAACAAAATTGAGTCAATAATTAGACTCATCATCTACCCCCTACTAATAGAAGGCTTGTCCTCAAGCATTGTATCTCTTTGCAATTGTCCTAAAATCTCCAACAGTAGTCTTTCCTTTCTTTCTGCTTCTGAAAGTGTAGTAGAACCCTCTTGTGTGCTCCAAGTGATTTCCTTGATGTTCCTCAACCAGTGGATCCATCTTAGAAGTACTGATGTCATATAATGGCCAAAAGAGTGTAGGTGGCTGGAATGATAAGGGCATCCATAACTCCCTTCTGGGTTTTCATCCCAACTTTATGTAATTAGCCACTCTACTGACAGTTGCTTCATAATTAATGGGGCTATGTGGCTCTGCTCTTCTAAAAGCATCTGGCATCCCGTTCTACCTATTTCTGACCCCTGAAAGAGCTCTTTGAGCTATAAAATTGGGCAGTGTCTGATAATCCTTGTAAACTTTATCCCTTAATGCAAACACTTTCTCCCTAATTTTTGGCTTTTGTTTCCCATATGTCAAATTGAGCCAATCCCTCAGAAGAACATCCAGTTTATGTGACTCAGCCCTTAATGGCAGAGGCTCAGATTTCTCTAGTTCCCTGTAGGTGTTCAACTGTCTATCATAATTTGTTTTGTTATGCATCCATGACATTAAGGCCCTTATGTGAATGTCCCCTATATAGAGTGGGGGATTCCACTCTATTTCATGCGGGATAACAAAATTGTGCAGATAAAACTCACATAACAGATTTTGTTGCCATGTTGGCAAGGTTTGATACAAACCATAGAACTCTTGGGCCATTTTGAATTCACAATCAATGTCCTTCATTGTCATCATAAGTTAGAACAAAATAAATTTCTCCTTTAAGCAAATAGCATATATTCTAGGTGGTGGCCTACAAGCTATCACTTGGTCAGTTAGTTTCAAAGCCTTGTTCATTTAATCTTTCTGTTTCTTTAATTTTTCTTTGAGGGATTCAATTTCCTCATCCTTCTCAAATATTTCCATTTGCATTTGATTCCTTTCCTACTTCCACCATGTTTTCTGAAAAGTAAAGTAATTATACAGATGAAAGAGGACAGACTGAATTGTTGATGGAGGGAACTCTTGCATTTGGGCTTTCTTTTTCTTCTCTTTAACAGTCTGCTGGAATAAATCAATGAACCAAGATGATTGGTAAGGTATAATGGACACATCAGAATACACAAGATGTTGAGGAGTAGGTTTAACATTCTCAAAAATGTTTTATGGTATTACTTCAGGGTTCGGCTTAGGCATTCCTTCATCATTCTGAGGCATGCTACTACTAGGTCCTTACTCATTAGGAGTTTCCTCCATGTGTTGGGGTTTTTCTTGTAAAGGAGAATCATTAGGAATAACTTCAACAAAGGGCTCTTTAGCTGATGTTGGTGATGGAATATCTAGTTTTTGAGGAGAAGGTGGGGTCACTTGTCCTCTCATTCAAGGGCTTCTACGCATAGCTACCTATTCAACCACTACAGTTTTACGCTGGTGAGACCTTTTTTCTTTAGGTGTTGTAGGAACAGATGTTGCATGAGTAGTTACTGCAGGACTTGACCATTTCCTTTTACTAACTTGGATTGCAGGGTTTGAAATTTCTCCTTCTAAGTCAGGGATTTCTTTCCTAACTCTCTGCTTTCCTTTCCTTGAGGAAGAAGTGGGTACACTACTCTCTAGAGTAGGTTTAGGGGGTTGGTTTTCTAGCGGTAATTCTAGTTCTTTTTCTTTCACAATTTCTTCTTTAGTAGGTTCGGAGGATTCTACTACATCATTTAGAGGTTGGGCTATAGGATTTGCTTGAGGTTGCAAAGTTTTAGTTTGGAAAAATTCTGCCCATGACATTGGGGAAAAATCCCTAAGAGATTTCTCTACTAAAATCTTGATTAGGGCATGGTGGCTAATAGAGTTTGCATTTCCTCTTTGAGTTTCCTCAACACCAATACTTAGCATATTAATATAAAGAAAATTGGGAATATTAACCTGAATATTATGTCTGATACAACTAAGCAGCATAAAATGGTGGGCATGTAAGTTTGAAAATCTCCCCTCATAGGTTAAATACCTGATGATGTGCATAGCTAGTCCTAGAAATGGCTGAGGAAGGGACAATCTACTGCACCCTTGCTTAGCAATTTCAAGCGGAGGGTCACTTGGCCTGGAAAACTGAGCACGCAATGACCTAACGTCATGCTCATTTGGATAATGTTCACCCACAACTAGTAATCTTGTGACCTCCTCAATTCTCTCTTCAGTGGCCACAACTGTCAATCCCCACACTATCACTTTCTCTTCTTCAAATGTATGCATGAATTCCATAGCAACCTCCTTATTAAACTCTGTCAGTTGTAGAAAATAACCAAGCCAGTCGCATGCATTGAACCTGCGAACTGCCTCGACATCCGCTAGAAAAATACCATGAATGACTGGTTCATGTCTTTATAAATGTCCACCCATCTTAGTAGTGCCCAATTTCTAACTTCTCAACTCTCCAACCCACTGCTAAAATTTTAGTTCTCCTACAAATTCCCTCTCTTGAAATGCAATTGTGATTCTTTGAAAAATGCTGATATTTTTGCTTGCATTACCTTTATTTCACTTGATACGAATTATAATAATGTCATTGATTTCAGAATACATCAATACATTTAGTGTGAGTTACCTCACAAATTAATTATGATCCTTCTGAAGTCATGTCAAGTTCAGGAAATCAAAATTTGAAAGTATGAGGAAAATATGCGAAGGATTTAAAAATTAATGGAATGCAGCCTAAGTACAACAATGATGTGACAGGGGTATGACAAGGATAGTCTAAGAATGACACTTGGAAGTTAGTACACTTCCCCTACCCCCTAAAAAAGTTGAACAAGTGTCCTCACTTATTAATTTTGGCACAAGGTTGGGAAACTGGCTTAGTGCTTATATCATAAATTTAATGCAGTATTAGATATAATTAATTTAACCTGTGCACTAAAAATAAGTAAAGAGTTAGAAAGTTGTACCTATTGATGAATTATCATACATGAATGTGAGTTGATTAGAGTGTTGATTTTGGTGATTGCTTAAGATTTCTGACGTGGCATTTTATTGAAAGCATTTGAAAAGAGAAATTGTGGGTGATGTGGAATTTGGGTGGGTGGTAGATATAGAAATGAGATGAGTTGATGAGAAGAATATAGAAAAATGAATGAATGAATATACCTCATTAAAAGAAGTTTTATTATGAATGCTGACAGAAAGCATGCCATGGTGTGGCTGCAGGAGGAATGCTTTCACCTTCTGCTACAAGAACTATTTCCTAAGAGTCTTTTAAACTGGGCATGTTGAACTATTGTAAGAATTCTTCTTTGGTTTGAGGCTTATGGTATAGGCGCAAGCGGTGTCCATTGACTAGTATCTTAAATTGTACTGGATCAAGTGTGGTTAGCTTAACTACTCCATTATCAAAGACATGTTGAATTTCATAGGGTCTGAGCCATCTGGTTTGTAGCTTTCTTAGGTTCTCCTTGTATCAGGAATCATATAATAAAGCCCAATCTCCTACTTGAAATTTCTTATTCTTGATATGTGAATCATGCCATCTTTTCCTTTGGTTCTGTATTAGTTCTGTTCTCTCTAATACTGACTTGCACATTTCATCCAAGGAGTTAAGATGGAGGAGACATTTTTCTTGTGCTGCAGGAAGATTGATGTTTAGCTAAAGTGTTGTGCGCAATGTTTTGTGTTCAAATTCTATGGGCATCATTGCTGCTTTCCCATACATCAATTCAAATGGTGTGAACCCTGTTGTTGTCTTCCATGTGGTACGGTAAGCCCAGATTGCTTCTGGTAATCTGCTACTCCAATCCTTGTGATGTAATTGTACTGTCTTTGTTAGTATTGCCTCTATTTCTCTATTTGTCACCTCTGCCTATCCATTGGCTTTCGGATGATAAGGACTAGATTTCTGATGCCTTATGCTATATTCCTTCATTAGTTATGTGATCAGGTTTTATGTGAACTGTGCTCCTTGATCCATGACAAGCTATTTGGGTACTCCATATCTGGTAAATATTTCTTCATATAGAAATTTAGCTACTTTTTCATCCCTTGCATTCCTCATAGCTTTCACTTCTACCCACTTTGTCAGATAGTCTGTACAAACCAAGATATAGGATTTTCCATTTGATGGTGGATCAATTGGGCCAATGAAGTCCATACCCCACTTTTCAAAAGGTGTTAGCACTACTTATGGATTGAGTGGCATCTCATTTGATTTCATTGGTTTGCCCATCCTCTGACATTTATCACATTTTTTTGTATAACTGGCTGCATCTTTATGTAATTGAGGCCAATAATATCCTATGGTCAAGATTTTCAGGGCTATCTTCTTTGCTACAAAATGACCTCCACAAGGCTCATCATGACAAGCATGGAGTATGTCATACACTTCATCTTCTCTCACACATCTTCTCATAATCTGATCTGGACTAGTGTAAAATAGATTGTTATCTATCCATGAAAACTAAAAACTTTTCTCTATAATCTTTTTCTTGTCAATCTAAGAAAAATGTGGGGACATCTTATTTGCTGCTAGATAATTGGCTATGTCTGCATACCATGGGCTCTTGATTGCTATATCGAATAGGTGTTCATCTGGAAATGTATCTTTAACCTGAGTAGTGTCTTCATCAACATTTTGTAGTCTAGACAAGTAGTCAACAACTATGTTGGCCTTCCCTGGCTTATTAACAATTGTTATATCAAATCCTTGCAATAGTAAGAGCCATCTTGCCAACCTGCCTATTATAGCAGGTTTGTTCATCAAATATTTTATTGCAAAGTGATTAGTGTGAACAAAAATATGATATCCTATGACATAGTGTCTAAATTTATTCAATGCATAAACTACAGCTAGGAGTTCCTTTTCAGTGACTGTGTAGTTCAATTCAGGGCCATGGAGGCTTTTACTGATATAGTAAATTGCATTCTCAAGGTTAGTAGAATTTTGTCCCAACATAACACCTATGGCATAATCAGATGCATCTATATGGATGTGGAATGGAATAAACCAATCTGGTCCTTGGAGGACTGGGGCAGTGGTTAGGAGTTTCTTAAGCTGTAGAAAGGACTCATCACATGCTTATGTCCACTTAAATTTAGCTTCTTTGGTGAGCAGTGTATACAGAGGGCTAGCAATTTGACTAAAATTTTGAATAAAGCGTCTATAGTATCCAACATGTCCTAGAAAAGATCTGACATCTTTTTGTTTAGTAGGGGTACGTAGTGTTAGTATTACCTCTACTTTAGCTGGGTCCACTTGAATTCCCACTACTAAAATGAAATGCCCTAGTACCACTCCTTCTTGCATCATCATAAAAAATTTCTCACTATTAAGGGATAGATTATGTTCTTTACATCTGATTAGTACCTTTTCAAGATTCTTCAAAGCTTCATCAAATGTTACCCCAAATGTTGTAAAGTCAACCATATATATCTCCATACAGTCATGTGATATGTCAACAAAAATACTAATTACATCTATTTGAAACGTTGCTGGAGCATAACACAATCCAAAAGGTAGAACTGATTATGCATATGTCCCCCATGGACATGTGAATGTAGTCTTCTCTTGGTCCTCTGGAGCAATAGTTATCTGATTATAGCCACTATATCCATCAAGAAAGGAAAAATACTTCTTACCAGCCAAATTATCAAGTACTTGGTCAATGAATGGTAGTGGGAATTGATCTTTCTTGGTAGCTTTATTTAACTCCCTTTAATCCACACAAATCCTCCATTTGCCTCCCTTTTTAGGTACTATAACCAAAGGTGATACCCACTTACTATCAGATATAGGATATATAAAGCCAGCATCTAATAACTTTTGCAATTCTTTTTTTACTATCTCCCTTAATGCTAGATTAATCCTTCTTTGAGGTTGATGAAGGGGTAGGCTTCCTTCATTGATATATATCCTGTGAGTACATAATGTTGGGCTCAATCCATTTTTTGGTGTTCCTTTTTCCCACAATGTCATATTTACACTAGGATTGATAGGGCTAGTGTCACATTCACTAAATACTCCAAATCTGACAAGAAAAAGAGCTAATGAACAAAGCACAAGGGCTTTCTACACTTTGAGGTCCACATCACTCAGGTGGGTGTACCTTTTCTACACACACATATATCTTGTGTCAAACTTTAGGCTTGCAGGTAACTGACTGTGGAATAGCTTTCAGATTCCTATAGGTATCTTGTACCTCAATACTCACCAAATCTTATGCAATAGCCTACTTGCATAGAATGAATCTAAAAACTAGAAGCCTATCCTAACAACATGAAAGGGAAAGGTGGTGCTTTACTTGAATGATTTTTAGTTTTGGGTTGAATGGACCCCTGAAATACCCTAAGTCTCTCATAGACCAGTGCCTTATCTAATGGGCAGCAGAGTCAAATACCTCATTGCAACAAAGTGATGAAACAAGAAGATAATACACCTACCCCAAATCAGATCATACATTACCAAACCACCTGTGTACCCAGATATGCTATCACCTATTCAAAGGAAGACCTAGGAAGAAGCAATACATGAACCAACATCCACTGGAAGAAAAGCATGAGATACCCTTGATAGCCCAGCTCATACACAGTTGAAGGCCAATCTTGAACTCAGTTATCTCTGTGAAGACAACTCTATTGCAAACACATAGGGAATGCAAATAGAAAGATTAAACATCCTTGATGCTATAATCAACAAGTTTAGGATTCAAATGGAGACAATCTCATAACAGAACAAATGTATTCAAATCTTACACATAAGACATCTGTTACAACTTATATCATATTCTCTTAGCCAGAAAGGAAAGAGGGATCACCCTATATGCAGAGAAGAAGGAAAATATCTACAAGGCAGAACATTCATGGAACCAGGGAAATTGTAACCAAGCTGGAACCAAACAGGAACTGGAACCCCTCTAAATGATCTTGAAAATCCTTTTATAGGAACAAGGATTGCAACAAGCAAAGGATCATTTAGGGAAAAATTAGGTCTACAACAACCTCAACAACCAGGTTGAACAAGAAATAAAAGAATGCTAGAAAAGCCTAGAAACCTGGGAGAATCAGATCAAATCTGATGTACAAATAATCAGTTTCATATTATAGGCTAACTGTAGATACAATTTTAACTATTTTCTTGTTGCAGACAAAACAAAAATTAATGCTAGAGCCAGCAATGGAAAATATTGCATGTACAGGTCATGGAAATCTCTGAAAAACATCAAACCCTAGCCGCCTGTGTCAAATAACAGTCCTCTGTATTTACTTGGCATGGCACCCTAGGACAGCAAAATCAGATCTGCGTAGCAACCTATGTCCTCTACATCATCTTCCAACTGCAAATGTCCTAGTGCAATTAAATTTGAACCACCCCCTGCTTTATACGACTCACTGTTTCAAACCCTAGCAAAAACCCTATAAAAGATTTGAATTTAAATGAAAATGGTTACCAGCTCAAGTTTAAAACATGATTGTTGATTTCATCCTTTCCCAACAGATCGGGTGGTCATCATTAATCTCCATAACAGTCAAAAGGCCATTTTGAAAAGTCTTTCACCACGTTGCCAAAATGTCAGCCAATAAAAAATGAGCATGTCAGCACCACGTAGCATCATGGACCCACCTTGACTTTTCTTTACCTTCGTATCGGATGACAGGTGCATGATCGCAAGGGGAAAGAATATTCCTCATGATCAAGCACCCATTGTCAATCCTTTTGACAACTGTCAGACCACTGACTTTTGTAGAGAGACGGTCCCACTAACAACTGCCATGTCACAAACCTACCGACCAATGAAAAGCCTCCATTTCTACAACACCTAGTACTGGACCCACTGACACCATCCCTGATCAGATTCGAAATCAATAGATGTCACATGATCTCATGGGGTAGGAATATTCCATGAGATCATGCACCAGCCATAGATCTAAAGACCTTCACTATAGGCCCCAGTGATAGGATCCACATCACAATCCACCTCGGCCAATGAAAAGCCGCCAAGTCAGGATGACTGAGCAAACAAGGACCCACCGCGCACAGGCCGCAACATGTTGGAAGACTGGGTAGTTGTCACATGATCTCAAGGGGAAGGAATATTCCATTAGATCATGTGCCCACCGTTAGATTGAAAGTAATTGTGATGTTGGGCCCTGCTGACCATGTGAACATGTGACCAAAGGGAATGAAACCGCCAGTGGAGTCGCAAAATGTTAAGGGTCAAACCATCGGGAAGCATGCGAACTAGCGATTGACTAGAAAAGTAAAGCACATGTGCATTTTTTAATCACTTAAGTGGCTTGAAAAGGTAATGAAGAAATATAACAGGGCTAGAATAAAAAGGTTTTTTCACTAACAGCTAGATATTTGAAAATTTGAACTTAGGGTTTAAAGGTAGAGACCTAGAAAACACTTGCAGAGACCAGAGAAAATCTACAGAGTCATAAATTTTTTTATAGGTGCTAACACCATTCATGTCTCCATAATCCCATGCAAAGGCTCTCTCATGTGTTTGCAATAGTTTAGTGAGTTGTTCCATTTGTTGTGGAGGCAACTTATTATTCACATGGATATTATGGCCTTTAGAAATCTCAATAGTGGTGGTAAGGTCAAGCATGGATACTTTAGGTATAGGACTTGTGTGCACTTCACTAAGTAGCAACTGATGGATAATATTGGGTTCTGAAGGTAATACACAATCCTTAGGATTATCTTCATATGTACTTAACTCTAAGATAGAACTTTCAGACACATCTTTGATCACAACATAGTCATTGTTAAGAATGCTCTGAATGATTTCATCCTCCTCTTGCAGCATTAGAGAAGATTGCCTATGTAACATCATTAGCTAAACCACAAAATTCAATTCTTCTTCCCCATCTCCTAGGTTTGGCCATATAGGTGTACTCAAATCTGGATACGGTTGAGCTGGAGGATACAATGCTAATTTCTTAGTGGCTTGCCTATTTGAAATTATCATGTTCCCTGATCTACAACTTATGTTTGCATCAGTTGTTGCTAACCATGGATGTCCTAGAATAATAGGGTAACCAACAAGGTTGACTTATGGTGAAAGGATCATGAAATAAGCAGGGGACTCCCAAGAATCTAAGGCAACTATTATATCTTCTATCATTCCATCAAGAGTAATAGTAGAGCTATTTGCCAATTGTAATACTATTGGAGTAGCTCTCAACCCTTCAATACTCAGCTTATTCATAGTATCCTTAGTCATTACATTAATGGTTGCACCTAAGTCTATTATTGCATTTTTTACAGACTGGCCATTAATGATGATATTCACAACTGGACTCCCGGGATCTGAATATTTTGGTGTCACCAGTTTTCCTAGCATGATATCAACCAATTGTCCTATAACATGAACTATTATAGGATCCTTTTTCTTTCTCCCAGGATTCTTAAGACAAGCTTCTTTTATTTCTTTTCCATATATTGGAACATCTTTTATTGCTTGAAACAAGGGAATCTGGACATGCATGTTCTTAAGCTGGTCAATGATATCAAATGGTTGATCTTCTTCTTTTGGTATGGGTTTCTCCATGCTAAGCCTTTGAGGAAAAGGTGGTTTAACTGATGTTTGAACATTAGCTAAGTTGGAAACATTTTCTGATGCAACAGTATTTGGCAAATCATTTTCTAGAATTGGTACTGTTGCTGCAGGAAGGTCTGGCACTTCAGTGATAAGGGGTGGTTCAGGTGCTGGCAAGGTAGTACCTAGTCTTAGGTTTATATCAGCTATATCAAGTGCATAGGTAGGGTACTATTGAGCATTAGTAGCATACATTTTCTGCTATGGTTGTTGATTGTTTGGATTTGGTTGAGGTTGAGTAGGTAATTGCATCTGCTTTTGGGATCTTGCATTTGGAGGTGGTGGCATTATTGTAGGCATATTTGTTGGAGGTGGTAGAGGTGGATATCCAAGATTTGGGTTAGGCCATTGCTGAGGTCCTCTCCATTGGTTAGTGGGTTTCCAATTTCCTTGTGGTTGTTGCCATTGGTTCAGAAATTGTGACCATTGGGGTTGTTGTGGAGGATACCACTGATTTTGTTGATTATTTGGCCAAGCATTATTCCAAGTGTTTTGATTATATTGTGGAGGACTTTGGACATTCCTATTTTTCCACTGACTATTATATGGACTTGAAGTTTGTAATGGGTCTTGAGGCATACCTTGTCTCATGGCCCATGGTCGACATTGAGCAATGAAGAATACTTGCTTGTCCTCTCCTTCTATCTTCAAGTACTCAATTGGAAGATGTTGGTTCTCTAGGTTTACAACCAATTTGCACTTACAATCGTTCTTTTGTTTGTGGCAATGAGGACAGTACTCTTCCAGCTGTGCCTCTATGTTTGCATGTTTCTTCTTGGTGGTCATAGTGTCCAGGTGTGTAGCAACATCATTTATGATGTCTTGCTTGAAGTCTAAGAATAGATTTGAAATCTCCATCTTTGAAATACCAGAGCCACTCCCTTTTGTTAGCATTGAGCAGAATCCTCTTCCTTTCTTGACTGCTACTCTAGAATAGTTTATACAAATCTTTTTAAGGTCATCCCAGGAGGACTAAGATATATCACCTCCGGCCATGAGGTCTAGAGCTTCAAGACAATCTTCATTCACTCCTCTTAGAAAAATCAGCTTATGTGAATCCTCCTGCAATGCATGTTGTGGTTTCTTTTGTAGACTGAATAAGAATCATGATATGTAGTCTTCTAATGTCTCATCTTCCCTTTGTGACATATGGAAGATATTGTCTCATTTTGAATCACTTCCCTTGCAGTAGTCTTTATACTTCTTTAGAAACAAATCTCTCATTCCATCCCAATCAGGTACTGCATTCGCTCCTAAGCCCATGAACCATCTGAGGACTGACTCCTTTAGTGTTGCTGGGAATAACTTAAGCTTATGACTATCAGTATTGTAGTCAAAACTTTGACATAATATTTCAAACTAAAACAAAAAGGTGTCAGGATCTTCCGTAACAAGTCCATAGAACTTTGGAAGTGTTGTGGTAGGTATGTTTTTGAGGTTTGGATTTCTAACAAGACTTGGAATTGGAAATGGAAATGTAGGAGCTGCCATTACTGGAGGTGTTGGATATTGAAACTGAGGCAGGAAGGTATTGTTGACTGGAGGGTTTTGAGCAATAGATGGTCCTAGAGTAGGATTATTATTATGAAAACTGGCCAATATTTCTGCAAAAGGATAGAGGTCAAATGTTTCTTGGTTTTCTTCTTCTTCTATTGAAGATGATGCAACAAACTCAGGACTGGTGTCAAGAAATGGTAATTCAATCTCTTCAAATTCTTCTTTCAGTTTAACAGGCTCCTTTGGGAGAAATCTTCCATGAGCATCTCTCCTTCTTCGATGCATGCAAGTAAGTTGATGGCTTGTGAAGCAAGTTTACAACTTCTTGGTATTAATTAAAAATAGGAAACTAATCTAAAAAATAAATGACTCTCTTGAGGTTCCTAGTTTGACACCATCCCCAGTAGCGGCACCAAAAATGAACAGTCTCACAATAGGTAGAGACAATCATGCCATTGTCTCTCTCTTAAGGGTAATATATCTATTCTATGGACTACCTATCCCCATCATGAAATGCATTTAGATTGTCAACCTAGGGATGTAGACTTGAAATGGGACAACATAGTTTGTGCACTAAGTTCCTTTAGGAGTCAAAACACTTATGCTATAGGAAGATAAAATGCATGAAAGGAATCTATGCTATTGCTGCAGGAAAGTAAACACACTTGACTATTGAATGGAATTACTACAAAAAATTTATGAAAGGAATCTAAGTCTATCTAATACTCAAAACATTCACTATACTTGTCTCTGCAAATGCTGTAGGAACAAACACAGATATAATGTTGCAGGAATAAATGGTAGCTCTATTTGAAAACAAGAAAAGTATAGAAAGAAAATATATTCTATCTTAATCTAATCCACCTCCCAAGTGGGCCCCCTTGGTCAGCTTCTGCTAACTACTCAACATAAGAAAATAATCCAAAATCACTCTTTCATTAAAATCTTCTTAACTGGTTACATAACTAAATAACTCATGAAGAGCAGAAAATAGAGTAACTTCTATTATACTGAATACATCATTCTATCTTTCACCATCTTCTACTAAATCCATCAAAATCCCTTTATAACAAGGATCGACACTTATTGAAAACATAACAAAGAAGTCTCATCAAGTCTCGCCACATGTGGAGGGGATAAAACAACCATAACATGATACAATTACTACTGTCAACAGAATAACAATTATGAGTAAATGTAGCAAGACTAATTCCCTATATTTTCTAGAATAGAAGCTCCTTCAAAGCTTGGCACCTCCATCAGAATCATGCTAAATTCTCTTGCCATGGTTGGTCTTCTAACTCCCTTCTTCAATGCAGATGCGCCACTCTTCATACCACTCTACGTTTACGTAAAAGGTTAGTTCATTCGATACACATACGCAAGTCAATGTTTCAACTCCTACTTAGATGTTAGAACACAACTTGAAATAATTATATGAAATACTGCATTATATTTATAATAGTTGGCAAAACATATAATTCAAGCTACCCTTAGATTTTGTGGCTTTGGCTATACTTGGCATAGGTTCACATAAGCATAAGTAATAAAATGTCTTGAAAATGTTTGTTAAAGTATCAACAAAACATAAAGATCATAACAAAATTGAGTCAATAATTAGACTCATCACCATGTAAAGTTCTCATTTAGTTGCATAGTTAATTGCATTTTTAATTACATTTGTTTGCATTTAATGTCCATTCCATTAGTTTCATTTCATTCTTATGTCTTTTGCTAGCCATGGCATTAATTACATCATTCATTAGATTTCATCTTCCATTGATGAGTTTAAGTATTGACTTCCAATTCGATGTACATAATAGATTCATTTCATCTTAATTACTCACTTCATTAATCCACCTATTTAGTTCATTAAGTGTATTTATTTTAAATCTATTATGTAAATTTATACATTAGGTGGATTTATTTAGAGTTTATTTAGCATTTATTACTCATGTATTAAATCCATCTATCACATTATTCATTTATGTATTTATCCATTGATCATTATCTGTATACATTACAACATAAGCATTAATCATTATACTACTACATTTGACCTCATTTTTCTACCAAAATTTTTGACCATCAATTAAAAAGGTTTAGGTTGGTCGGATTATAGAAGGAAAACTTCCTTCTTTTTTTATCCATGCCTGTGTTGGTCAAAATTTTGACCAATACCATGTAGGTCAAAATTTTGACCAACATAGGCATAAATTTAAAAAGAAAAAAGATTTTGTATCTCATTTCATTATTTAGTTTTAACTTGGAGCGTGCAAAGGAGCTGGAGCCTACGATTATTTGAACTGTTATTTGGTGAGATTTTGAGGAGGACTGCCTACCTGCAAGCGTTGCTACTATGATTTGGTGTAAAAGGAGGACCGCTTGTAAGGATTTCCTTACTCTACATTTTTTTGGCATTGTTTTATGCATCTATGCTATTGGTATTTGTTGGTTACCTACTTAGGGCCCGTGAGAAATGTGCCAAGGCATCATGTATTGGGTATTTGCTAGCACATTTTTTATCACTATTTATATACATTTGATTCAGAGATGAACTTGCAAAATGCTAAATTTTTGAATCACCACATCATGTTACAATGTAAATGTACTAGTGTTAGGTTTATGATTGCTACATATCCTTCAATATTGATCATGTTCTTTGCATTCACGTTGTCACAGCGAACAAGTATGCAACACAATGAACAAGTAGTGTTTTCTCATTGCTTTCGACACTCCTAGTGCTGATTATTTGTTATCCTGTGAGTGTGCCATGGTGTCTATGCTATGTTTATTGCTATACTTGTGCCCTATTAATATTGTTGTGGTATCTTGCTTACTGTCCCTTTCTCTGCTCATAAATAACCAAGGAGTTAGACTCCTGGCACTGTGGACCCTCTGTCTACTCACTGGTCTTACTCGCCCATAGCCTGTGAATTTTCCATCATTCTTATTTGTTGTTTACCACATGGCACCATGCGATGGTTTTATGCATTAAACCCGCTATTGACATATGTGGCATTGTAGAGATCCTTCTTTACATATGTGCTTCCTGACTTAATTAAATTTGTGTGATATGAGTATGTCTCTTGACTTAAAAGAATTCATACTTTATTTGCTACATATATTCAGGTATGCTCCATGTTTGGGTGAATTCATGTGTATTCATGGATATACTTCACATCTTCAAAGAATTTATATCTTGCTCTATATTTGAGTTGTGTTAGCACAATTACTTCATAGACATGCATGCCTTATGTTTGAAGTGTTTTCACAAGTATTCTTAGTATGAAATATTTATAACTATTTTAGAAGATGACTGAAACTTGTCTTATCCTTCACCAAGTCTTTACCATCAAATCATAATAAGGGACAAAACATATATGGTAATATCAAGCAATGGGAAAAGTACTATAAATAGGTCTAGATATGATCATTTAAAAGTTGCTTGAGGACAAGAAAATTTGGGAGGGGTGAACTATCATAAGTCATAATCGAGATAACATTAGAATGGGTTATAATCACTTTACTCATTGATTCATGGATAACATATCACTATTTTTTACCATTGAGTGTCCTTTATATAGAATATGTGGTCTGTAAGGCACCATTTGTATTCAATTTATATGTTCTAAGGAGAGTAGAAATGAAGATAAGATCCAAGATCATGCAAAAAAAGAACTAAAATTAATCATATGATAATCAAGATTGATATACATGAGAGTGTGCTTCAAGCTCCAGTTCCTTTCCACATCAATTTTTGGCTTGTTTGAGAAACCATACAGCACAACACCACCCTATTGCTCATCAGCTGTTACTTGAAAAATGAGTAAGTTTAATTACTATTCTAAGCCTACCACCTCCTAACTAAAAAATGACAAGTTTTTATTACCATGCTTTCAAACTTAACTTTTTCCAAACACCAAAAATTTCAAAAAAACATCAGCCAACTCAAGATATGAAAACATGTCTAAATTCATTAAAAAAATTCATATTACATCTCATTAAATAATGTTGAAGTCAGATTGGGCAATAAAAGTGAAAATATAAATTTTTAATTGCACTTGTCCTTATGGGGATTTTAATTTCAAGTTTAGGATTGAATGGGCTTTTGTATGGTGGGACTTGGTACATTAAATGTGAAAACAATTGGAAGTTAAATTACCTAAATCTCCTTAACAAAAATGGAGCTAGCTTCTATTAGATGGGAGTAGTTTGGTGGAAGCACCAACTGAGATGTACCATAAACTCCCAAGCTCAAGGAAAAGAACATGAGAGTCAAATGACTAAGATATACAGTCAGCCATAAAAAGAAATGGGAACTATTAAAACAATGGATAGATAAACATAGTCAACAATTGAAGACAAATTTAAGAAAGGGGAGTAACATCAAATATTATGACCCAATGACCTTATTAGAGGAACGTCCATACTATCACGAAAATATTAGTTGGTAACTGGTAACTCTTGATAAGTAGGAAGAATAATTGCATTGGAATCTTAATTCATCTTAGCCATATTAGGATCAAACTGAGATGATAGTGTTGTAAGAATCCAATAAATAGTGAGGGATATATATATATATATATATATATATATATATATATATATATATATATATATATATATACACACACGAATAGTCATCTTGGACATTTCTTTATATAACATAATCTGAATATCCATAATATCTTTAATAAGTAGATCGTTGTTCACATAAAAAATTACTAAATTGGTATCTTTTCACATACAGATCAGATTACAGCTTATTCCATTGTCCTATTTAAGTCCTGCTCTCCTTGAACACTTACCTTACTGACACAAGGCATTAGAAAATAATCATAATAAAGGACTATAAAAGAATATTACCATGCACACTAATCTGCCATATATAATATGACAGAGTTCATAGTATTTAATATAACAAACTAAACCTTTCTTTTTTTATCTCAAAAGTTGGAGGATGAGACTAAAATTAATTTACCTTACCATTGATATTTCTATTTATATAGATAAATTATAACATGAATTAAATTGGAATGCCTTCCACTGATTAAAACAAAGTGCAATGGATTCACACAACAATAATGAATGCAAACTATTTTCAAGTAATGAAAACGTAAATTCATTGGTAATCTGCCAGTCACTACCCGTGAGGGTACAGTCTGACTATTCTATTGAAAAATGTTTATTTTTATGGTTGATATGGATCCAAATGATTTCTAGGGTATGGTTTTGCATATCATTGGAGTTATGAATAGTTTTGTGCAAGTTTGAAAGTGTTTTTGGGTCCTCTGGACATGACTGTCCCTGTACAGTCAGGGTATACACCAGTCAAATTAGATAGATGCAAAGATTGGATTTAAGATTGTTTCATTTTCATGCATAATGAGTATGTTAGAATGGTTTTTTTTATCAAGTTGAATCCAATCATGAGTGTCTAAGGGTGTAGAGGAAGTTGGTGTATTGAAACACAACCAACAGTGACTATTCCTGCACAGTGCACAAATGAAATACCATGAGGACATGGTAATGAGATAGTACTTAATGTTTTCCATGAATGGAAGGGAATTGTGAAGGATGGATTGTCATTATGTTATGTGTTTCAAATTTTCTTGAATGGAGGGTAGACAGTGAAGTGGAAGAACATTCTCAGATTGCTTGGATAGCCCGGTTTAAGGGTCACTAGAATATGTTGTCAATGATGATAGAATATGTCATCATACTTATTCATTTTTTATTCTTTCTTGGGCCATCTGCACTTTGATATAGCTCTCAGCCTATAACATTCACATTTTATTTTTTTTCCAAGCACATTTGATCTATTGAGCTTGTCAACCCACTGGGTATGCTCTTGGGTCTCAGATTATACATTTGATGTAGCACTTGTACAAAGAACTTTGACAATCTATCCCATAATCATGTACTCTCTACAAGCCACTATCTCCTCAACTATTACTCATCAGGTGAAATGAGTAGTTTCTTATTTTGATTTTCATAAGATTTTGAGAAATTGCCAATGGTTCCCATGATGTTTGACAACTTGTAGGGAAAATGAAAGTGTAATTGTAGGCTTTCTGTGGAGTTGTCTCTTACATGTTTCTGATTGTATCCTAGAGAAATTTAGAGTGGTTAAAAAGATGAAGTCATACTTGAGCTTATCTTCCATATATGAAATCTATCATAGGGGTAAAGATATGTATATCTGTATTACTAATTACATTCTCATGAAGGTCAGTTATGTCCACCATCATTTGTTAAATTTTTAACAATTCTCTCTTGTATTTTTTTTTTGTTGATCCCATGTAACACTTTAGAAAAGAGTGTACAAACCAATCTACTTTCCTAGGCATGTGATAAATTGGAATTTTATAGTTTTTAATCTGACTATTGCAGCTAGAGTTAATGTACTTATAATGTAGCACATTATTCTTATGGGTGTTTACTTGTCTAGAGAAATTTTACAATATAGGGGAGTATGGATTCACTTTTATGATTGGTGTAATAGATAATTATGCAATCATTTTCCCTGTATAGGTTGTAGCTCCCAGAGAAAGGCCATCTGGAAGCTTTAGAGGAAATAATTTATACTAGGTATGGAATCACCTCCACTACAATGAGGAGATTTGTGTAAACTCCCAAAATAATAATAACTCCCAAAATACTTATCCTTTTGAATATTTCGTGGTCTAGTGAGCATGATTTGTGTGTGTATTTGTAAATATTGTATAATCTTGTATTTGTATGTTTACATTTTGTATATTTATAACCTGCAAAGAAAGTCCACACCTAGCAATATGAACCTAGAGCAAAATAACGAGAAAATTTCTAGATTGTGGTCTGAGCTCCAAAGAAAAGACATTGATAAATGTAATTATCCTTGCAAAAAGTGTAAGGGCTTAAAGAATCAAAGAATTCTATTCAAAACAGCCCAGAGTAATTGTAGGCAATATGGTCACATTGAAGGGGGGCATGATTTTTATCGATTGGTGAATGCAGATTTCCAATTGGAGGAAAATGGAGGTGTGAATATCCAAGCCGATGATAATGCTCCCGTGGAAGAAGATGATCTTGTAGTAGAGAACACAATTGAAGATGATGGTATTGGCGTAGCTGATCAAGATGATCATGATGATGGTACTAGCACATCTGATAATGATGATGAAGATGGTCTTGATATAGCTATACTTGAGAAGGCATACGAGCCCCTATACCAAGGCTCCCAAACAACTCTTCTCTCCGCTATAGTGTTGTTGGTGAACTTGAAGGTTATGAATGGTTTATCCAATGTAGAAATGTCACGTATGCTAAGGTATGCCATTTTTGTCATATTCAATGTTAGCATACCATTACGATTCATTATATTAACAATTCATATTTGTTGTTGTAGGTTGATAGGTGAGTTTTTGTTACCACCGTCAAATATTCTGCCTCATTCGTACTGAGAATTATCTACCATTATGAATCAAATTGGAATGAAGTATCAGACAATACATGCATGTCCCAATGATCACATTCTATATCATAAACAACATGAATTTGCAACCCCCGCTAGGGAACCCAAGAGAACTTAACCTCAAATAATAAATTTAATTATTAACATAATTTCAATCCTATAAATATTTATTAAATAATATAAACTGCACTTAATAATTAAATTATAAATATTAATTAAGTAATGACTAAAAGTAATTATAAATATATCCAAATAATAATTAATTACAAAAAAACTGCATATATTATGATAACAAAAAAATAATTAATAAAAAGAAAAGAATTCCCAAGGTCACTCTCAAAAAGACCAAACAACACGTAAAAACAAAAAGGTAAAATACATGCCTAAAAATAATGAATCATTCCTAAAATTGAGGCACTAATTTAGGAACTATCACATGTTCTTTTTTTCTTTTCAATTTTTTTTTAAAAACAAATTTAAATCCCATCAAAAAAGAAAAAGTCAAGAAAGTACAAGATTGAAAACAAGTAAAACTCCCTTGGATGGCGTGACTTACAAAGGAGGAGTGGCAGTTTATTAAAATGAAAACACACATCACCCATGTTAACTTAAGTCAACCTCATTAATATCTCCCAGAAAGTTGAAACTAAAATTTTAAAAAATACACTATCATAGACTTCCCACATGGCGCCCAGTCAGCATGAAGGGAAGATTTAAAAATTTTCTATTTTTTTAAAAAAGGAATACCATCTATACTTTTCCTTTTTCAAACACAAAACAAATAAATCAATCGAAAAAAGTAGAAAGGCTGGCACGTTTTTCCTTAAATAGGGTTGGTAAAGAGTTTTTATTTTAACATATAATATATAAAGCATATGTGGGTTATTTTAAAAAAAATTCTATGACATTTAAATGAAAGAATTCTAATCAAATCCTAACTGGTAGAATTTCATATTTCTTAATTCTTTCTCTCACATATAATTTTTCTCCAATTACATATTTTTAATAATACATATATAAATCCAAAAATGATTTCTTTTCACACACATGAAAGTAAATTTCAACAATGATCCTACTTGGAAAAACCCTAATCACATTCTTTCCAAAATTCACAAGACATACCAAATTCAACATTCAATTTTACATACAAATGGCAAGCACGAGGAAGACAATCTTTCCAAATAGAGAAATTTGCAAAATAGGATTCAAAACCCTACCTCAACCATTGATGTTATGAAGCCACAAAGTCCAAATGCAAAACCAAAAATCAAAGCTTCACAAGAATTCCTTCAATTGCAACCTCTGAGCCAAAACCCATGTAATTCTTCCAACTTGTATGCCCTGATTGTCATATTGGTAGATATCGGTCAGATCAAATAACAAAAAAGGTGCCTCACAAGACTCTTCGGTACATTCCCATTATTCCACATCTTCAACGATTATTCAGGTGCACTAGCTTGGCACAATTTATGGATTACCATACATGCAATAGAAGTCAAGATGACATTATGCGAATGCCTGCAGATGGTTCTGCATTTAAAGACATAGAAACAACATGGCCACACTTTAAAGAAGAACCTCGTAATCTCAAAATTTCAGTGGTAGCAGACGGTGTCAATCCATTTGGAGATATGAGATCTACTTACTCAGTGTGGCCAATTTTTTTTATTAACAATAACATTCCTCCTTGGATGTCCATACAAAGGGAGCACATAATGTTGTCAATGATTGTACCAGGTATTTTTTCATTTAATAGTTATGTAAATTAATTTATAAACACCGCATCAAGATGGTCATAATAATTATGTAATGTTTTTGTTCATTCAACTAGGTAAGTACCAAGTTAAAGATATGAACATGTATATTGAGCCCCTTATTGACGAGTTGTTGATTTTATGGAATGGGATCACTATGTATGACATCTCTAGACCAATAGGACAGAGAAAATTTCAATTCCATGCAATGCTTGTATGGACAATACATGATGCCCCTGGACTAACTCATTTTTGCGGTATGTTATATATTCATGTTAAGGTCACGTATTTTTGGTATGTTATAGTGCTTACACATTATTTCTATATATTTAAGTTGCACATGATAATTGTACATGATCCAATTATACGATATCTTTTAGGTCTTTAGACAAAGGGTAAATTCACATGTCCAGTTTGTGGTCCGAAGATGAAATCTCGTCATTCAAGAAGTTTAGGAAAGCAGGTGTTTGATGAGTTTAGACACTTTCTCCACAATAATCATAAGTATCGAACTATCAAAAAAAATCTTTTTAATGGGAAAGAAGAGACAACATCAAGGCCATGAAGAATGACACCTTGTCTATGGAAGTTGGAATACAATAGACTAAATCGCCGAGGTAATGTCATTTCATTTGATGATTTTTTTTTGAAAATTATATTTTGATATTGTCTTTTGTTTACTAATGATGTTATTGATGCTCGTGAAGGTCGTCAAGGCATCAATGACCAACTTCCTAGAGGAATAAAAAGTTATCTTAGTCAATTTAGTAGGTTGTCGTACTACAAGGATATCCCAATCGTGCATTTGTTTGATGCTATACATATTGGAAAGAATGTAACAAAAACACTATGGAAAATATTGGATGGAATGCGTGACAAAGAAAAAATGGCCAAAATTTGTAATGACATTCATGAATCCAATCATGCACTGAAAAATTTCATTGAATCAAATAGCAATGGAGACCACATAAATACGAGTGCCCTTCCTTGGTTATTAACTGAGCAGCAAAGTGATGCATTAAAACAAGTCATAAAAAAAAAAAAAATTTCCAACAGGATTTGCTACAAATATAAGCACTCTTGTATCAAAGAAAGGTTATTTTGGGCCAGGGTTGAAAACACATGATTGGCATACCTTTGTCAAGGTAAGTCATGTTCTCTATTTACAATATATTTGTAAAATTGCATGTACTTTTTATTGTATTATTTTACAATATATTGAAAAGATCATTTTTTAATCATTGTAGTATGTCCTACCTCTATCCCTCCCAGACCAACTTGACAATAGTGTTAAACAAGTTATATACAATCTTGGAGAATACATGAGGTTAGACGTGTTATTATATTTATGACTTGCTTTACTTTTTATGTAATTTATTGTATATTTTTATCTAAAATCTTTTTTATATGTTCTTGTGAGTTGAATCTCTTTTAGGTGGTTATCATCTAAATAAATTGATAAAAAAGATATAAACTATTGGAAAAGAAAAATTCTCCAGCTTATGTGTGAAATGAAAAAGTGTCTACCTCTAACTTTTTTCAATACTCAAGAACACTACCTCATACATCTAGTTGAGGAGATTGAATTATGTGGACCTGTACAAACTAGGTCAATGTGGATGGTTGAGAGGCACTTGAAATTTATGAAGGGCTTGGTTCGACAAAGAGCACATCCTGAGGGTTCTATGGTATACCAGACCATGGTGTACATTAGTGAATATCTTCCCAAGTTTGTAGCAAATATCCATGTAGATCGCATTTCGGATCCCAACTCTATTAAAAAATTTGAAGGGGAGTACTTGATGGGGAAAGGTAGATTGAGGAAAGTGAGAGGTAATTATATGATGTTATTGTAGTTTATTAATTCTTATAGATCTTCAATATAAGTTGTTTCTAAGCGGTCTATTTGTTTTCTTTATAGTTGGTCGTGAGTGGGATGCACTACATTTGTATATTGCAAACAATCTTGATTGGATGATGGTATGGATTCAACAATCTCAAGAAAATGGTCTCTCATTAACATGGGATGGTGTTGCATCATTGGTTAAAGAAGCTCATCATAATGGAGATCCCAATGTTATGCCTATGGTACTTGATCTAGCATATGGTTTAAGAGGTAGAAAGGTATGAATAAGTTTACTAACCATGACCCATAAGTTTAATATCAACTCACAAATCGATGCAAATAATATTGACATGTTTGAATAATTACAGATCAAACACCACAAAGCTATGTACTACCATGTCCGTAAATTATGCATAAAAAAGTTAGAGGACATGAAAAATTGTGATTCTGGGATAAGTGCAGTCTTCGAGGTCACTAATATTTCATCTAGAAATGACATACATCCTCAATGATCTGAAAATTGATACTATGGTATTTTGGATGATATACTTGAGTGTGAATTTAATTCATTAAAATTAGTTCTATTTTTTATCAAATGGTACAAGCTACGGCTGAATCAAAATGATCCTGATAAGACTATTATTGAACATGATAGTGGATTTACAATGATTAATACAAGGTCATTTGAGCCAGTTAGAGATGAGCCCTATGTTCTTTCAAGCCAATGTGAGCAAGTGTTTTACTTTTTTGTTCCACATAAACTGGGTTGGTCATTTGTTGTTAGACATGATCAAATAGGAAGGCTGGTATAGTATAATGTGATGGAAGAAGAAGATACCGAAGAATCAAAAGATGAAGTAAATGATGATCACAGATGATTGTTACACAATGAAGAAGAAGAAGAAGAATAAAATGATGATGATTCTGGTGATGCTAATGATATTGATGGTGATGATGGTGACAATCATGATCATGGTGATGAAGATGGTGTTGATCAAGGTGATGATGGTCATGATGATGAGTCATTATGATGGTGATGATGTTGATGATGATGGTCATGATGGTCATGATGATGGTGATGATGATGATGATGGTGATGATGATGATGATGATGATAGTAGTCATGATGATGATGATGATAGTCATGATGATGACATGGATGAGGAGGATGATCAATAACATGATCAATGAAATGTATGTCAAGGTATGATCAATGTCACGTATGAGGTATTGATTTATTCATAGAAATTTGAATTAAGTTATTATGTGTTGAACTCTATAGTCATGGAGTATATTTTGCATCATGTAAATTTTGTCTTCTATGTAATTTGTAGCTTACATATCATGTAATTTTTGGCTAACTTAAGATAAATGATTTACATATGCAGGAAATTTAACTCCTTTGACATGGATCGATAGGTATAATTTATTATTTGGTTTCCTTCTCTTTAGTCAGCAAAATATATAGATCCTACTATGTCTCTCATTTAATGGATTGTAGGTATCACCACATAGGTATTTGTTTGATCTATCTTCCTCAAGTGAGGAAAATGCAGGAATAGAAGATAAAAGTGAGACATCTAGTAGGTCTAAAATAGGGAGATCAACTAGAGGTCAAAAGATTAGAAGAAAATTTGATAAATGAATGCAATTTTTCCTTGCTAGGGGGGGTCATGTTCTTATGATAATGAGACCAAAGGTGACATGAAGGCTCCCTTAAGGTACACACATCTTCAGAAAGAATGGGTACTCAAGGAACTACCTCCAGTTAACATTGATTTTTCTGTTAACAAAAGGATATATTGCATAGCTCCATCTTCATTACATGGTTTGGGATTGTTTTCCATGGATGGCATAAAGGTCAGTTATAATCAAGTTGTTGAATTGATGGAGTATGTAGGACCTTGTTACAATTACAAGAATTGGATGTGGATTATGTAATATAAAAAAAGTATGCGTAGGTATGCATTGTCAGCAAATTATATACAATGCAAAGAAAATGATCAAACTAAAAGGCTCGCTCTGTATATTGATGGAAGGCAAAAAGAACCAGGGAATATTGTAGGTTTTATAAATAGTTCTCAACCTATGTCAACTAATAAGTGGCTGAATTGTATATTTGAGGCATGCGAGGGAAATCATGTATTTGTATGTGCGATAAAATCAATAAGTGTAGGGGAAGAGCTTCTAATAGATTACAATTTGAATCGTGTAGATACAAAAAAATTCCCTATCATGGGATTGGTAAGTATAACATTTAAACCAATTGCCTCCAATTAATATTGACTCCAATCACTTTTGATTGCTAAGAACTACTAATCTTTGTCACAAGGTGACATGGATCCACCTCAAGATACAGGTAGGGATGTTCCTCATAGTACACCTTCTTCATCAAAGGTAAACCTGAATTAGTGTAATTCTACAAATTATATAGAAACAAATGTCATATTATTATGTTCTTTTCTTTATGGCTTTGGAGTTATTTTGATATAATTTTACTGATATTGATGTCACAACTTGATATTTATTGATAGAGAAAAGAAAAAATGGCTGCAGATCAATTGCAATCTGAAGTTGAGGTGGAATTTATAGATGACCTCGAATCTAAATCTAACTATGTATTCATGGCTAGTCAAATAAAAAGTAAATATGGTAAAGAAATTCTTAACCTTATAATGGAACCAAACAAAAATGAGGAGATAGAGGAACTCAGACAAGAATTGGAATGTAGAGTCAATTGTATTAATGTAAGCAATAATTAATCTTAAGCAATAATTAAAGTTCAATAGATGTTTATATTTTATACTATCTTATGGATCATAATCTAAAATATGATGTGTTCTTCTTATATGATTATTTGAAATTTTTGAATCATGGTCAATATGGTGAGGGTTGTAGCATCTCACAGCCTTCATGTAAATAATCCTTAAACATTTAACCATTCATTTAACCTTAATTTGTATGCATTATTAACTCAACTTATGTTTGGGATGCTTCTAGTTCCCCATTTAATCTTTATCCATTGTAAATGTCTTTTCTAACAATGTATTCTTCAGCTCATGATGAAGTGTAGACACCTCCTTTGATTAACATTCTGCATTTGACGGCTTCATTGTCTGCAACAAGGTTCTTGTAGACATCTTCCTCTGTACCAGCTACAACTAGTAAAACCTTATTTTTCTATATTTTTTTATGTGCTAATCAGGCATTGATTATTTTTCTTGTGTGAATTTTATACACTACATGGACCTATTTTGTGCACTAATAGATACACCTACACCTGGTACAATAATAGATCAAACCAGTACTAGTGAAGATCAACCATTTCCTAGATCAGCCTGTGTCACTAGTACTGGTTCGTTTGTGGGGACATTGTTGTTGAACAAGAACAATATGGTTATGTTAAAAGTACCAAAGCTTCCAGGTGCTTTAAAATTGTTATTATTTATAGTGTAATTGTAGTTTACTTATACATAACTCATTTTGGACTGATAATCCCATGATATTTTTGTAGGAAATGATGTTTTTTTATGATCATCTTTTTGAAATGACATTGAAGCTATTTGGGCCCACCATATGTAAAAGGTACATAGCTTCACAATATTGGTACAATATTTTTCTTATCTTCCATTTATTGTACTATATTATTTAGTTATGATATCTAACAATTTTGTTTTTTCAAAAAAGGTGGAATGAACAGGATGCTAACTTAAAAAATCAGCTCATTAAATCTTTAGAGGACCTCTTTGGAAATAAAACTTTTAACAGAGTCATGATTCTTAAAAGAGCATCCAAACATATAAATACTGTGAGGGCCCTTTATAGAAGGGCTCTAAAGGATAACCCAAAGTACGAGCGTCCTCCTATGATTCCACCGATAGAGTGGAATGAAATAATGGAAGATGCAAAAGAGAAAGGCTAAAGGGTAGTGGATTTCAACCAGAAGATGACAAAAGAAGGTATGTTGTGATAGTATTAAGTAGAATGTAATCATGCACTAATTAGTGATGTTTGTAAATATATAATCTAACATGTTTCAAACTTTTCATAGACTGCAAGACACATCAAAAGCCACACAAATGAGATTGAAAAAGGTTGGCCAACACAAACTTGGCTCTGGTGGCTATATGAAACTTCACTCTCGACTTGTAAGTAGCAGCATTGGAATTTCATATCAAATTTTTATATATAAGGTTGCAAACAATTCTATTTAATCAAATCATACATGTAAAAGTGACGATATTAAACAAAATATATAGGGCACAAAATTCAATGTAGAGCCCATGGATGAAGACAAGAGAATATCCTTGAAGGAAGGCTATGAAGTCATGGTTGCATGCCTATGCCAAGAATCCGAAAGCCACAACAAAGAATCTGCTGCTCCAGATGAGACATAGGTAAATTGGTCAAATGAAAAGTAAATCAAATTGAATAGTTAATTTCAAACATAACTTGACTATTTCATGATAACAATGTGCATGATATTTCACTATAGTCTTCAAATCCTATCACAAAACTAGGGCATGATGAAAGCCATGATGTGCATCACAATGTTGGAGGTATTAATTTGCTATTGGAAATAAATTAGGTAATTATTAATAGAATTTAACATCTTTAATTGCAATTGGCCGTGTAACCTTTTTTTGAATATTTTAGAGCATGTTGAACATGTTGAGGTGGTGGAAGATCAAAATGTTCTTGTACATGATGATGTGGCATTGTCAGGTAAAGAAAAATGCATGTTATGTTCTACTGGTTAATGAAATACATGTAACAGTAAAAAAAGTATGTGAATTTAACCCATTTACTTTTTATTGTAGCAGACCCACCTTTAGTGTAGCAGCGTCGTCCTCCTCGAGACATGAGGAAGCATCATAATTTGAGATCACAAACACAAGAGGAGGAAGATAATATCGATCCTCCTCTCAGCCTTTACCTAAATAATAAATCTAAGAAAAACCCAAAAAGAAATGATTTCTTAAAAATGCTCTTTGATAAAACTTGTTTGATTAACTTTGTTAGATAATGAAAGAACGTTGTTTAAAGTAATTATCTATGAATGTTGTGTATTAATATTGAATTATATGTCATGTTAATGAATATTGTTATGTGTTAATGAATTCTTGATTAGTGTTACGTATTAATGAATGTTATATCATATTAATGAATGTTATGTGATTGTATTGATTAAATGTTATAGTTCATAAATGGATGAATGAAGTGTGTAATTAGATGTTAATGGGGAATTTAGATTAGTGTTAGGGGGAGGGGGGTGAGGCCAAATGAGCTTCCACCTTCACGTGGTTGGCCTTGTTAAGTAGAGAATATTAAAGTATTCTCAAAACCAAGTGAAGCTCAAACTAACATACCTTCATTATTTAATCAATTTCATTCATTCTAGGTCTTTTCTCATAAGTGCATTTTGAATGTGTCATTTTCAAGCAACTATCAAATAAAAAACTAGAAGGGCCAATAGTCAACTTCTCATTGTCATTGTCTGGCATGATTCGGCTTCATTTTGTGTAAGTATTCTCGTATTGAATGTGTCAACCTCTCTTGGCCTAATGTGGATTATTTCATTGGTTTGTGCTTTTCAGTAGGTGAAGTGTTAAATCAGTTCCTATTTGTGTTAAATCAGTCATTGTTTCTCTAGTAAATCTATTTGTGTCCATTGACTCCTATTATTCCCTTGAAGGTTTTATTGGGTAATATAAGTTATGGAACTTTGTTGGTTGGCTTTGTTTTTGAAATGGTGTGGGAACTATTTGAAATATGGGCATTGCTCTTGGAAGGGTTTACATTTCTTATAAGTTTTTTTGTAACTTTTAAGCTCTATGATAATGGTTGTCATCCTTATATGGCAGGCAAATGAATCTAAGAAGAAAGCTTTCAAGAAATATTTGGAGTCAAGCGGCGTGCTTGATACCCTCATAAAAGGTCTCCATGATTTCTATTTTTGTACTTGTATTGAACAATGAATGCAAGGATAACATTTTTCTTAGGCTTGTTATAGAATTCATTAGTTTCTTACGAGAACAATCATTTAAATCATAAAGAAGCTGAACCTTATGTTTTGTTTGAGAAGTTCTAGATGGCTATCTTTTTGGGCTAAATCAAATCTATTTTTTTTTGTTGCAGTTCTTGTTGCTTTGTATGAGGAGAATTAGAAACCCTCAGTGGCAATTGAGTAAACTTTTGAATTAGATATTTTCTTTCATTATAACAAATTGTGTGTTATCGACATAGATGAAATTGCAGCAGCAAAATAATTTATTATAAGAATGCATGGATAGCACATAGTTGTGGAAATTCACAAAAAATGTGTGATTAATTGGCATTCAGTATGGACACCAATTTGTTCATTTAAAATATTGTGATTTTTTAGTTTAATTGGTTAACCCAACTATTGATCCCCTTTTTAGTGATTTCATTAGAAAAATCTATTTTTTAAGATAAAAACATGATTTTTTGGTAAATTTTTTAATCATTTATGGACTTTTTTTTTCTCATTTGTGGCATTCTTTTTGTTCTAAGTTTTCCTAATCCTTACCCAATTTTTTCCTAATTAATTGAAAGAAATACACCGATCTCACTTTATTTTAGAGATTACACAATCCACATTTCTGCCAAGAGATGTGAACCCTCCTTTTCTCCATGAAGGGACAAAATGAAACTAGTGCTTCTTATGAAAAGTATTGTCTCTGAGCGAGAAGCTAGCTTAAGTTGATAAAAATACATCATGCCTCTGATGCCTCCAACCTCTAATATTAACCTGTTATACTTTATTAATTTGATGTTGCATTAGACTCTTTGAGAGAAAACATCCAAAATATCTATTAGGTATAACATGGATAGCTTCAAGAGCACAAATGTTATGTGAAGCAGCTATATGTAAAGGTGAAATTTTGAGTATCAATACCCTCAAAATAAAACATCTCTGCTCTTATAAACTTTGAATTTGCAAAATAAATTCTCCTTGAGACATAATTATCTAACTTATTACATCTAATTTAGATCAAGTACCCTAAAAAAGTTCATAGGCCCATACAAGACACCCATCAAAATATAGACCATCAATTTATAGAGCCCTTGCAAGATATCCCAAGGAACGACAGGTAGTGAAAACTAGATAGATAAAAAAAAGAACATAACCATATGCTGCCTCACCTATTTGATGTAAGCCAAACTCGGTCCAATTCTCTTAACAATGGTACATATCTGTCCAAGTGCAGAAACCTTGAAAAATTTGCAGCGGTAAAGAGAATCCCCATATTTTATCAGCCTAACATAGTCTTTGGCCACTTTGGCAATCAGATTGCGAGCAATATTGATCTGGCCAAGGGCCAACTTGTAGTGATCTTTATCATATAAAACATTTAGTAGATCTCCATAAAATGGATGCACATCATCTTGGAGAGGGAAATCATCTTGGAAAATATCCATAAAATGGATGCACACCATACTTATCAGTTGAACTACTTTCTTTGTTGTAGAATTGATTTAGTATAGAATATTTTCCAGCATGATTTTTTTTTTAAAAGTAAGGTTTTTGTAGCATTATCTACCACTTGAGAAAAAGTTTCCATAGCTAAATTTCCTTGCCATAGTTAATATTTCTCTAAAGACTTACAAGTTAATAAGTTCTTGGTTAAAGGGCTGATAAACTAAATAAAGTTTCAAACATATGAATAGATAAAACTCATACAAGAAAAAGTCGAAGCCAAATTGAATAGCATTGGCTATTTGTCAGCGGAAGGTCCCTACTAGAACAGACACATTTGTCACTTCATTGAGATGATAATTGTGTACTAATTTTCCTAACTATATAAGTCATCATCATCTTTATTATCTATTGTAGCAAATACATCCAAAGCACCAGCAGAAGCACCAGGAAATCAAAATTCAAAACCAAAGCCTTGAGATTGTTGTAATGTTTGTGAAAAGGCTTGATACTTCTGAATATCAGCATCACTAACACTTCTTTGGACATATTTCATTGACTCCTCAAAATGAGCAGCCTTTATTTCAGCTACCTCATCACTATCATCCTCATCCATTGCCTCGAGGTTCTCACTTTTTTTTTTTTCACGTTCAATATCCTATAAAAGTGCAGAGGAAAGAGAACATGAAAAATTGAAATAATGAGATACAAGTTGAGGAAAATTGAATAAAAAAATGTAAAATTCTAACAAACTAGTTCAAAAAAAACCATTAAGAAATTCATAACCAAATCTAGTTTGCAAAAGCCACCACAATTGAAACTCACCTTCTCAATATTTTCTCTAATAGCATACTTGCAAGCCCGCTGAAAAATCTCTGTAATATCTCATCAATAAATATAATGGATGGGGTATTCTTCTTAGCCTCCTCAAAAACCTTCTGGAGATTTCTTTCACTTTCTCCAGCCAACTTTGACATGATCTCAGGTCCATTGATACAAAAAAATAAGGCACCGGTTTCATTTGCCACTGCCCTAGCAATTAAATTTTTCCCAGAACTAGGAGGCCCATAAAGCAGAATACCCTTTAGGGGCTTCACACCAATAGATTTGAAGAGTTGTGGGTGTCTAAGAGGAATCTTTGTCGATTCACAGATCACCAGTTAGAGCCTATCTCTCAAATAGTTCAAACAAAATGAAAAAACCCATAGTTTCACATAGAGCAGAGAAGATGGATTGCTAGAGCCCAAAGCAGTCTGGAAAATAGAACGAGTAGGGACCTACTAGCAACAAGTAGTAGAATGAGTGTGGACACCTGAAGATAAATATCTAGACAAATCACCAATTAGGATGTCATTGGTGATTAGTCTGGATATTTATCTTCAAATTTTTTTTAAACATTTTGTATTTCATCAAAATTTTGACTCACCGTGGTCGACGTTTCGACTCACCTTCATCGAAAGTCTAGCCTAGTTTGGTCTAAAAATTGACCATTTTGTGTCAAAATGTGGTGTCGTGGGTTTGGCATCCTCGTCAGAGCCACTAAATATTTTGACCAATATTGGTCTAAAGTGCAACGAAATGTGGTCAAAATATGACCATAGTGAGTTTGGCATCTTGGTCGGAGTGACCAAATATTTTGATCAATATTAATCTATATTGGTCAAATGATCGACCAATATACCAACACTTGCTAATGTTATTTTCGACCAAGATTTCCCTCATTTTTTACCAATATTGGCATCGATCATACTACAGTTGCAATAATAGGTAGATATTTCAATGCTGATAATAGCAACAAACCAGTTGGTTGACTATTCAACCAAGTTGGGTAAAAACTTTGACCAATAGTCCATCAAAAAATGGTGCAAAATGTACTAGTGTTATTTATCTAGGTCGTTAATCATTAATCATTAAATCTAACATAACTATCCAATATACATGTTCATTGTATACATCATAAATCACATGTGTATTTCATATGCACCCACATAAATATCAAACATGTAAAATCCTCCATCTTGCATGATTGTGTACACAATCAATTCATCCATCATATTAACAGTATAAATCATCTCATACATAATCATAAATCATATCATATGTATATACATAATCCACACACTCCTTCATCACAAAATTGTTAGGATCATTATATAGCATACAAGTTACAAATCACCCACATCCACATCACACACATTAGTAATAGAGTAATAATCAATTTACATGCATATAGGAATCTAAAGCACCACAAAGGACCATAACTATAATATATGTCATGTATAAAGCATCATGAAAGTGTCCAAAATCCATAAGTACATTAGTTTCCATAAATAAAAGAATACAAATAGTACATCGATAGACCAATTGATGGTACAAAAAAATATACATATATGCATCATGTACCTAAAGGCATTTCATCTCATAAATGTAAAAAATGTGTATCAAAAATATTTGACAGCCTCTCATGTGACTAGTTGTGAGGATGTCCCTACACCTCCAACTCCATCCCTATGTGGGGGTTTTGGTGGTATACCCACCAAACCCTATAAGGAACCCCCTCTACCTATTGGACTAGATGTAGCCCTCTTAGTAAAATATGAATCCATCTAATCAACTAGTACTGCCTTATGGTAGAGATTCCTATAATACCCAGCCTCTTTGATAGCCCTCATCTCTCATCTCTATGGTGCAAAGGCCTCATGTAACACCCGCATATCCCTTGGCCCTGTAGATCCCTGAACCACAATCTCTCATTTTCCTCTATACTCCTCAACCTTCCTCTACCACAAATATTTCTCTACTCTCATCCTCTATACATATACAATTACTGCATCTACTTGTTGTGTCTCTATTACACCTATATGCATCTCCACCACCATAAACCCTCCTGAGTCTACGCGACTCTACAAGGTGTCCAAAGTTGTTTGACCACTATCTATCCAGGTTGTTTGTACTTGAAATAATCCCTATAATCAGGCCGCCTATGCCTATAAGATATTTCTCTCAGCCAAAACCATGTCATGAGTCTCTTGTGTAACAAATTCAATTGGTGATCCCTTTACTTGTGAAGCTTTCTATGGTGGTTGTACATGTGCCCTTGTGGGAGGTGGTCCATGTAATTATATAGTGGGATTTTTTCCTTGTCCCAATCCCTATCCTAGTACCTATGGTGGGAAACTTATTGGTCTTTGTACCTGACATCTCTACCTCTCCATTGGTACCCTTTGGAAAACCCTCTTCCCACCACCCCCCTCATCTCCACCCTCATCCAACTCATCTACATCTCTCCTAGCCAAATCGTCATCTTCCCTAGGCTACTTGTTTTCCTATGTCTACCCTGGGATAGTAAGCCTCACTAGCCGATGAGAGGCCCACCACTACGCATATGCGGGAGACCCCCCATCTCTAACCTAATCCTATCCTTGTTACCATGGTACCACTACCATACCCATCCATGACTGTTGAGAACCTCTAAGGTCTACCCCAATCCAACATAGTGTCCCTACTTCCTGTGTGAATTGCGGATGAGGGAATGAATTTGAAACTTTATCCCAGATCCTCCCAAACTATCTCCTGACTCTCAAATGCATGTATTTGGATATCATATATGTCATCTTCTTGATCAACTATCAATCAATCTATGTACATCATGGATATAAAAATTCCTCTCACCCATCCTCTCTATACTCTTGATGTTGCTAATCCTAGTGCCCCCAAGGCTCACAACCCTCATATAAAGTACAGTCAAATCCTTGCATCTCATCTAGAATCTTCTACCAATACCTAATTGAATCTATCAAATCATATTGCATCAGAGGTTTGTATTTACAAGCATACAACTCATATACCTATTGTGTCTCATGTAATATAATGCAGTGCACCACAATGATGTGCTCCCAGGACCACATAAGTAATAAAGTCAATCCTGCACCAAGGGTCCTATCCCTTCAGTTGGTACACATATGTAAGTCATAATATAAGTGCCTAAGGATGGTGTATCCCCAGTAATATATCTCACCCTTATCCTCTAACATGGCATTACATACCTATCCCACCCTAATGGACACCCATAACCTGCATGATCAGGCATCATGCACCCACCAATCAATCTGACCAAGTAAAGGTCTACTTGTGGTAGTCATTGGCATATTGCTAATGTTGCATTCAAAAGTAGTCACTATCTCAATGTCAGAATTTGATCATACGGCCATCCAAAATAAATCTCTACATACAACTCTGACCCCTCCTGTACATACTCCATAATCAATCCTCTAATCGGTATTCAATATATCATCCATACATCGAGGAGTGTAATTGCCTCACATTTCAACAAGTGAAAAATTGAAGTGGGGTTGTACCACCTCTCTATAAGGGTCAGTATAAGTGCATTATGCACTCTCAATCTGGGCCATAAACACAAATGCTCTAGTACATAGAGCATTACCTACCCCCACTCCTCTAGTATTAATCAATTTCATAGAATTATAGTGTCAGTCTAACACTCCCATGATTTAAATGATGGAACTAGCTCCTACATCCAGTTAACCACATCAGTCAATTTCTTCTAAGTCTAGTTCCCCCTTTTCTCGATCCATCTTGGGGAATTACATCCCTCGTCCCACCTATCAATCTTGAACCCCCCACCCCCCGCCCCCCCCACCGAAGTTTTCCTTTTTGGACCAATCGATGCTAATGCCAATTTGTAGACATAGACATAGATTGATGCATACACTGATCAACGGAGATGTCGATCCATGATCCACTCTCTAGTGCCCTCTTGGTAAACCGTGTTGATCATCATCCCTGTGGATGACTATTTGGCAATATTCATATGTGATTTCCCCTTAGTTATACCCGTAGACAATGATCAATTGATCATTGTCTTTGTCCCACTACCTTCTTTTTAACTATTTTGCTTCCCATCTACCTTTGTTTGAGAAAATTAACCAAAATTTATTTTTTTGAGCTATTCTCTTGAAGGGTCACACTCTCACACCGTCATTTCTTTGACACAACTCTTAGGACCTCGTTTATCACTGGGGCATATATTTTTTCATTTAATTTGATGTTGTTAGTTAACATATTTTTCCTTTTATATAATATTCAATGAGACCTGAACAAGATGAATCTATATACCCCTTTAATTAGGACACAATTTGTTAATAATAGTTGGGAATATCATGAGACTATTCCCTCTGAAGATAGGTACATCTCCCTCTAAAATTATTTTTAGTCATCACTTCAAATTATAAAGAACACACATGAGTAGTACTTTTAACCTGAAAGTATCTAAAGGAAAAATAAATTCATTTGTAAGCATGACATTAATCCTGAATGAAATAAACTTACACAAAAATGATCTAATCAAGCCAACAAACTCATCATCATAATCTTGTAAGATATTAATTTAACGGCTACGACTTCCCATTCAATTAAATTTTTAGAATGAATGTGCAGTAATAAAACATTATGAAAATTAAATTAACTCCAACAAAAGAAAGCTTGGTGGATTCTTCAATCCCCTGTTTAATAATTGAATTTATCCATTCTAGGTTCTCTTTTCAAATATACAAGACTTTATTATCAAATCCCTAGATTGACTTTTCTATTAAGAACTTCATAATCCCATACATTTGAACATCCAACATTTGGGCAACCACAACTATCCATTGAATTCTTTCCTTATCCCACGATGTTATCTCAGTCTCTAGCCTTGTCCTAGCATCATTAGCCTCTTCATATGTCTTACTTAGAGTCTCAATGTGTCATGTTCCAGTTTTAATGACCGAGTTCAACCATTCAGCATAAGCTTCAACAATTACCCAGTTCCTTTGAATCTGATTTCTCATTTGTTGGTGTCTGGAGACTTAGGATAAAAAGTTAGAGATAGCTGGGAAATAGGGGCAAGATTTGGATTACAGATTGAATGGATGTATTCTTCCATCTATTTGATAGCTATTTTCATTTCTCCTTTATCCTTTTCTTCCTTCCAAGTCTTGGTAATCATCTTTTTTGTAGAAGACTCCAAGTTTTTGGCATGAGTGGCTCAAGTAGCTACTCCAAGATCTATCCTCTCTATTTTAAAATCTTCTATCATTACTTCATCAGAATCCTTGTCAGTGGTCGGTATTGCTACTTCTACAAAACATCAACCTATTTTGTCATTTTCTTCAATCATTGCCTCAAGTTTAGGTTTCTTAGTTTTCACTTCTTGCCTCAAGCATTTTCTTACCATGTCACTATATGGCAGAGAAACTGGAACCATACTTTATTTCCTACTGATAGAAGCTTCAATCCATTTAGGAGCATTGGGAGGATTCTTGGTCTGAGTTTCCTATAATTTTATACAATCAATCACTAGCATGTCATCAACAAAGTCTACATCCTTTAGTTCCTCCACTTCAATCTCAACATCATCAATATCTGGGATATCAGGCATCAAATTCTCCATTGTCGTGAGGACCTCTTCGATGGAGTCCAAATCCAAAAATTCTTTGTTACTGACCTTCTTGGTTCTCTTACTCCTTGAACAAGTGGTTCTAATAGGGTGGACATCATGATTTCTGATTTAGTCTTCTTAGATGAGCTCTTTTTAGACCTGGGTGGTTAACACATACATTAGAAGAGACATCTTCAGTTTGAGGAACATGGGTAATTTGTGTTTCTTCACAAGCCTATTCTTCTTGAACCTTTAATTTCCCCCCAATTTGTATTCCCTCAATAATCTTTCATTTCTCCTTATCACATTGAAGGTTCTAGTTTATATGTTATATTCCTCTTTTCTAGTCCAATCTATCTCAGGAATGGGTTCTACTTGCACTTTGTCTATGAAATCTCAGTCTAGTACTTATTATCTATCCTTCTCATTGACTCCCTTGATATTAATAGAAATTTTCATGTTTAGAATTTTATTTAGAGTAAAGTAAGACCATAATCTCTAGTCAGTTTTTAGAAAGGAGTGAAAAAACTAGGCTTATTACCAGGATTTAGGGATTGGACATCCTAACCGAGTAGCTATCCTCCTTTATAAAAACACATTTAATTATTGACCCAGGGACATGTTACTTGAAATGGGCTAGCAAAATATATGCACTAAGAACTAACTTAAACCATTCTATTCTATGTTTGTTGCAGGAAAGAAATGCTCTGGAAAATAAATGCAAAAATACTAAAGCATGAAGAATAAAAATCTTGAAACTCTAAACCACAAGAATCGTTTGTGCTGGAAGAACCATTTCAACACCATAATTAAAGAAACAAGATGCAGAAATAAAAATTACAAGAAATAAAGCAATCTAATGTGGATTTCTCACCAAGTGGGCCCCTTGGATGAGTATGCAAAACTTAATTACATGGTATTAACTCTCAACACTTCATTATCATTGATTTAAGAACATAATATAATTGTATTCATGAAAACTAGAAAAATAAAATAGAATAAATATTATAACTTCTAAAACTAATAACGCCCTCCTTCTCACGTAGGATTGAGGATTTATTTAAAGAAAAAGACTTCTAACAAATAACTTCTCACACCATAAAACAAGAGGAGAATTATTATAAAGCTAGAAAGAAGGAACAAGATCATCCAGGAAAATAGGAAAGGAATTTCCACAACAGACATGAAGAACATATATAGTGTTTCACCATTTCCTAGATTTTCTAAAGAACTGAATAATTCTTTTGACCCGATCTTCAGCCGCTACCACCTTCATCTTCCGAAACCAAAACCCAGGATATATTAATTCCTTCACCGATCAACTCATTGTAGGACCGGGTCTGGTTGTCCAACACATAGATGCATTTACCTGGTCATTCTTATTTACTACCCATGATCTACATCAAGGTGTTAGAACATAGACATCCAAGATAAAATGCAAAAACACACATACATATGTTTCCATTCAAATAGATAACTACCTATTAAAAACATAATCAAAGATTTTTCATACTTAATTATAGTATTTATAGATATGTATGCATGTTAAATTCTTTTAAAATATAATATATGTCCACGTGGTTGCATGCCACTTAATGTCATGAAATAACAGAATAGTTTTAGAGAAAAGTATCATGAAACAAGAAACAGGATATGGCAGAAACTATCTTAGGGTTTTAAAAATGACATAAAGATATCCTATCAATCTCTTTCACACTTCAAATTCATCCTTGCAATCTTCCTAGTAATCTTCCAGTTGAGGGATGTGAGTGAAACTTTCTTTCCTATTCAAGTAGGACTGCACAAAAATTTTGTTGTCAAATTTGGGCCGAATAGGGAAGCTTTTGAAGTTCAACTTATTAATTTTTGTTTGTAATTTTAGAGCATCTAAAATGGTCCTGCAGTAATAGTGACCAATTTCTATAGGGAAGTACACTCTAGAAGATTTCATTCCTTTCAAGCACTTATCAATGTGTACAAGTTATCTAAAAATATCTATTAGAACTAGGTTATCTAGTACATACCTAGGTGGCCTTAGTGGTTCACCTTTAAATCCACCTACCCTTATATATGTTAACCTAGGAAACTGTATAAAGTAACTTCTATAAGTTCTAATTAATTGAATGGCTTCCTCATAAAATCTCCTATTCAATTTTCCTTGTAAATCAAATACTAACTGGGTAGAAAATACATCATTCACCCTATTGAAGTTCTCAGAGCATCTCTTTAGCTAGAGTAGCAGATAATATTCATAAATTTTCATACCTAGAACCCATGGTTCATTAGGCAATCTAACCCACTCTCTTGTACAAGCTAACAAGTAAAACAAAAATAAAAACATATAGAAGCCTCTTATTCTTGTGAAGTTTCCAATCCCTTCATACAGTCTTTCTTCTATAAGTTCACCGAGTCTAAGAAATTTTCTCCTTTTAGCAACACTTCAATATAAAATAACATCACATTTTCCCAATGAAATGTGTGTTGATTTCCTTTCACCCTATTAAGTAAAATTACTAAATCTTGAACTTCTGGGATGAGATGTTCACGGGTGAGAGGGATGGGAAACCGTGAACCACCTTTCTACATCTTGAGAAGCTAGTAACATGTGATTATGCTCATGTATTCTTTCTTTTTTCTCTAAGAAAAATGGATAGGATTTGTCTATGGTCCAAGCTTCATATGGTTCCTTGTCTGGTATTCCCATGGTTGCCATTACAGTTCCCCTATCAATTATTAGTAACACTTCCCCAGAGAAAGGAAAAATACACTTCTCATCCTATTCATACCCATCCATACATTCTAATATCAATTATGGACAAGGGGCTACAATTGGGAAATTTTTTTCTTCAATTAAACCACTCTTATTTACCATATCAGCTATTGAGCCTTCCTTGGGTTTTTTAAACCTTTCCAAAATTTCTTCCATAGTCACCTGTAAGAGGGCTATATCTTCCATTTTTTGGATTGAGCTTACAAGACTAGATGAATGCCCTAAATTTGGCATCAATGGTCTATTGTATACCATACTACTAAAAATATAATTCTAGGAAACAAAACAAAGAAACCAGAATAGGGAATTCAAAATCTACTACGCTTCAATAATTTTAGAATGAGTCGAGTCATAGTTTTAGTAACACTCATCATATTTCATCAAACTCATTACTCCATAGTGAAAATTACCTTCATCACTTCTTCACTTCTCTAGACTGGGAAAACTTAACAATCAAACCAAATAATGCTAAACTTCATAAATAGGAAGTGGGAGATTTACTCAAATCTTAGGCATTTTTAACATTCACATCTTCCATGCAAATTAATGACAAATTGACATCATGTTCTGACACCTCATTAATTCACGGTCCCTACCACTTACTTGCGCTTAATGTTTAATGATTTCCTTTTCCAAAAAATGATTTTTTAAACCTTGAAGTTCCTAGAATATTCCATCCATACCTTGTTTATTTCTTTATTTGGATATTAAATCACTCCACTTTTTATATGCATGAGACAAAATTTGAACTATGAACCTCCAAAATTAGGAGTTCAAAGTTAAAGTTCAAAAGAGAAAACTTAGACATGACTCAAGATGCATACCAAGACACGATGACTTCTTTAAGCATTTAGGACAAAAGACTCCCGCTTGCACTTTATATTTTGAACATTGAACTTTGAATCAAACTAGAAGAGGTTCAAGGTTCAATTTAAGATTGGGATAAGACCATCTATGGGGTTGTTGGTTAACAGATTGGGTAGTAACATTTAAATAGATGATTCATGCCCATAAGCTACCCAACATAATAATCAACAGTTGAAAGGGGTAACTCTATCAAGAAATTAGCCTAATCTCTAAATTTAGGATCAAGTATAGCTCCTTGTATGGATATAAAATGAATATCTCCTAATCTAAATGGGGTATTCTCTTAACCAGAGAGTAGGAAAGGAAGATGAGTAAACTTATGTAGCCACAAGAAACTTACCAGAGTTCAAGGTTTTATCAAACTTCTTAACTTTTATCTACTCTTAACAAGAAATCAATGCACAAACACAACCATAACTACACACCTTCTCACACTAACAACTAACTACTGCTAATCGAACTCTATGGAGATAAACAAATCAACTTAATACTAGATTAACCATAAAGGACTACTCTTAGATAGCCTCAATATTTCTTTCTGCTCAATGATAGTTTTTGCTTAAAGAAATATTTATGTAACTAATAGGGTAGAAAGCAATTTATTCATCCAAACTTAGCTAAAAAATAAATTGAACAACATAAATGAAAATACAATATTACTTTGTGTCTCACTCAATGGTCTTAGCCACAGGGGGAAGCTAAAAATGTACTCCAAAAATGTTAATCATTTGTATTAACTTAAAAATTTGTATTTATATTTCATATAGTGAGAGGGAGAGACCATTTGTCTTCTCATAGAAAAATTAGTTACAAAAGAAGCTCTATAGAGTGAGGAGGACACTTATCAATTCATTACATCATAGAGTATGAAATGGAAGAAAGAAGAAGTGGAATAAGCAAGAAGAGGAATCAATTAAGTTCTTAGATTCATTCATTTAGGACCCTGTCTTCTCATATGCTTCTATGGAACATGTGATATCATTAGCTTCAGCTATTCTGACAACATCATGTCTTGTCATGTAGTAAATATGATTGTTGCTGATTTTTTGAATGGTTGCAGGTAATGCCTAGAGCTCTGGTCTGATAGTTGTCAATTAGGAATTGATTGCATTGAGTTTCTACATATTAAATAATTCATAGGTTGTTGGAGCAATCAATGTGTCAATATGGCTTGGATAAGTGTGCTTCATTTTTTCCACATCAACTAGTTATTTTCCTTTTCCTTGATGCAATTCACAATGTAGAGTTGTCATGTATTACTCGACCTATTTTTTGCTTCCTTTAGTTGCTTGATAGATTTTTTGAGGTGCTTGACTATATTTATGGTGACTTCCTTCTTGTATTCTACTAAGTATACTCATTTTTGGATAGGTTCATCCTCGACTTTCAAGATCTTTTGTGAGACAGTCATGTTTAGTTTGAGTTTGTAAATCTCTCTGATTAACTTAGTAGTTTTCTTATAGGTTGTCTCCTCCTCAAAAATTTGTAGATCGGTAAAGATATCAATATATATCCTATCTAATTCTTTGTAACTAGTGGATATTGTTTCAATTATCACCGCACCTCTCATTTTCAAGTCATCCACCCAATGTCTACTAATCTAATCCATGTATTTATCTTCTTTCATCTGGGTGATGAGGGTATTTATATCTACTATAGAGGGATAAAATGCCTCTATACTTGTGGAAGACTCCATAGGCTGGACAGATAGTGAGTTTAGAAAATTTTTTATCGTGTGGATAGTTCCAGTACCATATTCTTTAGCTTGGCCTTGCTTAGCTTGAGGTGATCAAGATGCTCTCTCACTAGCTGGTTAGAGAATTCCCACATTCTCTTCATGGTTTCATGGTGTGGTAGGCCTATATTCACCTTTCTTTCATTAAAGTCATTGATGCTTAATTTATCCAAGTCCCCTAAAAACCTTTTCTTGAGAGACTTCAAACACGACATGGCTTGTAGCCAAATTAGTCTCCAATGATGCCAACACTGTAGGTTCTTTGGTCTTCTTCATTAGTGGGCTCTTAATAATTTTCTCTATTGTACCCTAAGGTAGAGAAATTTATTCTACCCTCTTCCTCTTATTCTCAATAGTTTTCTCTATCTAGGAAGGGGAAGACAAAATGGGAGATGCTAACTTTATTGTATCTTCAAAAAAAACTTCCTCACTAAAGGAGGCATTCTAGTCTTCTTGTTGGTAAAAGGAAATTTGGAAAGATCAATATCTTCATATGAAAGAAATATAGCTTCATTACCTTTACTCCCTTTAGTGCTAGGGGCCTTAGTTTGTTTATTTGTTATGCTTTGATCCATTGGGCAGTCCAGAGTCTCCATCTCTTCACCAACTTTTTTATTATGAACTTCAGCTTTTTCTTTCTTCTCCTTTTCCTTCTCGACCTCTGCATCCTTCATTTTAGAATATGAAGGTAGATTTGGAAGAGATCATCCTCTACAAGTTAGAGTGACTTCAACTTGTTTTACTGGTAGTTGGTCACCTCCTCCTCAAGCTTGAGAGGATCTTGGAAGTGTATTGGATGCTATGACAATAGAATTAGTGGTGGTGTTGGCTTGTTGTTGAGCTTGAGTACCTCCTCTAAAAGGTCTATTAGTGTTGAGCTTGAGTACCTCCTCTAAAAGGTCTATTAGTTCTCTTCTTGTCATAATTTTTTCATTCGACCCAATCATGATTACTTTTGAGAACACCTTGCATCAATGCATCCAAACCTATAATTTGTGGGCTTTCATATGGCTTTGAGTTGATGGGAGTACCCTTTATCTGTTCATCATATCTCCAAGGTCTCATATTACTTATATCATCCTCAACCGGGCTTTGACATCAATCTGTTTATTGTATGTCTTTATCTTCTCAATGGATAAGCATGACCATAAATGGTCCCTAACCTCCAAATCATCTTTTCAATTTTTCCAGAAGTCTTTGACATTTGGTGCATGTCTAAATACCAATCCAAGTTTCAAATGATCTTTTACATAGCCAACATAATCATAATATAACCTGGTTACATCATACTTTTGGAATGGGTACTTTGCCAGAGCTTCTTTCACCAAATTCTTAGAAAATGAACTAGAAGCACAAGAATACAGTCCTATCTTGAGGGGAAAGGATATACCCTCTTTATGTATACTATTGCAAAGAACTTTTACCTCTAAAACTTGTCGGCACAACTCTATCATCACAAATTTTTCCTCTAGATAGTGAGGCAGATTCAGGGGTGCATCATCAAAACCTCATATTCTAAGGTATGAGAAGGTTGGAAACTAGATGTAGTATGCTTCATATTTTTTTATGACTTCACTAACTTCAGGAGAAAACCTTCTTTCTGAGCATCCTTGTATCTCTCTATATAGTCTCATTGTAAATGCATCACTCACCTCCATGAAATGAGTGTAACTTTGGTGTAGAGGTGGGCATGGGTAGAACTCATATACCTAGGTAGACTCATCATAATTTTGGACTCTGGGAAGCCTCGACCATATCTATGTTGTAGCCAATGCATAAATAAGGAAGGAAGACATCCAAAAGATGTTAGTCCCCTTTGCAAATGAGGGTTCAAGGTTCAATTTATCTGCCACAACCTGCACCCAATCAACATAGCTATATTTTGCACACACAGATTGGATGAGGAAGAAATCATGCTTAGCTAGTTCCAGAGCCTCATTGATTCCCTTTACTTTGTGTAGTAAGATTAGGATATCTACAATTTCCTGCTTCAGATTGGTATAGTATAAGGTTTTCATGGGCATCCTTATTTGTGTACTCCTTCTGGTTTGGAACCAGTCTGAATCCATAACCCCTTGCCATTTATCCTTCTTTTCATTAAAGACATATGCAGAGAGAGAGAAATCATACTCATTATAAGCATCTCTATGTGGGATACATAATTTTTTTTCTATGGTGTCTCTATTAATATCCAAGAGAACTTGTATGTCTGGCATTTTTATCTGAGTACTATCTAAATCAAAATGAGCTATGCACTCCCTAATTATCTCTAGAGCTTTCACTGCTACAGGGAAACTGATGGCCTCTATCAATCCACTTTCTTTTAGATTTTGTGTGATAGGGTGTAAGCGATCTGCAATCAACTTAGCATATAGATCATTTAAGTCATAATGACTCAGTTTAGAGTTACCTAATTCCTTCCACTCACTTTCTAGACTATTCAGATGATCATAGTTAGGATACATTAGCACCATTTTCACTGCACTCTTATAGAAATTATGTTAAACACTTGTCTCAAAAGTTGATTTATGAGCTATGCATAGAGTCGTTGGAGGTCAAGTCAGCCTTAGCTATTTGCTTTTAGTTTGGGCATGTGAATGTTTGTGACTATTTCTCCTTAATTCAGAATCTCCCATGAACCGACATTAAATTCCAAGATTTTCCTTCAATTTTACTCTAGTTGACTGTTGGAGCCAAAAAGTGTGGTAGGTAGGTTCTAATTAGTTTAGAACCTTTAAAATTGTAACTAATCTTTAAACTTGGGGGTTTTAAAAATATGGAACTAGAAACACCTTTTCTCGAACTGAGCATTAGCTCTCTTTCATGGGCATGACTAATGGTTCTTTATATGCTTATATCCTTATGTCCATTCATCAAGTAGAGATAAACTCAATATAAGCTTTTATGATGTTGTTAGATGTGACTTTAGCCAATTTTGGTAATTTGCACATGAATATTACATATCTTACACTACAGGTAGTCGTTTCTTTCATTTCTTGAACAATGCCCATAAATGCCTTAACACCTTCAAGTGACTCTCTCTAAGTGCTTATTTACTTATAGCACATGGGAAAATGATCATGCACCTCTTTTTGTATTTACCCAAAGCCTTGGTGTAACCATCAGGATTTCCAATGTAACACTACAATTCTTGCATAACTATGCATAGCTTTGCCTGTATTCCCAAATGTCAATCTTAGGTGCATGCTCAAATTATCCTTCAATTCGTTCATGTGCTCTTATTCCTTAGCTTATCAAATAGAACTTTATGCCTTATATAGATTACATGATACCTTTAAAATAACACTTTTGGAAACTGCACACATCAACTGCAAATCCCAAACTTAAGTAGTTGTGAAGGCCATTTCCTAAAATTTACAACTTAGGCCACCAATTGACTTGTTGATGTTTAAAAAGTCTTGTTGAGTCTGATATGTCATTTTGTGAGGTTTACTCCTTGGATTCAACTCCTCAACTTGTTGTCTTGAGAGATTTTCAAAAATTGCACCTATATGGGCCAAATCCTGAACAACAAGTACCTATATGGGCCAAATCCTGAACTTGGCTTGAAAAGCATTAGATAATATGAAAAATACTTGGCTACTTATTGAATCAACTCCTAATATTATATACATGCCCAAAATGAGAGAGAGATACCAAGTTAACAACTAGACACAAGATTAGGAAATGTAGCACACTGAATGATTTCCTACAAAACTATGATTCAATAAGTAACCCAATTTGCCAAAACCTGAACTTGACAAATCCTAACCTATGGCCTTCAGTTTTGGTGGTGACTCCAACTGCGAATGGGGCTCAATTTTAATGGCTCAAAATTGGCACAAAAAGGGGTAAAGACCTAGTGATAGTGAAGCCACTAGAAGCAATGGAAATGCAAACAAATAATGAACTTGGAACTTTGAACTTGACACGATTCAAATTATTGGTTCAAAGGGATTAAGTACATCAAATGGGGATGCAAAATATACATATTGACACCAAAAAAAATGATGAGGTAACATTCGCTCTAACTGGGGACCTGGACTGATCAAGAAGAAGGAATAAACCCTACGATCTCTGGTTACACAATTAGGCAATAGAGTTAAGAAAGTCAAATTTTCACAAAAAAAATTCCTAAGGACCTAAGCACAATAAAACATTATGTATAAAGGGGAAAGGTGATGGACTTACATCTAATATAATTTTAAATATTGTCCATTGAAGGATAGGGAAAGTGGAGTTTCATCATGATATTGCAACTTAAATGAATTCAACCCCAACATTTGGTTGATCACAAATGACCATTTCTACAGTGATTCAAATCTCCCATGGGCTCCCTTTCCTTCTCTGCACCTGTCCTGGAGAAAATCATGATCACCTTCTATGAATTTCCTTTGCCTAGCCTTAAAATCAAAGATCTATTTCACTTGAGCTTAATATTGTGTGATATGATCAAGAAACAATCTCTCGTTCCTCTTATATCTTAGATAGATACATGATTCTTTTTTCTAGTACATTTTAAAAATTGCTATCTTCTATCACTTTTTGCAATTTAGCAGTTGAAAGCTCCAAGGGTAAGGATAATTGGGCTTCGACACCATATACAAGTTCAAAAGGGGTCATATCTATTGTACTTTTAGGAGAAGTTATCTCTACCCATAACGCTTCATACAGTCTTTGGTGCCAATCTTTTTCATTATCACTCACCAACTTCTTCATCATAGCAATCAAATTTTTATTACTTGATTCAGCCTGCGCGTTGCCCTGCAGATAATAATCTTAAGAATGAGAGAGAATTATACTGTGATCATAGTAGAATATTTGCATTTCTTTTTTTTACTATAACTCATGGTGATGATGATGAAGACCGAATAAGATAATAGGTATACAAGTTTAGAGAAATATTAAATCAGTTATTATAATTTCATTGATGTCAAGCAACTAATTTATGATTTATATTGAGTTTCCATATCATTCTAAGTATGATATAAGTTGAATCAGTTAAGAAGAAGATGAAGAAGTGAAATGTTCTAAAGTTGAAGAACTAAATTGGGCAATAGATATAGATTAGACAATGTTAAGATTATGTTAATATAATTATTTTCTACTAAGTATTTAATTATATCAAGTCAGTAAAGAAGATTAGTCAAGCTCGTAAGTAAAATAGTTTTGGTTATCAAGCAAAAAAAGTCATTCGATAAAAGGAAAGTAAGTTTTGGTAAAGAGAAAGGAAGTCAAAACACTAAGTAGAAGGTTTCAATTATCGAGCATAGTTAACTGAAATTCAGTTGAAGAAAAGAAGTTAGTCACCGAGAAAGGAACAAAAATTAAATACAAGGATCAAAATGACATTTAATGATGAGGTAGAAGATTCTAATGATGAGGAAGATTTAGTTGAAGAGATATACGATCAGGGAAATTCAAGGTGATGATCTATGATACGGATCTAAGTGAAAAAAGAGAAGGTACAAGTTCCAAGAAAGTTCAATTTCTGAGGTAATGGTAAAATGTTTAATCAAGCTCTAAATTCATTGAATTGGTGTAAGAGGGTAATCGGATGGTTGAAATTAATCAAAATAAAATGTGATAAATGAGATTAAGTGGAAAAAAAAAGTCTATATAAAGGATGAAATTGTATGGATAAAAGGCTAGCAAGTTGAAGGGTTATTTAGTCACTGACTAATGCAGTGAAGAACGAAAAGGTTGAATTCAAAGTCAGAAAGATGAGTTTGATGAAGTGTTGAAGCTAGTGGAAAGTGAAGGATTGAATTGAAGAAAAAGAGTTCACAAAGGATTTGATTATGAAAAAGATAGTTGCAGATTTATAGGTCAAATTATATGTTGTTGTTTATTAATATTTGTAATAGAAAATTCTATTAACCAAGTGGACTTAAGAGTATTATTGTAAAATCGTTGGAAGAGGTAATATTCTAGAAGAGTTTTTGAAGACCTTTAACTAGACCAGTCCTAACAGGGTGAAGATTGTAATAGATCTTAGGAAAATACCCTAACATGGTCACATTTAACATTGTGTATTGTAATCTTTAACCAGATTAGCTTTTAACCAAGCATACTTTAGAAGAGTATTTCTTTAGTGGGTGGAAATTTCCACAGTGTTTTTTTCCAAATTAGGTTTCCACGTTAAATACTAGTATTATATGTGTTGAATGATTATAGTGATTTTTATTGTTGATTGATGAAGTTAACTTACTATTGTCAGTTAATGTTAAATTAACACCGAGTTTAATCAAAGAAATTTTTTAAGGTATAGAGAATCAAGGATTATTTATTCACCCCACCCCTCTTTGTAATCCAACAATTGGTATCAGAACTAAGTACTCTCAAGGGATAAGTTTGAAAGACTTGAGTAAAAGATCCAAATATGTATAGGAGAGAAGTACCTAAGTTGAACAAGGAGAGTTTCTCAACATGGAAAAGTGGGATGAGGTTATACCTATCTAGGATTGGAGATTCTACACTTAATCATTTGAATATTGACTACACTCCACTACCTCCTAGACCTATAACACTTGATTAGATGATAGAAAAGAAGGAACACAACTCGATAATGATTGAAATAGCCTCTTCCACAACTGATTCTAAATTCAATGACATTAAGGATTGTATTACTATAAAAGAGATGTGGGAAAAACTTGCACTAGTTTATGGAGGTGATCTTCATGTACAAAAAGAAAAGGTTGATAGTATGAGAGGAAAATTTGATGAGAGAAGAATGAAATATAAAGAGAATGTTGCACAATATAGTTTTAGAATAAAAGAAGTGGTAAGTGCTATCAAAGGTGTTGGTGGAACACTAACTAGTGAAGAAGTGGTAAGCAAAATTATGAGAACTCTTTCCCCCAAGTATGTTATTTGAGTCTCTATTATTCAGGAACTGAGATCTATACTGAATAACATTATTACTCTTGATGCTTTGATTGGTAAGCTAACTACATTTGGGCTTAGTAATTATGATAATAGTTTTCCAACTATTGAAATAACTTTTAATTCATCTCTACCCATTGGAAGTTCAAGAAAAGAAAGAGATATTCAGTACAACTCAGGTAGAAGTGATTATGATAGTATACTAACTGAAGAGAAAGAGAAATAAGAATTGGAAGAATTACTAACAAAGAGGATACCAAGAGGAAAAGGAAAGTATAAAGGTAAACTACCTCTAAAATGTTTTAATTGCAACAAGATTGGTCACATTGCATCTAGATGTCCTAATAATGACAAGAATGATAAAAGTGAGAAGAAGGAAAATAGATACCGAGGGTTTAGAGACTACAAGGACAAAGGAAAGAAATCATGCTATCTAGTTGAGGAAGACTGGTCAATCAAAAGGTAACTTATTCTACCTTGACACACCTACAAAAAAATAAAAATTGTTGAAGTTGAGGATGTGTGGTTATGGCATAAAAGACTCTGTCATGTAATTATTGATAACATGATTAAGGTGAGAAAAAAGAATAGAGTTAGAGGTTTATCGAGATTAAGAAAACTTGATAAAGTGATGTGTAAGGAATGTCATATTGGTAAGATGACCAAATCAAGTTTATCAAGTAATTATTACTCATCTAATGGTATTTTGGAACTAGTTCATACTGATCTATGTGGCCCTATGAGAATAAAAAGCTACTATGGTGATCTGTATTTCAATTTTTTTGTTGATGAATACTCAAGAATGATGTCGGTAATATTTATAAAAGAGAAGTCAAATGCATTTCAAATGTTTAAATGGTATAAAGCAAGAGTTGAGAAGGAAATGGGTAAGCAACTAAAATTCTTAAGATCAGATAGAGGAGATGAATTTATCTCTGATGAATTTACTATCTTCTACAATGAGAATCAAATTAAAAGGCAAGTATTTGCACCGAGGACTCCACAAAAAAATGGCATAGCTAAAAGAAGGAATAGATAAATACTTGATTGTGCTAGAACATTTTTGGTTTAAAAAGAAGTTGCACAAACATTCTAGAGAGAAGCTATTAGTATTTCTTTCTACACTCTCAACCGAGTACAATTGAAGAAAGAAAGAAATAAAGAAGATAGAAAAAGGAACCAGAAGATTATCAAATATTTGTATATATATAGGAAGGGATTTCTAGTACAGTACTTGAGCTACAAGAATAAATTGAGGAACCATTTGAGCCTCAATCGAGAGATGAAAATAAAGAAGATAGAAAAAGGAACCAGAAGATTATCAAATATTTGTATATATATAGAAGATATTTCTGGTACAGTACCTAAGCTACAAGAATAAATTGAGGAACCATTTGAGCCTCAACCGAGAGATGAAAATACTAATGAACAGTCTATAGAGCCTATTTTAGGAAAATATGTGAGGAGACACCACTCACCGAGTTAAATCATTGGAGACAAAAATGCAAGAGTCATGAGAAGAAGTAAGTTAAGAGATAATAAATGTTTGATTTCTGAATTTGATCCAAGAGTAGTCAATGATGCACTTGAAAATGAATACAGGATTAATGCAATGAGAGACAAGATTGATCAGATTGAAAAGAACAATAATTGGTCACTTGTACCGAGACGTAAGTATAAGAATGTGATTGGCACAAAGTGGATTTTTAGGAATAAAATTAATGAGAATGGAGATGTCATAAGAAATAAAGCAAGATTGGTCTGCAAAGGGTATGAACAAGAAGAAGGTATTGACTATGGTGAGACATTTGGCCCTATTTCTAGATTAGAAGGTGTAATAATTTTACTTGCATATGCTGCCTATAAAGGATTCAAAGTTTATCAAATGGATGTTAAGTCTGCATTTTTTAATGGAATTCTTGAAGAAGTGTACATTGAACAACCTAAAGGATTTGTTGAGAATTATAACAAGGATATAGTATGAAAACTACACAAGGCACTATATGGTTTGAAGCAAGCACCCCGAGCATGGTATAAAAGATTGCACTCATATTTAATCAAGATTAGATTTCAAAGGACAAGTGAAAACAATAATTTGTATATGAAATGTGATAGTACTGATAAGATTTTGATTGCTGAGATATTTGTTGATGATATTATATTTGGAGGAAATGAATCAATTTCTAAATCATTTTTTGAAGAGATGAGGAAGGAATTTGAGATATCCATGATAGGATAGATATAATTCTTTATTGGACTAAAAATTCAACATTTAAAGATGGGATCTACATCACACAGTTAAAGTATATCAAGGAGATCCTAAAGACATTCAGTGTGGAAGAGTAAAAATTGGTTGGTACACAAATGGCTACTAGTTGTAAATTGTCAAAGGAAGATGAAATAAAGGAATTAAATGAAACACTCTATCGATCCATGATTGGTAAGCTAAATATGTTGTTCACAGTAGACCTGATATTGCTCATGTTGTTGGTATTGTTGCTAGATTTTTTTCCAATCCAAAGGAATCACACATGTCTACAATCAAAAGAATATTTAGATATTTGAAAGGGATTGAAGATTTCGGTCTACTATACAATAAAGGAGGATATTTTGATCTTAAGGTGTACAATAATGTTGATTGGGTAGGAAACATTGATGATAGGAAATGTACAAGTGGTGGAGATTTCTTTTTAGGAGAAATATTAGTGACATGGCTAAGCAAGAAACACAATTGTATTTCACAATCTACTACCAAAGCTAAGTATGTTGTTGCAGCTATGAGTTGTTCAAGCATTGTGTGGATCAAAAAATTACTTGAAGGTATGCAAGAGAAGATTACTGATCCAGTTACTATTTAATGTGATAATACTTGTTCTATCAACATATCAAAGAATCTGGTGATGCATTCAAAGAAAAAGTACATTTCTATCAAATATCATTACTTGAGAGAACAAGTTCAAGACAATCATGTGATATTTGATTATGTGAATTCAAAGGAGAAGATAGAAGATATATTTACCAAACCACTACCAAAGGACTCTTTTTAGTATCTACAAGGTAAGTTAGGGGTTATTCTCCTATCCAATATTAACTAAGGCAAGATGAATGTTGCATCAATTCAAGTTTTGATCAGAACATTTGTTTTGAGAGTTTATGTTAGTGTTCACTCTTTGGGTGATACCTGAAGTTGTGAAAAATGTTTATGTATGCAATGAGAAATAAGTACATTTGAGGTATGATTCACTATTTGAACAAATTTTTCAGGAATATGTTTCTTTGGCATTATTGTTAAAGAGGGATAAGATTGAATAGTGATAGAGGGAGAAGATTACTAAGAGTTAGAAGATCTATTGAGAGATGAAATATCCAAGAGGGAGGATAAAGCAATTGATTATAGAAGGAGATCAAGAAAAGAAGAAGTTAAAGCTTAGAGGGATTACAAGACAAATATTGATAGTAAGTGGTGCCATCAAAAATTGACCATTGAATATTGACAGTGAGTGTTGCCATCAATGCCAAAGAGGGAGATTGTTACTATAACTGATGGTGATGATGATGAAGATTGACTAAGATCAGAGGTATACAAGTTTGTAGAAATATTAGATCAGTTATTATCTTATCATTAATGTCAAGTAATTGATTTATGATTTATATTGAGTTGACATATCATTCAGAGTATGATATAATTTGAATGAGTTAAGAAGAAGAAGAAGAAGTGAAATGTTGCATGAAGTTTAAGAACTAAATTGGGAAACCAAAATAGAACAAAAAATGTTAAGGTTATGTTTATATAATTTTTTTCTGCCAAACATTTAATTATATCAAGTCAGTAAAGAAGATTAGTCAAGTCAGTAAATAAAACAATTTTGGTTACTGAGAAAAAAAATTCATTCAGTAAAAGGAAAGTAGGTTTTGGTAAAGAGAAAGGAAGTAAATACACCGAGTAGAAGGTTTCAGTAACCGACCATAGTTAACCAAAATTTAGTTGAAAAAAATAAGTTAGTCACTGAGAAAGGAACAAAAATTAAATACAAGGATTAGAATAACATTTAATGATGAGATATGATGAGTTGGAAGATTCTAATGATGAGGAAAAGTTAGTTGAAGAGATCTACGATCAGGAAAATTCAAGGTGATGATCTATGGTAGAGATCTAAGTGGAAAAAAGAGAAGGTACAAGTTCTAAGAAAGTTCAATTTATGAGGTGATGGTAAAATGTTTAACTGGGTTCTTAATTTATTGAATTAGTGTATGAGGATGATCATATGGTTGAAATTAATCAAAATATAATGTAAAATCCTTGCAAGAGGTAATATTCTAGAAGAGTGTTTGAAGACCTTTAACCAGGCCAATCCTAACAGGGTGAAGCTCCTAACAGATTTGAGGAAAATCCCCTAATAGTCACATTTAACAGTGTGTATTGTAATCTTTAACCAGATTGGCTTTTAACCGAGCATACTTTAAAAGAGTATTTATTTAGTGGGTGACAATTCCCAGAGTGGTTTTTCCCAAATTAGTTTTCCACGTTAAATATTGGTATTATATGTGTTGAATGATTATTGTGATTGTTATTGTTGATTGATAAAGTTAACTTACTATTGTCAATTAATGTTGACATGTGTCTAACCGAGTTGACACCAAGTTTAATTAGAGAAAGTTTTTAAGGTACAAAGAATCAAGGATTATTGATTCATCCTCCCCTCTCTATAATCCAAAACTTGTAAGGAAAATTTTATGGTATTATCAGCTACTATTTTTTGCGGTACTACAAACCTCACTAAGATATATTCTTTCAAGAAGTCACATGCCACTTTTGAGGTTGTCTTCCTCACTGGAATCGCCTCCACCTACTTAGTGAAGTAGTCCATCATGTCAAAATGTGTGTGTGTCCAATAGAAAAATGAGGGTTCAATGGACCAATAAAGTCTATTCCCCACTACTTAAAAGGTTCATCAATAATAAATGGCCTCAAAGGAAGTGTTGCAAGTTGGGGTTTTCCAATTAAAAGATTACATTTTTTGCATTTAGCAACCCACTAATAGGCATCTTTAAACATGCCACGCCAGTAATAGAAATTTCTTAAAATTTTGAATGTTGTTACTATTGAAGAATAATGGCCACCACATGCTTCACTATGCAATGTTTTTTATAACTTCTCATGTTGATCCTTGTCTACACATCTGAGGAACATTCTATTCAGCCCTTTCTTATAGAGGATACCATCTATGATCATGTATTTAGTCTCTTTCAACCTTATATTCCTTGCTTCCTTTGCACTCATCTGTGGGATACATTCACCATATGTTAAATAATTAGCAATGTACATCTAAAAACCAAGAGTCCTTCAATCCAAAAAGAAGTGCAAGGGGAAGCTCACCTTTCTCTTATTGATTCTCAAAAAGAAATCAACATAAGCTTTTCCCTCTGACTAGTTTTTTAGGTCTAATGTCAATATCTAAATCTTATATCTTGGAAACCCAAGTGGCCCTATTGTTCATTCCCACCTCTTGTTGAGTCAAAACACTCTTCACAAATGTGCTTGGTACATAAACCTTGGAATGGTAATGGAGGATATGATACCTAACATGTTTATCAGATTTAACGACTGCAAAAGCTTTCTTTTTAGTAAGGGAATAGTTCAACTCATGGTACACTCATAAAAGATATTGGAACTTCTTCCCCTACATCATTCTTTTGTAAAAGAATACCTGACATTCTATTCTCTAAAGCCTTGGAATATATAATGAAGTAGTTTTTGCAATCAGAATGGATCAAAGTTAGAGTGTGGGAAATAGATTCCTTCACATCTTAAAAGGTTTTCATTGCTTCATCATTCCATATGAATATTTTATTTTCACTTAGAAGATTCACCATGGGCCTAGTGGTCTCTATAAAATTTGGAATGAATTTCTTGAGGAAATTTATTTGACCAAAGAATTATTTTACTCTAGCCCTATTTGCAGGGAGAGCTAATTGTTGAATTTCTCGTACATGTAATGGATCCACCTTGATTCCTTCCTTAGATACCAAGTGACCTAGAAGATTTCCCTCAGTAACACTAAACATTGATTTCTTAGGATGGAGGGAGATACTATGATCTCAACATCTTTGCAACACCAATTGTAGATCTCTCAAGTGATTCCTTCTTCACCATGAGAACACAGTAAGATCATCTAAATAGATAAAAATAATTTTATTCCTCAAATGGTTGAAGGTTGCATTCATAGCTCACTGGAAAGTGGAGCCAATGTTAATCAGGAAAAATGGCATACGACTCTAGGAAAATATTCCCCAAGGCATCATGAAGGCTATTTTTTGTTGGTCCTCTTCTGCTATGCTTATCAGGTCATCACTAGAAAAGTCATCCAGTATGGACATCATTTTTGAACCAACCACCGTTTGTACGATATGGTCCATAATAGGGATTGGGTAATTATCTTTTAAATTATCTTGGATTAGATTTTAAAAGTCCATGCAGATTCAGATTTCCCCATTCTTCTTTCGCACTGGCACAATATTCACCACCCATGTCAAATGGTAGATTGGATAAATTATGCGAGCTTTCAACATTTTCTCCACCTCTCTAAAGATTGCATCTACCACTTTCGGATTATAATTTCTTAATTTATGTTTGAAAGGACTCATACCAGGCTTTAGAGGTATGTGATGATGGACTTGACCTTCTTGAAGTGTTTTAACTCATCATAGGACCAAGTAAAGATGTCTTTGTAATAATTCAGTAGTTGAATAAATCTTTTCTTCTCATCTGGCAGACAACAAGTTCCTAAGTTGACTAACTTAGGGTTATATTATTCTCCACTATTTATCTTCTTGTAAGAAGCTAATTTTGAGTCTCCATTTACTTCATTCATCCTTGTATAAAAATCACATCTATTGAATAACTTCTCCAAAGAGATCAATCCCTTTGAAATTATGTTCCCTTTTAGTTGGATAATCTCTAGTTCTTGGTTCTTTTCCTTTTCGAGACATAAGTCATAACAATATGATTGAGACCCTTCAAAGTATGGTGTTGAAAACATGCCAAGACACTACATAAAAAGTTTGATTTGTTTATCTTCATGAAAAACCTACCAAGAATCAGTGTTACCAAGAACACTAGGCCAATGAATGAGTTCAATTCTATATACATTATCACCAAAATCAAGATGTGGTATCATAAGAGAAGTAAACCCTACTAATGCATCTTCTCTTGAATTAAATTCTCTGGGTATAGCCTCTATAGAAAAAGATTTGAATCCTTCAATATCATCCCACACCCAATTGCGATAATACCTAAGCCTATCATTTTTAATTGTAAAAATATTCCTTACTTTCTTAACAATCATCTCTTTATCACTCATGGATTTCAACATCTCAATTCCCCTTCTTTTAGATTCTTCAATCCCAATAATTAGAGCTTTGTATTCTGCTATATTATTGGTATTAGTGAATTCCAATTTGAAATAAAAAGGAAACTTTTCCCTTGAAGGTGATATCATCACCACCCTAGCCCCAGAACCAGCATTGGAACAACTCCCATTGAACTCCATAGTCCATAGTTTGTCTTCAGCTAGATGTTCATTTCCAAGAACATTTCCTTCTAGTATGATCACATAATTACCAAATTCAAAATCTTGATAAAGGATGTGCAACCTAGGGTCTTTAGAGGGAAAGATAATATACTTGTATTTTTCCTCTGGTTGAAGAACTACTTTTTGGTTTCCTATTGGGATAGTTTCTTTACTCCAATCCATCTTAATCTCCCCTCCAAGATCCTTGCAAAAAGTCCTTAACAACATGTCTTAATTGGAAAGGATATCAGCAACCAAGATTGTCAATTTCAACTTCTTTTTGTGATGCATTTCCAAATCCACATGAGAATATTTAATTTGTTCGAGCAAAGGCACCTACTTCAAGTCCATAGAATAACATATACCAAAGTTTTTGGTTAGTGGAAGATCAAGGTTTTTTTCTATAGATGAGGGCATAATATTATCAGAAGCTCCAGAGTCAATTATACAATTATTCAACCTATGACCATGAATAAACAAAGAGATGTAAAAATACTCTGGCTTGACATGAGATTGCAAGGGATGCATAGAGGTATCAACTCTAGTTGAGGATTCTACCTTATTAACTTGACTAGCCAAATTAGGGAAGGTGCTTTGAGAGAATTTAGCATTAATCACTTGACTGTCTCTAGGTTTGGGTGGATCAGTACCACTAACATATTCAACCAATTTATCTAGTTCTCTAGGATTCATCTTGAGATATCCTATGGGAGAAATTTTTAATTTAGAGGATTTAAAAAAGTTCACTATATCAAAAGAAGAATCAAATTCATACCTCTTAAGTATTTGCAGCTCAAACAAATTTAAACTTGGAACCTTTAAACTTCTAGTGGTTCAAGTCAAAGGTTCCTTTCATTTGTTGACTGATTCTGGAGATTGAGTATGACCCTATGAATTTTCATTGCATTGGTTTTTGCTAAGGATGGTACATGAGGGCTCCTCAAGATCTAAGAAAATATTTCCACCTCTCTCTGAATCTGATTCATTTTTGAGAAAGTAGGTTACAAAGTCACCAGGTTCTCTAGGAATTTATTCATCCTCTAGAGGTTCTACTACAACCTCCTTATTATTATCCATTTGAATTGATCGAATCATCTCAGAAAAAGTGTTACCATTATGCTCATTAGTAAGATGAAACACACACATAGAACCTTTGTCTCCATGTGATGGTTCAATCTTTAATCTTTGTTGAATAGCTGACAATGTCAGCTACCTCCCAAGTGTACCTACAACCTAATTTGAGAACTTTTGTGGGATATCTAGATAAGGCATGGTTTCCTTCATTAATTGTTTCTTAAGATCAATCACATCATTCATGAGTGTTTTCACTATGGGATCTGAGGAAGTGGAGGGTTGTGAGTTGGTAATATGAACTTGTTGGAAATTTGGCTAAGTTAATTACATAGATGTTGTCATTATGGACACATATGATCTGCATGAAGATCATACAGGTCAGAGAGCAAGTATGACAGAGCGCATTGCAAATTTATCTAAGTGTGAGATAGTATTTTACCAGTGAAACTAGACATAGTTTTTGTTTGTGACAATGACTGGAGTAAGTTAAGTTCTTGCGCACTTGAACATAGACTCTATGATGTCTATTGATCACCCATCTTAGAGTGCAAGTTAGTATAGAATGTACAAAAGAAGTTATGATAGTTTTACCAAAGACAGTGTGAAGTCGACAAGACAGAATATGAAGATAGAACTAGTAAAGAGTTAAGGGATTATTTTGTTTATCAAAATAATGACTTAACAATATAAAGGGATGACATCCTAGATGTTTACTCTTGGATAAAGCTATTGGTATAAATTTAATTTTAATTGTAATTGTAAGTGTAGTATTATTGTAGAAGTAAGAATACAATAAGTGTGGACAAGTGATATGATGTGAAGTATATGAAGCTTATGTAATAGCGATAGTAAAAGAGAAGCGAAGAGATATTGATGCAAGTAGTATAAGGTTATGTACCTTAACCTATTTTTGTAATCAGTGTATATTGTACATTACTTGTTTGGGCAGTGGGCTCATCTGGTAATCACATTTTGTACTACAACTCCTAACAGGGTTGAGGCTTCTAACAAGGCCTATAGTCCCTTTATCAGGACTGATACACTATATGCTTGTAATAGACTCCTAATAGGGTCAACATCCTTAAAAAGATACTTTTGTTTAGTGGATCTTTGTGGGTACCATCCTCACTGAGGTTTTCCCTTGGCCAGGGTTTCCTCGAGAACAAATAATGTGTTATGAGTTATTTATTGTTATGCATGTTGTTTAGCTTCTTATGTTATGCATGTATAAAGATAATCTGTTATATCCATAATTGGGCAAAAGATAAAGTTTTTAGAATACTAATTCACCCTCCCCCTCTCAGTATTCCCTATTTCTAACAATTGGCATCAAAGCTTAGTTACTCAGAAAAGAATCATTCAAGGAAAGTCTAGCAGCTTGAGTAAGATCTCTATGGATATGGATCAACTACAAAAGAATCTTGAAGAAGCTCTTCAATAGATTGACTTGCTTACTATTGAAAAAGATACTTTGAAAAGAAAGTATGATGATGCAAAGAACCTCATTGAGAAACTGAAAAACAAATTGGAAGATCTGAGATCTAAAAAGGAATCTGAAGTTTTTATTAAAGATTGTGATGACAATGTGGAAAAAGAAAATGAAATCCTTGAGCATGAACTGAAGATAGAAATTTTGAAGCTTAGTTTGAAAGATGGAAATGGCAAGAATGAAGCAAATCTTAAATCTGAGAATGAAATTCTAAAGACTGAAAATGAAGGACTAAAATCTAAACATTGTAAAGTAACATCTGAACTTGAGAAAGTCAATTTGTAGTGTGATGAACTTGAGAAATACAATAAGATTGTGAAAGGTGAATTGACTCAATCCAAACAACAACTTGAAAGGCTATATTGAACTAGTGAGAAGATTGATGAACAAATATCTTATCAGAAACCGTTCTATGATAAGAATGGTCTTGGATTCAACACTTTTAAAGAAAATGATGAAGGCAAGGAACTAGATCTGAAGATATCTGAAAGCATAGATGAGAAGAAGCGTGATGAGATCAAAAAATTTGAAGATACACATAAAGAAGAATCATCGAAGCAAGAAGAATCACCCAAAGGTATGCAAAGAGAATTCAAAGGTAGATGTTTTGCTTGTAATACTATTGGTCATATAAAGAGAGATTACACAGGTAAATAATTTAAACCTCTTAATGGTTATTGTTACAATTGTCATGGTTTTCGACATAGAGCTATTGATTGTAGGAAACCTAAATTTATTGAGAATAATGATGGTGGTAGAATGTTTAGGAATACTAACAATGTAGATAAGAAACCTACTGAAGATATGAACAGAAGAAATGGAGTAGTATGTTATAGATGCAACAAGGTTGGACACATTGCTAGAAACTGTAGATCATAAATCAATCAACCTGGACCAAGATATGGAAACAGTGGATTGTTTGTCAGATATGCAACAAGATTGGACATACAGAAAGGTTTTGCAGAATGAACAATAGAGTTTTTCATCCTAATCCTAACCCCAGAAATCATGCAAGAAGAAATGAAGATGCAAGTAACAATTAGAAAGGATGTTGTAGTAATTTAGATGAAGTGAAGTTTATCAAAAGCACAGATCAAGGAGACATATTCAACATTGAAGGTAATTAGGAAGGTGAAGTATTGAAAGGTAAGAATGAATCTTTACCTGACCTATCTCAAAGTACTTAATTCATGTAAATTGCAGTAGAATAGGAACTTAGATTTTGTATAGAAGTAGATATATGATTAACTGAGTCTTGCATAGTTAATGCAAGGTATTTTATGATGTTCTAATGCTATGGTTAAGAGCACAAAGAAAAATATTATGTTTTGCAAGATCGCAAGAAGTTTTAAGTTTTGCAGGTTAGTAGAGACAGCTTTTTGGAAAGAAGTGGGAAAAGAATTGAATGCGATGTCAGATCTAAGTGAGATTTAATTAATAAAAGGTTATGATCGGTATTATTTTATCATCAAAGAGAATTCAAGTGTCAAGGAGATCAGAGAGCAGTGATTGAAAGCATTTTGCAAGGATTTGGAGAAGAATTTTGTGTCGAATCTACGCAAGCCCTAAAATCACAAAATTAAGGTATTTTACTTGACAAATCTTTGAATTAGTAAAGGAATTTAAAGAAATCATGGATGTTTCCTTAATACACAATGTCAGAGATAATAATAGACCTAAATTGAAAAGGGAACCAGTAGAACCCTTGGAAGAAGACCCTAGGTTTGCATTATCATCTGTACCAGATAGAGTTTTACACTTAGAAAATGTCAGAAGTTATCTTGGATGCAATCTAGAGACAGTGAATGATACTGATTTCACAGATGAATATCAGAAGATTACAATTAGGATATGACACTGAAACAAGGTTTTGAATATTTGGAACATAATGAAATTGTTGAATATGGATTACAGTATGAATTTGATAAAGAAGATTGCACTAAAATTATCTTGAGTAGAATTCATAATGGAAAGTTTTGGCTAGAAGATAGAGTGATAGATATTACAACTGATTTGATTCATGAAGTCACTAGATTATCTAAAACTAGAGTTGTTCCTTTTAATGAGAAAAAAATGAGGAAAATAGTCATTGACAACACAAACTCATCCTATAATGGTAGAGGAATTGTGATTAGTAAGATCAAACAAGATGATGTGAGATACTTATGCAAGATCCTAACTACTAAGTTTTCTGTAAATTCAAGAGAGGATGACATGGAAGCTGGAATGGTACATGTAGCCTATCTATTATGTGTTGATAGGGTACCAGTTGATATGTTTGAAATTCTAAGAATTCAATTGTTTGAGAACTTGGAGAAGATCAAGAAAACTAAGTATACACAGTTTAGGTTCTCATCCCTTATCACATATATGTTCTTTCATCTTTTGAGGAGATTTCCTTACACCATAGGAAATGACTGGAATGATGGACAAACTACAATGGAAAGGATTAACTTAGTATATAGAAGACATGTTATTGACAGTGTAAATGAGAGTGTAGTACTTGTTATTAAGACATTTCAGAATATTGTGTCTAGTAGATCAAGGATCCCTAAGTCTCTTGTTGAAAAATATAAAGATGATATATGTTTTATGGTGGATACTAACTTTACCTATATTGAAGCAGTAGAGCCTGGAACAAAGTTCATAGACCCTCTTGGCTATGAGATATCTGAGGTAGAGACTGAAGAGTATGTTAGTAGACTACTTAAGTGTAAGTTGGACACTCAGTGTAACAGGTTTTGGAACCTTTGAGGAGAACTTCAACTCCGCAAAGATTCTAATTGAAGAGAAGTAGTCTAAGAAGAGAGTTCAGAGCACCATTAAGAAAATCCTAAAAGATATAAGAATGACAGAGAGAGAGTTTTTGGTAGCGAAGCAGACAGCAGCAACAATCAAAGAGAGTGGACAAAAAGAAGTTTTGTCTATCCCTCCTTTATCATCAATTGCAATGCAACAGGAAGAACCACAAGTAAAGGTGAAAGTGGAAGTACCTGAGAAGGGCATAGAAGCAAAGATGTCTACTAGATCCACTTCCTCCACACCTAGAAAAAGAGTTAAGGAAAGTACCAATAGACCAAGAAAGAGACATAAAACTCTAGTGCAACCAGTTCCAAGAAAGATTGTAGAAGTTAAAGATGATGTCACTACTAAGAAGAAAGCTTGGAAACCAAAAGTTGGAAAGCTAAATGAGAAGATTATTGAGAATGGTGACTTTGCAAGAATGAACAAATATTATGATCTTTATGATTATACTGACAGACTTAATCTGGAGAATGCAGTTGTGAAGCATATGATTTTGACTGCCAAGAAGTTTGATACTATTCAAGGATAGATACCTGATGATCTATATAACAAACTTCTAAATAGGAAGAAGAGAGCATCAGAGGAAGAGACAGCTATCGAAGAAAATCTTGTGAGGAAGCTTTGTGAAATAAGAGATGAAACTCATTTCAATCAAATCATAAAAGCCCTAAGCACCCATCTAAGAACTAAAAGGGGAACAATTTAGATTATGGGAGGTAGGTATGAAGAAATAAATTCTGAGACAGAACAAACTATTATCAAGGTTATGGTAGAATATGTTGGAGAATCATCTGTTGCAGCTGAGCAAGCAGGTGAGAAAGTACAAGAGGACATTCCCTCTTCTCCAGCTATTAATATTGAAGATGAAACAATGAATGTAGAAGGTACAAAAATCACCTTGGATACTGATGAAAATGTATTCAAGAGTTTGGAGAACATTGTTGACAATTCGGCCTTTGAAGAACATGAAGCTACAAAAGAAGAAGAGATGACAGAGACCACAATTATGGAACCACCAGTAATAGAGGAACAAGTTCCCATTCCCACCAAAGAAGATATCAGTCTTACTCCTGAGACTAGAAAGAAGACTCAAATTAGATCTATGATTGAGCATTTGGGAAAAGAAGTAGATGATGATGATCAGTTGGAATTGATCACATCCTTGAATAAAATCATTGGCAAGAATAAGAAAGTGAAAAGTCTTGAAGGGTGTCTGAAGGAACTAACTGAGAAGTTACAAACTACTATAACTACACAAATTTCAGAAGCAGACCCTATGGAGAAAGCAAAGAAGGTAATGAGCACCTTTGATAATGAATTCACAAACCTAGCTGATATTGCAAAAGTAAAAGCACAAGCAGCCTATGAAGCTAGAGTGCTTTTGAACATCAGTCAAAATATAAAAAATGATATCAACACTCTTGATATATGTATCAAGGATTTGAGGAAGCATTTGGAAATGGGCAAATCTTTGTACATACAATGTACAAAATCAAAGACTTTGATAGCATAGGAAGATCAGAAGATAAAGTTAAAGGAAGCAAAAATTCTAAATGAAACAAACCTTCTGTCTAGCCCCAATGTGAAGGTATGTGATGTTGAGAAGAAACTTAGGAAAATTTATGATGAAATAAGAGTTGTGCAAGATGAGAGAGATAGGAAATTGAGAAGATACACTCTTTTGAGAGAGAATGCTTCTATGAAGTTGAGCATCATTGAAGAATAGTTGGAAGAATGTCTTTCAACTAAGACATCTTTTCAGAAATTTAACTTTGAAAACCTCCAAGCATGTGAAATAGCTTATTATGGACTGAGTGCACTACTTAATGTGGTAGATTCCATTAAGAAATCATGGGAGAAGGAGATAGAAGCCATGAAGAAATATTTTTCAGATTGTGTTGCAAGCCTACCGGCTTTGCAATAAATGAATTGAGGTATAACTTTTTGTGATACAATTTTGTAACCCTCCCTACCTTATTTTGTCATTGTTGTCAAAGGGGGAGAGATATATAGAAGAAAATTTATAGTATATGATAAGGGTTGTTACTCTTAGTGGAAGTACTATATTAGAGACAATAATTTTTTGAGGAGTTATAAGGATAGTATGTATTTTATACTATGGCCACAATTTTGAACATTTTTCAGATTTTGAGTTGTACACTTAGCCAATTTTCCATATGTTGCCACCAATGACAAAGGGGGACATTGTTGGAAATTTGGCTGATTTGATTACATAGATGTTGTCATTATGGAAACATATGATCCACATGAAGATCGTACAGGTCAGAGAGCAAGTATGATAGAGCACATTGCAAATTTGTCTAAGTGTGAGACAGTATTTTACTAGTGAACCTGGACACAGTTTTTGTTTGTGACATTGACTAGAGTAAGTTCAATGCTTGTGCACTTGAACATAGACTCTATGATGTCTATTGATCACCCATCTTAGAGTGCAAGTTAGTACGGAATGTATGGAAGAAGTTATGATAGTTTTACCAAAGACAGTGTGAAGCCGACATGACAGAATATGAAGACAGAACTAGTAAAGAGTTAAGGGATTATTTTGTTTATCAAAATAATGAATTGACAATATAAAGGGATGACATCCTATATATTAACTCTTGGATAAAGCTATTGGTATAAATGTAATTTTAATTGTAATTGTAAGTGTAGTATTATTGTAGAAGTAAGAATACAATAAGTGTGGACAAGTGATATGATGCGAAGTATATGAAGCTTATGTAATAGCAATAGTAAAAGAGCAGCAAAGAGATATTGATGAAAGTAGTATAAGGTTATGTACCTTAACCTATTTTTGTAATCAGTGTATATTGTACATTACTTTTTTGGGCAGTGGGCTCATCTGGTAATCACATTTTGTACTACAACTCCTAACAGGGTTGAGGCTTCTAACAAGGCCTATAGTCCCTTAATCAGGACTGATACACTGTATGCTTGTAATAGACTCCTAATAGGGTCAACATCCTTAACAGGATACTTTTGATTAGTGGATCTTTGTGGGTACCATCCCCATTGGGGTTTTCCCTTGGCTAGGGTTTCCTTGAGAACAAATAATGTGTTATGAGTTCTTTATTGTTATGCATGTTGTTTAGCTTCTTATGTTACACATGTATAAAGATAATCTATTATATCCATAATTGGGAAAAAGATAAAGTTTTTAGAATACTGATTCACCCCCCCCTCTCAGTATTCCCTATTTCTAACAGAACTTCCTTCTTCCACTTACCTGCAGTAATCAGGTCATCCTCTAGTTCAATAGCTATATTTTTAGTGGCTACAAGATCTGTCACCCTTTTCCTCCTAATATGGAAACTAATGTTTGGTGTCATGGAATTTACAAAGAAGAATTAAAATTTTTATGGGATGGGTCTCTTAGCCACAGGAATCCTACTGACAATCTTCTCATACTTAGCAATGAACTCTGTCATTAGTTCATGTATCTTTTTCTTCAACTATGTGAGTTGGGCTACGATATAATTTTCATCTTGAGCCGTCTTAAATCAGGTCTCAAACTTGGTCTTCATATCATTCAATTTGTAATTGAGTCATTTTTAAAATGATAAAAAACCATTCCGCTACAACATTAGGCAAGGTTTGGACAAATAATATCACAGCTATATCCTGATGTTGAACCACTAGAATGCTATAGGCCATGTTAAAAGCATTCAAATGATCATCTATAGTTTTTCTTACATCATCATTAAACTTTGGTAACACCTCCTTTGCACCTTTAGGTAAAGCCTTAATTTATGCTCCTAAATGCAAAGGTCCTATATAATTTCCCCAAGGTTGATTCATGATTGGATTAAGTGGATTTGGGTTAATTACTATAGGAATAAAAATTCCATGAAGGATAAGATCTTGACAAATAGGAGAAATAGGGGTCCTTTTTAGTGGAGGTGATCTGCTTTTAGATATTCTAGGAGTTTGACTTGGTGTGGGATTTAAATTATACAAGGATTCAAAGACATGATTAATCTCTCCTCTCCTTAAAGACCTGGTAGACATTCTTGATTCTAGGGTAAACACAAAAATGAATCAAAAAGATTATTTATTGGGACAATCTTGAATTCTTGGGTTCTGAGGGGGATTTGGTGCTATATTCTGGACTCTATTTACATCTTCTTTCCTTCTTTATTTTTTAACTAAAAATCTTAGATTAGCTGCAATATCTTCTTCTCTTTCTAAAACAAGATTAGCTCTTTTATAATCCTTAGGGTTCCTCCTCAAACACCAAGATATGGTATTTGATCATATGATCATCCAAAATAGGTCTCTGCATATGGCTATGAACCCTCCTATACATAATCCAAAATCAATCCTCTAATCGGTATTTAGTATATCAGCCATACATCGAGGAGTGTAATGATCACCTCACATTTTGACAAGTGAAAACTCAAAGTGGGGTTGTACCACCTCTCTTTAGGGGTTGTTATAAGTGCATGATGTGCTCTAGTCTAGAGAGTGTTGCGTGCCCCCAATCATCTGGTGTTAATTGATCTCATAGCACCGTAATGTTGGGCTAGCACTCCCATGATTTGAATGGTGGAACTAGCTCTTGCATCAGTCAATTTATCTAAGTCTAGTTCCCCTTTTCCCGGTCTAGCTTGGGGCATCACGTCCCTCATCCCATGTATTAATCCTCAAACCCCCCCCCCTAAGTTATCCTTTTTGGACCAATCAGTGTAGATGCTAATTGGTAGGCAGAGATGCAAATCAATGCATACACCGATCTGCAAAGATGTCAATCCATGATCCGCTCTCCACTCCCCTCCCCGGTTAACCATGTTGACTATCATCTCTACAGATGACTATTTGGTGATAGTTGTCTTTGATTTCCCCTTAGTCATCCCCACAGACAATGATCGTTTGATCATTGTCTATGTCCCACTACATGTTTCCTCACTAATAAATGCTAACTAAAGCATTAAATGTAAAAATTGAAACATAGGGAAAGCACAAATGGGGTACTTACCAGTGGTCCCACATTGGCTGACCTCTGGTGTGCCCACACTAGCTCTCCTAGCTGTAATTGGTCTTATGGGTCTGCCATATCACTCTCTCACTCTAGTTTTTTCATTCTGAGTGTGTGAAATGACCCTTCAAGGGGATCTTTGGGCATATTTATAGGTCCTTTGGACCCATTCTTGTTAATCTCTATTGAGCATTTTAGGTTGTCATCAGTATCAAAGGACAGTAAATAGGTCGGTCGGTCATTTACATTGAGACAGTCAGTAACTAGAAGTAAGACAGAGCAGTCGATAAAGCCTTATACCGGGCATCACACAGTTAATCGAGCACCAACAACACCGACATCGACGGTTAGTAAACACCAAGCATCGCAGTGTACACTGAGCAGATTATACAGTGTTTACCAATGATCACACTAAATGGCATAGTAATCTGAAATGGCACATTATTCTATGCAAATGGTTATAACAGATCGTAAAATGGTTTACCAAGATCGAGGATCATTTATTGTAAAAGATATTCATTAAATGCAATGATTATCATATTTGTATTAGTTGATCTAGGTTATTTTGCACTGTAGATCTTAGGGTTATGATTTTCTTTTGTAACCTAATTTTTGTTTAAGCGGTAAAAATAAAACACTATATATTGTATATGTTCACACAATTTTATGGGGTTGTTGAACTGATATATATGAATCACGGAGCACTTGAAGAAATTGCCTATCTTCAAGACAATCAGTTTACCAAGCAGAACAAAGTATAGACATTTTCAGATTGAACAGAATTAGACAAGGCTACCGAGTAGAACAGAGTAGAGAATCATCACAGATAAGGTGATATTTTGATAAGAAATTATACATCTATTTTCAGACAATTGAGTTATCAACTAGCAGATAGTTACCTATTACTTTCTGATAATTGTGAGAGTTTTTTGTGAAATCTCTTAACAGAGCAGACTTAACAGTCTTTGTATAAATCTCTTAACCGAGTACACACTTCATATAGTGTTGTTAAATCCTATGACTAGGTAGATCTAGCTGATCTAATATGTTACTCCTAACAGGGTAAGATGACCAGAAGTGATCAAAACTTGTAGCCTTAACAGGAAAACCTTTTATATCTGTAGTAGTGAAGAATTTGTGGGTGTCATCCCCACTGCAGTTTTTACCTTCTAACAAGGGTTTCTGCATTACCAAAATACTTGTGTTATGTGATTGTCATATTAATTTCATATTTTTTACTTTCTTAAGTTAACTAGATGATTGACTTATGCAATTAGATTCAAGTTATTTTGATCGGTTATCACAGTATCTAGTCATAGATCAAAAAGGTTTTGCATCTAAAGTTTTTAAAGACACTGATTCACCCCTCCGCTCTCAGTACCTATCTCTCCTAATTCCAATAATTCTTCACCCTAGTCCCCATTTTTCATCCCAAACCTTCTTGTTTGTCTGATAAGTCATGTGATTGTCTAATTTCCCTTCTTTTCTACTAGTTTTTCTTCTCATGTCCCTTTTTCAAGAAAATTACCCAAAAATTAATTTTTGTGTTATTTTCTCGAGGGGGCACACTCTTTTGTTCTCATTGCTCCAGTACGACTTTGAGGACCTCTTTTTTCTCTACGGTATCTTATTTTATTTTCCTTGACGTGATGTCATTTCCAACACCACATCAAAGAGGGGTAAAATGTAGATGCCTAAAATCATCCTTTGACATTAATTAAATTTTATTTAATTAGTGTTCTTAATAGCATTGTAATTAATTATTATTACTATATTCTTCTATTTATTTAACTAAATAAATTCATTACCTAAGTATTTAAATTTAATTTAAATACTCCTTTTTAGTATATTAAATTTGATTTAATATATTCCTTCCATGGTACCCCTTTTTAAATAAATTTCATTTATTTAATCTCCCACATGCTTAATTCTCCTAAACCATGATTAAGTTAAATCTTGTTTAATTTAATCTAGACCTAGATCCTACCCTATTCTCATTCCTTTCTATCTAATAGACCTATTTAATAATTAACCAAGGTTAATTAGGCTAATTTTATAATTCCTACACCCATTAATCCTAATCATTTTCTCACACGTGTGAGAAAATTTTCAAAATCCACACTTTCAAAAAAATTGCCTAAAATTCCTAAACAAGGTTTCTTAAAACCTTCATGACAACCTCTTACACTTTCCAAAAGTGTTTATTGGACAAAATCTATGACTTTTCTTACACATCTATGACAAGATCTCTTACATGTGTACTTGAAGTATGCATTGACCCATCACATTTTAAGTTGCTTGCATATGTGTGAGAAAATTTAGACTTTGCATGGCTTATGCATCTCCCATGTGGACCATATGTGGATGCCACATAGATGCCACATCACCAAAGCCCTCCAAAATCCTATAAATAGGAGCCTTGCCAAGAGCATCCTATCCATCATTTTGCATAGTAATTTCATAATGCTAGTTTAAGTTCTAGAGCTATTTGCATTCATTAGTGATTTCTTACTAACTTTTTTGGTAGTTGACTCATTGCATTTAATATGGTATTTTTTATTCAATCATATATTTATTTTTTCTTTTAATATTCATTTGAATCTTAGTTGTATTCACTTACTTTCTTTGCATTACATTAAATGCTTGAGGCTAGTTCTACATAACTAGTTCTTGAGTTAGTTCAATCTATTTTTATTATCTTGCATTTAGAATAATTTATTAATCATCATCAAGTGGGATTTTAAAATATTGTGTTGGGAGAGCACATATAAAAAATCTCTAAGAGAAAATCAAACAATTCTTGGGTGCATTTGTTTTATGTCTTCAGAGGTTGTGGTGGAATCTTTTGTGTTCAAGTTCAAGTTTTAGATATGTTAAATATGTTATAAATGTTTATTTCTACTAACATTTTCATGTTTGTGCTTGTTCCATATAGATAGGTTTCAACCGCATACAATTACCTGCACTCTAGCATCTCGGTTTAGGTTATTATGTTTAGTCTTCTAGCCCAATCCGCGAAAATGTTGATTGGGCGTCGAAGATGCAAATAAATGAAAACATCAATCCACAAAGATGAGGACTAGTGTATCATGTCTCTGGTCTCATATCCCTCCCTTGAACTCCAATTTTCATCTTTGGAGATGACGATCCAGTGATTGGCCTCTCTGGCCCCTTAACCCTATCCTCATAAACATCAGTTGATCAATCGACATCTCCATCCTGACATATAAATCCCCCTTAATTAATGCCCTAAAAAGCATTAAAATGCACAAAATGAAAGCAAAAAATGAAAGGTTCAAAGGAGGATTTAGAGACTCATAGGTGGGTCCCATTCGGTGGGTCTCTTATAGGTCCAGATGCGCTCCCCATGCTTACTCCTCTCTCTCTCGTTAGCCATGTCATTGTCACTCGCTCTAATTTTTTCTATTGGTTGTGATTGAAAGTGACCTTTCCTAAGGGCCTCACACCTATTTATAGGGCCCCCTTGGGCCCTTTTTTCATCCTGGTCCTTGTTTCTCATCTTGTTTTCTCCTATTTCCTAAACTATCATGCAAAATGTCCCTTTTCTCTTCTTTTCTGCTATTTTTCTTCCCGTATGCCTTTTTTTTTATAAAATTACCAAAAATTTATTTTGTTGCGCTATTTCTCAAGGGGGCACACTCTCCCACCATCATTTCTTTAACACAACTCTTAGGACCTCATTTCTCATTGGGGCATCTATGTTTTCATTTTCTTTGACGCTATTAACTAACAGATTTTTCCTTTTATATAATGTTCAATGAGACCTGAACAAGATGATTCTATATACCCCTTTGATTAGGAAAATAATTTGTTAATAACAATTCAAAATAGCATGAGACTATTCCCTCTACATATAGGTACAACTACCTCTAAAATGATTTTCAGTCATCACTTTGAATTAGAAAGAACAAACATGAGTAATACTTTTAACCCGAAAGTATCTAAAGGAAAAAGAAATTCATTCATAAACATGACATGAATCTTGAATGAAATACACTTACACAAAAATGATCCCATACCTTTGAACATCCCCTGTTTAATAATTGAATTTCTCCATTCCAGGTGCTCTTTTGAAACATAAAAGACTTCATTATCAAATCCCTGGATTGGATTTTCTGTTAAGAACTTCATGATCCCATACCTTTGAACATCCAACATTTGGGAAACCACAATTATCCATTGAATTCTTTCTTCATCCCATGATGCTTTCTCAGTCTCCAGACTTGTCCTAGTGTCAGTAGCCTCTTCATATGTCTTTCTTAGAGTCTCAATGTATTTTTTTCCAGTTTTAATGACCGAATTCATCCATTCAACATAAGCTTTAGCAATTACCCAATTGCTTTGAATCTGATTTCTCATTTGTTGGTTGTTTGGAGACATAGGATCAAAAGTAAAAGACAGTTGGGAAATAGGGGAAAGATTTGTATTATAGATTGAATGGATGTATTATTCCATCTATTTGATAGCTAGTTTAATTTCTCTCTTATCCTTTTTGTCCTTATAGGTCCAGGTAATTATCTTTTTTGTAGAAGAATCCAAGTGTTTGGCATCAACAGCTCAAGTAGCTACTCCAAGATCTATCCTCTCTATTTTAAAATCTTCTATCATTATTTCATAAAAATCCTTGTCACTAGTCAGTATTGCTACTTCTGCAAACCATCAACCTATTTTGTCGTCTACTTCAATCATTATCTATATTTTAGGTTTCTTAGTTTTCACTTCTCACCCCAAGCATTTTTTTACCATGTCACTATCTGACAGAGACTCTGGAACCACACTTCATTTCTTATGGATAGAAGCTTCAACCCATTTAGGTACACTAGGAGGATTCTTGGTCTGATTTGTCTGTAATGTCATAGAATCAATCACCAGTGTGTTGTCAACAGAGTCTTCATCCTTTGGTTCCTCCACTTCAATCTCAAAATCATCAATATCTAGGATATCAGGCATCAGATTGTCCATTGTCGCGAGGAACTCTTCGGTGGAATCCAAATCCACAAATTCTTTGTTACTCACCTTCTTGGTTCTCTTAATCCTTGAACGAGTGGTTATAATAGGGTTGGACATTTTGATTGTTGATTTAGTCTTCTTATATGATCTCTTTTTAGACGTGGTTGTACCTGCAAAATCACGGTTAAAACATACATTAGTAGAGACATCTTTAGTTTCAAGAATATGAGTAATTTGTGTTTCTTCACAAGCTTGTGCTTCTTGAACCTTTAATTTTTCCAATTTGTATTCCCTCAATAATCTTTCAGTTCTCCGTATCACATTGAAGGTTCTAGTTTGTATGTTATCTTCCTCTTTTCTAGTCCAATCTATCTTAGGAATGGGTTCTTCTTTCTCTTTGTCTATGAACTCTCAGTCTAGTACTTCTTCTACATCCTTTTCATTTACTCCCTTGATATTAATATGAATTTGTATGTTTACAATTTTCTTTAGAGTAAAGCGAGACCATAATCTCTTTCGTACTTCAAAGTCATCCTTGCAATCTTCCTAGTAATCTTCTAATTGAGAGATGTGAGTGAAACTTTCTTTCCTATTCAAGTAGGAATGCACAAAACTTTTGCTATCAAATTTGGGCTGAACAGTGAAGCTTTTGAAGTTCAACTTCTTTATTTATGTTTCTAAGTGCAAAGCATCTGAGATGGTCTTGCAGTGATAGTCACTGATTTCTACAGGGAAGTACACTCCAAAAGACTTATTTCCTTTCAAGCACTTATCAATGTGTACGAGTTGTCTATAAATCTCTGTTAGAACCAATTTATCTAGTACATACCTCGCTAGCCTTATTGGTTCACCTTCAAATCCACCTACCCTTATATACATGAACATGGAAAACTATATAAAGTAACTTCCATAGGTGCTAATTAATTGAACGGCTTCCTCAGACAATCTCATATTCAATTTTCCTTGCAATTCTAATGCTAAAAGGATAGAAAATACATCATTCACCCTATTGAAGTTCTCATAGCATCTCTTTAGTTGGAGTAGAAGATAATATTCATAAATTTTCATACCTATAACCCATGGTTTGTGAGGAAATCCAACCCACTCTCTTTTACAAGCTGACAAGTAAAAAAAAAGGAAGACATATAGAAGCCTCTCATTCTGAAAAAGTTTTCTAACCCTTCATGCTATCTTTCTACTATAATTTCACCCCAGTGCAAGAATTTTTCCCCTTTTAGCAGCACTTGAATATAAAAGAACATCCAATTTTCCCAATGAAATGTGTGTTGATTTCCTTTCACCCTATTAAGTAAAATCACTAAATATAAAACTTCTGGGATGAAATGTTCATGAGTGAGAGGGTTGGACAACCATGAACCACCTTTTAACATCTTGAGAAGCCAGTAGCGTGAGATGATGCTCTTGAATTCTTTCCTTTTCTCTAATAAAAAGGAATAGAGTTTTCCTATGGTCAAAACTTCATATGGTTCCTTGTCTAGTATTCCCATGGTTGTCATTATGGTTCCCCTGTCAATTCTTACTAACACTTCCCAAGAGAAAGGATGAATACACTTCTCATCTCGGTCATACCTATTCATACATTCTAATACCAATTCTAGACAAGGGGATATGGTTGGAAAAATTTCTTCTTCAATTAAACCACTCTTACTTACCATATCTTCTATTGAGCCTTCCTTAGGGTTTTTAAACCTTTCCAAAATTTCTTCCATAGTCACCTATAAGAGGTTCATATCTTCTTTTTTTTGGATTGAGCTTACAAGACTAGAGGAACTCCCTAACTTTGGCATCAATGGTCTATTGTGCGCCATACTACTAACAAGATAATTCTAGGAAACAAAAAAAAGAAACCAGAACATTGAACTCCAAATCTACTACGCTTCAATAATTTCAGAATGAGTTGAGTTAGAGTTTTAGCAACACTTTCCATATTTCATCAAACTTATTACTTTGCAACACTAATTACCTTTGTCACTTCTTCACTTCTTTGGACTAGGAAAACTAGGCAATCAAACCAAATAATGCTAAACTTCATAAATAGGAAGTGGAAGATTTACTCAAATATTAGGCACATATAAACATTCACATCTTCCATGCAAATTAATGATGAATTGACATCATGTTCTAACACCTCATTAATTCACAGTCACTTCCACTTGTTCTTAATGTTTAATGATTACCTTTTCAAAAAATAGATTTTTTAAACCTTGAAGTTCCTAGAATATTCCATCCATACCCCATGTATTTATTTATTTCTCTATTAAATCATTCCACTTGTTATATGCTTGAGCTAAACTTTGAACTAAAAACTTCCAAAATTAGGAGTTCAAAGTTCAAGTTCAAAAGAGAAAACTTAGACATGACTCAAGATGCATTCCAAGATGCGATGAATTCTTTAAGCATTTAGGACAAAGGACTCCCTCTTGCACTTTCTATTTTGAACTTTGAACTTTGAATCAAACTGGAAGAGGTTCAAGGTTCAAGTTTAGATTGGTATAAGACCGTATATGGGGTAAAGACCTAGTGATAGTGAAGCCACTAAAAGTAATGGACACACGAACAGAGAATGAACTTGGAACTTTAAACTTGACATGATTCAAATTGTTGGTTCAAAGGTATTGAGTACATCAAATGGGGATGCAAAATATACACATTGACACTAGCAAAAATGATGGGGTAATAGACGCGATGCCATTTTGACACCGCATCACAAAGGGGCATAATGTAGATGCCTAAAATCATGCTATAGCTCTTTATTAATTAAATTAATATTTCTTATACCATTATATTTAATTTTAATTATTTATTTATTTTTATTATATTCTTCTACTTGTCTAATTAAATTTATTTACTTAAATAGGTTCACTCTCCTAAAGTATTTAAATTTAATTTGAATGCATTCCCTCTAATGTATTAAATTTTATTTAATACATCCCCTCCATCAATTCCCCTTTTGAATAAATTTAAATTTATTTAAATCCCTCCACATAATAATATTCTTCTAAAATTAGATTAATCTAAATCTACTTTAAATTTATCTAAATCCCTACCTAAAACCTAGTCTACACCCATCACCTCACTTGCTAAACCTACTCTTATTGCTAATCACCTACTAATCACACTTAAAAAGTGATTCTTAACTTCATTACTGCTAATTGGTTTCTCACACATGTGTGAGAAACTAATCCCAAGGAAGCTACCAAACTTCTTTAAATTCTCCAACTCCCTTCTTAAACTCTTGGCCCCCACTCCTTTCTCCAAGGTTTCTCACACATGTATGAGCAATCTCGAGCCTCTCAAACCTTAAAGGCTTGAGTTGACTTTTGTATGGAATGTCCTTTTTTCCCTTGTGTCTCCTATGTGGATGTCGCATAGGCTCCACCTCACCCAAGCCCTCATCTTTGCTCCAAAAATGTATAATTAGGAGCCTTGCCTAGAGTAAATCATCCATTATTTTTATTCATTGTTATCATGCTAGTTTAGTTTTAGAGTTTTTAAGAGCATGTTAGAGATATTATAGTAATCATGTTCTTCATTTTGAATCTATTTAACATAGTATGTTAAATAGAATGGATAATCAATCTTAGCTTGCATATCATTATAGTCTTCTTCTTCAATCATCATTTGTTTGAAGCCTATGACAAGTTCCTCATACTTTTTCATGAGTCTTTCAAGCATCCATTAGCTTGCATTATAGGATCATCCAACTCAAGCAAGCAATCTAGTGGGATTTATTATTGTGTTGGGAGATCACACCCACAATAATCTCTAAGAGAAAATCAACAAGGCATTAGGTGCCCTTATTTGGCTTATCAAGGATTGTGGTGAAAGATTTTGTGTTTGGTTTAAAATTTTATGCATATTTAATATACATTTTGATTATTAAACCCTTAACATTTTCATGTTTGAGCTTGTTCCTCATAGTTAGGTTTTCAATGTAGAAAAGTGGGCTTGGTGTACGGTGAGAAAACACAAGGTGGCCTAGGTGTGAAAGACCTCAAACTGCAAGGTATCTCACTAGCTGCTAAGTGGATATCTAAGGCATTACAAGGTAGGGAACCTTGGAAAGTAATGATAAAATATAATATTTCTAAATATGTACCCAATCAAGGTGACTCTTGGACATATCTACCTTTAATAGATATCATAGCTGGTCATTTTCTAGTTAAACCTTGAGGCTCAGCTATTTTCAAATCCATATGGAAGGCTTGATAAATGGTGAGGAAACATATCACCAACAATGAGGTCATTGTTCTCAACAATAACCTATGTGCTGAAAGGTCTATCTGGTGGAATTTGAAATACAATGATAAATCCCTTTTTCAAGGCTTCTCAGCTAGAGCTTGGGCCAATAAAGGAATCAGAACTTTCAAATATATTATCATATATGGCCACCTTATACCTTATAATGTTATATGTAGTTCATAAAACATTCCCCTACCCAGTGGATAATATATTCTATGCTAAAAGAAACCTTTGTTTCACTCTCTTTACCCAAACCTTGTGAAACCTTGGAAGATAGCTTCACATGTCATGATGGATCTCTCATCCCAATTATTAAACACAAGAATATTTATTCTACCCTTGTTGATAACATTGATATTTATGCCCACCTTTCCCTCTCCTATAATCCTTCCATTGGACACTTTGATTGGAAATTTGTCTTTAATAGTATCTAGTCCAAACCTATTGAACCAAAAAAAAAAGATGATTCCTCTAGATTTGTTTTCTTCTTAAACTTTGTGTATATGCTCCTGAGGAGGATTTAACCTTTGCCCAATTTGTAGAATTCTTGAAATAATTATGCATATATCCTTTTTCTATTTATTTTCTAAAGAGTTGTGGAAATTATTTGGCCTTAACATTGGTTGTAATGTCAATCCTTGGGAAATTATAATTGGTAAAATCTAGTGCTTAAGGAAAGATAGTAATTTTTTTTTTGTCTATTTTATCAAGTGGGGTTCTTTGGCTAATTTGGAAATACAAAAAATAATGGATTGTTTAATGGACAAACCAAAATGCTTACTGAGCCTCTCAAGTGACTCATACATAATGATATTTTTTGGTAGGTTACTATCACCTTCAAGTTATCAAGGAAAAAGTTTGAAATTATGCTAAGGGATGGGTAGACAATACTCTATATCAACACAATCTCGCATGGACACACATGGACCAAAATGATAACTAGGAGAACACACTTCAAGATCAGATTGGAGAACTTTATAGTGGGTCTTGAAGAACATAAAAAAAGAGAATGAGACAATGCAGTTGGCCCTCCTCCTTTCATACCTAAAGCAACAATTCTACTAGTTGTAGCAATTCCTGAAGGTGCTACAACTCCAAATCCCATAGTTGTTGATGTGGCAATGCTTAGTTGGTCATATGGACCCCTACCCTAGGTAGCTTGGATCAAATAATTATGATTGGAGTCTTCTCACATATGATTTTATGATACTCTCATAATTTATGCTACTAGTTTTTGTCCATATTGTGTATAAGACACTACTGTTATTTTTGTATATGGTTGTAACTCTCTACTCAATCAACATTTTGTATTGGATAGAAATTAGAAATAGTGATGAATACATTATTAAAATGTAATAGTTTTCCATTCAACTGAGATAACTTTCTGATATGGATGATGTATTTTGATCGCATTTGTCTAATATAGAAAAAAAAAAGACAAGCTTATCATATTGTGGCAAAACAATAATAGAGCTGTAAAATCTTTAACATAACAAAAAAAGAAAATAATAGAGAACTCATGGGTTTCCATAAAAAAGTGCAAAGAGATTAAGAAAAGAAAGACATGGTATTTCTTGAGAATTTGAAAATAAACAAAGAAAAATAGAATATCAAAAAAGAAGCATGTGGGTAGAGAAGTAAGAATTCAAGAAGTTAAAATCTGGTTTTGCATATGTATGAAGGGAAGGAAAGGTTAGAGCTATAGAGATAGTGATTAGTATAAAATTATATTTCCTATAGAAACACACATAAAAATAGAAGGAATTGACGTGCATGGTATGTGCAAATATTGTGTGAGGTAAAGAATATAGTAAGAGAGAATGTTGAAATTGTTGGTCTAAAGAAGTGTGAAGGAAGAGAGAATGCATTTTCAACAAGAACAATAGTAAATAAAAGAAGTTACATTTTTTTTTGTTGAAGATGGTATTGCAACTATAAAAATCTCTTGTAGTTGCATCAAAGAGCACAATAATAGAGCATTATAAGTAGTTGCGTGACAGATTGAGTAATGCAAATTTAACTAAAGGAATCTTGTAGAAATAAGTGCATAAAAGTAAAGATTAAGTGCATATGTGAGTGATGTGATAAAAATAGTATATGGTGCAACAAAGGTAGAGGGATAAAGTATGTGTAGAAGTTAAACAAGAAGTGAGAGTTACAAAAATACATTTGTAACAAGGAACTCAAATTGCATTAAATATTTTTTATGGTATTATTTTAATCAGAGTGGGTGCTCTGATCAGGGGTAGGAGCTCCTTTGAATAAGTATCCATAAATTCAATAGTTGGTTCTCTTAAGTTAGGGGTTTTTTCTCCTTTGGGTGTGCGCCCATAAATGAATGTAATCAAATTACTTTACATTGTCAGACTGGACTAGAGCAGTAGCCTCTAGCAACTATTCTCACTAAGTTTTTTCCCCACCATGTATTTTCCTCATGTACATGGTGTCATTTTGTGAATGCCTTTTATGTGCTTAAATTATTATCATTCTTTGTGATTGGATCTCATTTACATTATCTTATGTTGTATAGAGTTTGAAAAGAAAAAGTATTTTTTAAAGTCAATTGATTCACCCCCCTCTAGTCCACTTAATTTACTTTAGATCTTTCATTTCAAATTTACCAATAAGATAAGACCTTAGTTCTACAATACTACATTTCCCTTTACCAACGAACAACTTATCATCAACATATAATTTAGTGTATAGGAAATTACCACCATGAAATTTATAAAAGCACAATGATCTAATTTATATGTTGAAATCAATAATCCAACCTGTATCAAATTGTTTGTACCACATTCTAGTACTCTACTTGAGGCTATACACATATTAATTCAATTTATAAACCAAATTACTTTTACCTTTTACCTTGTAGTGCTCTTTTCATGTCATGTAAATATCATCTTCCAAATAATAATGAAGGAATACAAATTTCACATCCATTTGATCAAAATCAAAATCATAAATAGAAACAATAGAAAGAAAAAATCCAATGGATGTCATTTTTCCATAGGAGATAATATCTAAAAATTACCAACACCCTCAACCTAAGAGTAGCCTGTCACAAAAAACCTCACTTTATACTTCTCAATGATTCTATTTGAAACTTTTTTTTTAACACCCATTTGTAACAACCAAGTTTTTTTCCTTAAGGAAATGATACAAGATCCCATGTATTGTTCTTTTTCAAAGCTACCATTTTTTCATCCATAGCAATTTTCTAGTATTTTGCATTATTCATACCTAATGCCTCTTTTAAAAATATAGGTTCATGCATGCTAGTATGTAAAGAAAAAATTGATGTAGGAGTATCTCGGGTCCTTGGAAATCCTGTGTCACCAAAAAGATTTTGAATTTCATCTGTGTTGCTCAGTTCCTTCTTTGACCAAGTTGGTCAATTTCCTTTGGTTACCGAGTGTGGTTAGTTATCTCCTGGGTAGTCGGTTGTTTCACTGGCACTCAACGATGCTTGTCTGTTGCTCGGTCATCCTTCCTTACCAAGTAGTTTATTTTTGAGTTTCTGTTGAGGCTGACTTGTGCATTGATTATGGGTCATAGATTTAATGCTGGTATCCATCATTGGGAAGCGTGTGGTCCCAAATCTAACCATTCCTTCTATTGATTATGGATCTAAAGACCAACTCATTTCGATAGCCTCTTGTATAAGTATAGTTGTTTGGTTAGAGTTTAGGGGTAAGTTTTGGTAGAAGATAGTAGAATCAAAATTGTGGGTAGGTCCTCGCATGTTTGAGGACTCCTATATTTCATTATAATATCTGGTCATAACTGGGAAGGCCTTACAGCCCAGCATGTATGAATCAATTTGGATGAAGTTAATATATCAATGATCTTTCTTTCTCTCTCTCTCACTGTGTTGTTGTTGCTTCCGTGTGTTGTTGAGCAAGCTATATTTGTAGGGTGTGCCATCATTTGGCCCCTAAGGTCCCTACCCTTGTGTCAAAAATACATCTCCAATCATCAAAAGGATACCTTTCAAGTGGTTGTTTATGCCTTTTAGACCTTTAACCAAGTTGAGTTGGAGGTTCATCCTCATCTTCTAAAGATTCAAATCTAGATGAGATCTTATCAACTTCTTGTCTATTTAGGGAGGTCTATTTAACTTTCTCAGTTTTAGAAGGTAACTGAATCACATCTCCCTTTTTAGTTTGTCTATAATGCAATGTAACTAAAGAAGACATAGTTTCTCTAAAAATAACACTTCTACTATGTATTATCTTTTGTGTAATATGCTTCCAAAGTTTGTATCCTCTCACACCATAACTATATATGATGAAATACATTTCATGGGATTATTCTCCAACTTGAACATATTCATATGCCTTGCAACTAAAAATTCTAAGATGTCCCAATGAAGCCTTGTGACCGGACCATGCCTCCATAGGTATTTTATTAACAAGGGTTCATGTAGGAGACCTATTAATTAGGTAGCCCATAGTTTCAACAACTTAACCCAAAAACTTTTTTCTAGGTTAGTACCACTTAGAATAATCCAAGCCTTCTCCATCAACAACATGTTCATCCTTTTGAAAAATCCATTATGTTGTGGAGAATATGGAGTTGTCTTATGCCTATGAGCACCATACTATTTATAGAATCTATCAAAATAATTAAAGAAAAACTCACCACTATTATCAATCTTCTAATATTTTCTTTGCCTTCCAATCTGGAATTCAACCATTGCTTTAAATTCTTTAAATCAGTTGAAAACATCAAATTCTCACTTTATAAAATGTATCCATGTCCTATTATAATTATCAATAAATAAAACATAATATGTGTATTTTTCAATGAAAGAACCATTTATAGGATCAAACACATCAAAATGAATAATATCCAACGCACCACAAGTTTTATGGGAACTCAAGTAACACTAAATGTTGTTTTGTTTTCCATTAATACAATGTTCATATAAATTAAGATAAAGATTCTAACCATTCAAACCTTCAACAAGGTTTTTCTTTTTTGAGGTATTTAGACCCTTTTTTCCAATGTGGCCAAGTCTCTAGTGCCATAACATAGTCTTATTTGTAGGTGAATTTAATTGAAAAGAAAAAGAGCTCTTGCATGCCCAAAATCCATGAAATTATGGTGAAGGTGAAACCCTCACCTTTTTCAATGAAGTATCCATAGATTTGATCATCAAAAAAGTACTATTACACTTATCAGTGTATGAATATAGCTTATACTATGTGCCAATTATAACACCTCTAATAATTCCCTTGACACCTCTAACCATTTTGCATCTTATGTTATAAAATACCACGTGCATACCCAAGTCTATTAGTTTTCTCATAGATCACAAATGTCCTTTTAAGTCATGGAGATACAACACACCATTAATATTTCTTATTCTACCATCAAGAAACTTGATTATAAATTTACCATGGCCAATAATATTTAAATGATAATTATCATCAAAGTAAATGTTTACTCCATTAAATTCTTCATATTTAGAGAAATAATCCTTATTAGAGGACATATTAAAATATGCACTTGTGTCAATTAACCATGCATCAATACTTGCATGAGTGGCCAAAGTTTCAATGAATGCATCACCATCTTCCTACTCGGACTTAGAATTAGAATCAATTTTCTTTTTTTTTTTCTTCTTTTCTTCTTTTTAGTTTTCATGGATGTTTCCAAGCTTTCCACACTTCCAAAAAATAGCTTTGGAATTTCTAATAGATTTGGATTTATCCCACTTCTAATTCTTCTTACATTTTTCCTTAGGTCTTCCATAAGAAACTAGGGCTTCCTCAGCATTGATTAATACCTTCCTTCTCATCTCTTCAGAAAGAAAAGAACCCACAATATCTTTAGTCCTAAAAATAATAGAAATATTGATGGCTATAACAACTAAATCTCACGAATCAGGAAAAGAAAAAAGAAATATCTAACATTTATCCTCCTCATCCATTTGGACCCCAACTGATGCCAATTGAGACACCAACTTATTGAATGCTTCTAGGTGATCTATTATTTATCCACCCTCCCCCATTATCAAGTAATATGGCTTCTTCCATGAGAAAATTTTATTTACTAAAGATTTGGTTTGATACATCTCACCAAGATTCTTCCATGACTTCTTTACAAATGACTTTTCATGGACATTGATTAAAATAGAGTCTGCAAGGTGCAATCTAATTATAACTTTGGCTTTATGATCATAGTAACAAATTTAGTAGCCTTATTTAGATTTGGTCATGACATTCTCATCAACATCATCCCATAGATCTTGATCTATAAATAGATCCTCCATTTATAGCTTCCACATTTCAAAATTATTTCCAAATAAAATTTCTACCCCTTTTCTCTTTGAAGAAATCTTTATCTATAAATTCCTACAACAAGTTCACAAAGTATATTCTACACAAGCTCCCACTCAAATCTAGATTAGTTCAAAAAACCCAACAACCCACAATTGAAACCAAAGATGATCAAGTCATGATACGTAAGGAAATTATGGTAGTGAAATAACTTCCCACACTAACAATGCATACCACAATACAATCATCTATGTGGGAAAAATCCTTCCAGGAGAAAAAACCCCACACTCAAAAAGAAGCCTGGTATATTTTTTAGAAATCAATAATAGATTACAATATACTTGTAGAGAAATCTTCTTGTATGAGTATCACCAACCATATATCTAGACGCAACTATATAGCTATAAGACTATGTTGGTATACATATTTGTCACTATAGTTGTTTCTTTGAAACTAGTAGTGTTTTCCCTACAAGTATTGACAATCATGCCGACAGTCAGAGAGATTGTAGTAAACTACAACCTTCCTCTACATTTGAGAGGGGAAAATTCCTTGTATGATAGGGGTATTTTCATGTTTTGTGTACTTTTCACCTAAAAATACAAATAGGATACAAGACAAAACTAAAGATATTATATTCTAAAACCCCAGTAGTAGACATGCAAATACTATTTGAGATTCACAAAAGAAAGTGATGATAAATAGGGTTTAAGAACCTGATGTAATGATGAAAAAAGAAGGATAACAAAGCTGAGCCATGCTATGCCAACATATTCAAATCAAGATACCAAGAAAGGGTGAATTTATTCACATCGATTACTTAAATTAGAGAAACTATTGGATTCCACAAATACATAAAGATATTACCAAGTTAACATAAAAGAAATTAGTAATAATAACTCAATAACATATTTGGACATACAGACCAAATGCATTATTCATTATTCTTTTGAAAATATACAATTGCAAAAACCATTAGGTACAAAGTGTGAACATTAAATTTCTAAAAGATTTTCTCTAAAAAATTCTCCAAAGTTTTCCCCATTATAAAAGTCTTCATTACATTACAAATGGCCTTGTATTTATAGGCTCACAAAATTAACTAACCTCTTTGTTTGGTTAATAACCAACTCATTTTTGCACAAATTTAATGAAGTTATTCACCTTATAATTTTTGCAAAAAAAAATAGTGAAATGGTTAACTTTGACCCAAAAGTGACAAAAGTCACTATTTACAAAAATGTAACTTGAAACATGTATATGTTGAGAAGGTGGTCAAATAGTTTATCTAAATGAAGTAGGTATTGAGCCATCTCATGATCTACTACTTTCTTATTTTCCAAGAACTTTAATTTCAAGTACATACACCCCAACTGCATTTGATAACCATTTTTTCCTTTCAAAAATTTGTGTTCCTTCCAAGTAGTAGAAAAGTAGTAAACATGTGAAAGAACTGGTTTATTAGTCTTTTGTAATCACTAAAGTTCACCATAAGAATTCCCATGAAGAATCGTATATGGTTTGGTGGGAATACATAAAAATTGGTATATTTGTATCACTTAGAACACATATAGAATTTTTAATGAGACCGCTACACCCAAACCTTCAAAATGTGAAATGATATATCTGATTAGCTTAATTATAATTATAAAATTTTATCATGGTCAAGTGCTATTTTTTAATCTCAAAGAGAAGAATAATTATATCGTTCTTCTCAATTGTACTTTTCATCTAAATTCCATAATGAAGACCATTTTTCTACAAGTGAATTATCACTCTTAGTCCAAATACACATGGAAAATGAAGATCACATTTGAAGTTACAAGAGGAGTTTGACCTGAAGTCCAATGTTGGCTTGAAATTATTGGAGAAGTAGATTAACATGTTGCAAGAAAGAATGAATTGAATTATTAGGTGCAAAATAAAGCCAATCCGAGCTTCTATGTTTCAATGACCTGGGAAAAAGTTTCGCAAGACAATCATCTTCAAATATGAAATTTATGCATAGTATGATAAAGGATAGCACATGGATATTGGGGTTTCATTTTCCATTATACTTCTCAAAATAAGGTATCTTGATGTCGATAGGTATGTGAGTATTTAGGATGGTATATAAAACTGGAATATGAGTGCAACATGATGAAATATTAGGTTAAGGTTGACTTTGGTTCAATTTGGATAATTATTGTAATAAGAATGCAACATTTTCTAAAATTTGGTTTATTATAGAATCATTGGCTGAATCAATAGAATCTAATGAATTGGAACTAAATATTGGTTTATTTGTATTTTAGAATATGAAAAGTGGACGTGATTGGTTAACAAGGTGATATGAAACTAGTGCATTTCTATTTTAAGAAGAAGATAGAAGGTAGAGGAGAGTAGGTAAAATCTATATTGATGTAGAGGATTCCTATTTATAAAACCAAATCTAGAGTGAGAACTATTATCATACTATGCAACAATGTTTTAGTAGAAGTTAAGGTAGATAGAAGATGTCAATATGGGTGTTGACTCTCATTTGAAGAGAAAATTTGATGCAGTCAAGGATGGTGGATCCAATTAAAGACAGTCCAAACCTTGTAGCTTCAGAACAACATAGCGGAATACTCAACAACACAACAACAAAATAATTGTTTAACTCTAATTTTCATTAACATGCCTGGCTGTAAGGCCTTCTGGGTTAGGGCCAATTACAATCAAAAATAATTCTGCAAGATCCACACATATCCAATACAATCTTAGCTAGTTCATCTCTGAAGACAATCAAAAGCTTATGGAAACCTTAAGGCAGATCTAAACTTGAGCTCGCAAGCCTCCAAGAAATCTCCTTGTCTCCAAGTGTACAAACCACTAGCTCTGCAACTACAAACTATCAGATAACAATCTAATCTGCAAGATCATGCAAGATCTTTTCCACAACTTCGCCAACTCTATCTTTCAAAACCTCAAATATGATTCGCTAAGCCTTCCAATTCATGAACTTCTACTCTCCTCCTCTCCAAACATCTACCCAAACATCTTATAAATACTAATCATCGGCCACAAGTCGATTGGATGAAACTATTAACTCCCCACAACAATTATTAAATGTAATACAAGTCGGAATCAAAATAGCCTTACAAACATTTAATCCAACATTTTAGCCTATAACAATAGCTACCAACAATAAATGCACCAAGTCATCCCAAAAAATCACACAAAACTCCAATTGGTAAACCAGAACTACCGATAAATAGTGAAATAACCGAGCATGCCAGGCATCATCAAGCACCAGTGTTGATCAAGCATTGCAGGCATCATCGAGTAACACTTTCACTAAGCACCAGAGATTAGCGAGTTCCTTCAGTGACCAAGATTCCTTCAATGACCAAGACCATTAGTCAAGGCTGCAACCAAGTAACACCGGCCAAACATACACCTCCCATGCAGATTCACCAAGTACCCTAGAATGCCCCTACATCAGACACCCTAGGTCCAAAAAGATGTTCATATGTGAGAAGAACATCTTCTAGGATTCAACACATAAACTCCAAACTAGTTATTCACATACAAGTCCACCTTTTCAACTTGCATACTCTTCCACTTCAATTTCCTCTGTCTCTTCAAGTCTTTTCTTGATAACACACAGGTGTGTTCTCCATACTGGTCATTCATTTTCTCTGGATCCACAACCTCAACTCGGCTACCAATACTCAGTCTTCTCCTACTGAGTTTTGTATCCATCAAAGACATTAGGGAAAACTTCATGTCATCCTTCTCAACAGTAAACACATTTCAGACACAATCATACATAGCTCTACAATCATATTGCCAAGGTCTACCAAGCAATATATCACAACTATTCATCTTCACAATGTCACATAACACAAGATCCTTATACTGGCCAATCTGAACATCAATAAAGCATTGTTCTCTTACTTCTAGAGCATGAACATAGTTAGGCCATTTTCCTATCAGAGTAAAAATCCTATGAAAATGGCCTTTTCCTTGCAGTGCTTTGTGAAGTTGCCTGCCCCTGCCTGCAAGCTTGTTTTAATGTGCGAAGAAGATCCATAATGTTGTATAGCTTGCACCCTTAGTCCCATGTTCTTCACTGTGTCACCATGCTCCATTTTTTATCATGTGTGCTAAATCGCAAAAACTAGGGAGATATTCGAGTTCCAAGGTCTGTTGGAAATTGATCCTTCATATCAGGTGGGGTCAAAATTGTCAAAATATAAAAACCCTCAATGTTTTCACATTCCTTTGTTACCTTTGTGTCAATGTGAAAACCCTGGTTGTTTTTGACCTTTTGCACCTTCGCATCTCTTCACTAATGCCGGGTTTTCTTATGTGCGATGTTGTGACCATGTGGGGCCCAATTCTTCATGGTGTTCAGTCACTTGATCTCTAGTTTCTTGGGCAGTTAAGTTTTTCATTCGGTGATCACGCGACTGTGTGTTCGTGGGGTCTCTTGATTCTGGTGGTTAAGTTTTTTTTATTCAGCGACCCGATATTTTCTTTGGTCACGTGGTCGTGCAATCCTGGCAGTTAGTTCTTTAATCTTCGGTGATCTGGCGAACGGTTGGGTTTCTTTTGGCGGTTTGGTGTGATCTATGGTTGTCACATGATTGCAAGGAATATTCTTTCCCTTTGTGATCATGTGACCACCATCCAATTTATGGTTGATGTCACGGTGGGTCCATTGTCAGGCGTTGCAGGCATGCTTGCTCCTGATTAGTCGGTGTGGCAGTGATTTGGTAGTTTGTTAGTGGGGCCGAGGGTTGTAGTGTGTTTAATGGGGGCGCCAGTTGTTAGTTGATCTGGTGGTTGTCATTTTTCTATGAAGAAAAGATGTGTAAAGATTAATCATGGCAGCAATGCGACAATCATTGATTCTCATCCTTAGTGAGACTTGACGGTGCAGTGGGTCCAGTTGTCAGATCTTCCTAACATGCTCATTTTTTATTTCTTGTGCTTGGCGGTGACATGGATTTTCTCGGTGGGGCTAGTGTTTTTAGTTTTTGGGCATGTTTAAAGTTTGGCTATGATCTATGGTTGTCGCATGATCGCAAGGAATATTCTTTCCCTTTGCGATCATGCGACCACCATCCGATGGTGTGGTAAGTAAGGCGGTGGGTCCGAGGTGCTAGTCATGCTGAGGTGCTCGATTTCTATTGGCTATCGAGCTGGTGATGTGGCTATGGAATTTTCATGGGCTTGTTGACCATTGTGTCAAATTTTATAGATCACCTGATCTACCAAGAAAGATTTAGATTGACAGTCATGTTTTAATGTTGATCGGCTAGCCGTTGCAGCTAAATTTTAAATCTTTCCCTGGGTTGTCTTACCAATATTTTTCACAGTGATCCATATGCGACAAAATGGGTTTCTCAAAATTGATTTCTCCAGGATGGTATCAGTTGCAAAGATGATGATGAGGATCTGGGTGATCATCCTGATCTGATTTTTGCTTCCTAGGATGCCATGCCAATTTGAATGCAAAGGACTGTTGTTTTGGCGTAGGCGGCTAGGGTTTGGAGTATGTTAGTTATCTCCATACTATGTACATGTGAAGTCTTTCTATTGGATCCTAGCATTGAAGTCTATTTTTCCTGCAACAAGAAGGCAGTAAGCGTTGATTGCAGTTAGCCTTGAGTGATGAAACCAATAAAATTGTACATTAGATTTGATCTGATTTTCCTAGGTTTCTAGGCTTTCTCTGCATTCTTTTACTTCTTGTTCAGGCTGGTTGTTGTAGACCTAATTTTTGCTCTAAATGGTCTGTAGCTTATTGCAATCCTTGTTCCTATAAAAGTATTTTCAAGATCATTTAGAAGGGTTCCAAATCTAAAGGTTAAGGCCTTTTGGTTCTGCTCTAGGGGTTCCTTCCCCTGGTCCTATGAATGTTCTTCTTGCAGTATTTTTCCTTCTTCTTTGCATATAGGGTGATCCCTCTTTTCTTTCTGGCTATGATAATACAATATAAATTATAACTAGATGTCTTATGTATAAGATTTCAATATATTTGTACTACTATCAGATTGTCTCCATTTGAGTTTTAAGCTTATTGATTAGAGCATCAAGGGTGTTTTAGTCTTTCCATTTCTTAAGTGTCTACAATAGAGTTGTTTTCACAGAAGCAACTGAGTTTAGGACTGGTTTTTAGATGTGTATGAGTTGGGGTATCAAAGATGTCTCATGCTTGTCTTCCAGTGGATGTTGATTAATGTATTTCTTGATTCCTAGGTCTCTTCCAAGGGGAGGGTTAAAATCCTTTGAATAGGTGATAGCATGTCTGGGTACACAGGTGGTTTGCTAATGTATGGTCTGATCAATGGTGTATGTTTGATGTAAGGCATCAACATATTTGAATGTGTTGTCTTCTTTTTTCATAGCTCTATTACAGTGAGGTATTTGAATCTGTTGCCCATTGGATAAGGCACTAGTCTATGAGAGACTTGGGGTATTTCAAGGGTCCCTTCAACCCAACATCAAATCATTCAAATGAAATATTTTTCCTTTCATGTTGGTAGTAGGTGGTAGGATGTCCTTTCTAGTTTTCAAACTCATTCCATGCAAGTAGGTTATTGCATTAGGTTTGGTCCATTGGGGTGCAGGATACCTATAGGGTTCTGAAAGCTATTCCACAATAATCTATCTGTAGGCCTTTTGTTTATCAAGAAGAGTCATGAGTTTGTAGATAAGGAAATACCTACCTGAGTGATGTGGAGCTTGAAGAAGGAGGATTCCCTCAGTCCTCATCAATTGGCACTATTTCCCTGTCAGACTTTGGAGCAGAGACTAACTAGTTTGTCATCATAGTGTAAACTTGACACTGTGTGGAAAAAGTGGGAACCAACAAACATCTTGTAACCAGCTAATCCTATAAGGACAAGGATGCTTCATTCTATTCAACCAAAGTTTTTGAACCATGTCCTTCACAATAAGGTTATCAGTACTGCCACTATCAACAATAACATCACAGAGTTTACCTCCAGACTTGCATCGGGTCCTAAATAGGTTAATCCTCTGACAAGGTTCCTCCTTTGTATCGAGCAATGTTCGTCGAAGTAGCAAGTTCTCAAATTCAAGTTCATTCTCATTCACCATAGTATTTTTTCAGTCACCAAGCTTCTTCTATGTACACTCAAAAGAATGGTGTCCTTCCTCTCCATAGTTATAGCAAGTACCCTTAAAGATAACTCTACCTGTCTTCTTCTTCGGTTCCACAGGTTTCTATTCATCTTCTGCATTGGTTGGTTTATCCTTCACCGAGTGATCAATCTTTTCTTTCCCTCGGGGATTACTATGTTGTTTCCTTTTCAACTTATCTTCTGCCTTCAGAGCATATTGATAAGAATCTTCACTAGAATCAATCTTTAGCATACCAAGCTCATCCTGAATATTGAATCTCAAACTATTCACATATCGAGCTACCTTTTCCTTACCAAGCTCTCGGTATCCAGACCAAAAAGTAAGTTTGTAGAACTCCTTGGTATAATCTTCAACAAAAAAATCCTTCTATTTCAGATTCTACAACTTCTTAAACAAGCCAAGCTCATAGTTAGAAGGTATGAACTTAGCTTTCAACTTAGTCACCATCAACCTCCACCAATTGATCTTTGTTTCACCTTCATCTTCTCTATCTCTTTGTAGTTCCTTCCACTAAAGAGCAGCATGTCCTTTCAAATTTGTCTGTGTTAATCTCACCCAAAGAGGATCTTCAATTTCTTCTAGCTCAAAGAAATCTTCAAGTTCACCAATCCAATCAATCAAGTTCTCAAGCTTCAAAGTACTAGAGAAAGTAGAAACTTCCATTTGGTAATTGCTACTTAACTGAGCTCCAGATCTAGGCAACCAAGTATTTATGTCTTCACCAGATGTATCCCTCTGGTCATCACCACTAGATCTATCAACTAAGCTAACACTTTCACCGAGCACTAGAGATCTAGTGATTTATGCTTCGAGCCTTGACCGAGTGACCGAGCTTCCTTCAATGACCGAGACTGTTGGTCAAGGCTGCAATCAAGTAACACTGGCCAAACACACACCTCCCATGAAGATTCACTGAGTACCCTAGAATGCCCCTGCATCATAATTTATTTTTTAGGAATTAAGTGTTGTATACCTTGCATAATGTTTAATTTATTATTATGTGCATGGTGCACCTAGGGGAACCAGCTAAAAGTATATGCACCACTAGGAGTTAACATTCTTGGGACCACTTTATGTGTTGTATGTAACATTGGAAAATATATTTAATGTGGTTCTCATATTGGGTAATGTATTTAATTTAATAATGAGAAATATTAACAATGTGAAAATTTAGTACCCAATTTTAAATAACAGATCAATGGTTTTGGAACTCAAATTATTAGTAACATGGTTTTATGTAATATCACTTGGTGGTTTTGTAGGACCTTGTTTCTATAAAATAAAATATAAAGATAGTCATCTACATTTGGCTAATGGGTTGAAGGCATCTCTTTTTTTAGAAATTGTGAGGGTTTAAAACATGGCATGACATGTGTGGTTACATTCTTTTTTAAAACACAAAGTGGCAAGCCACTAATATATTTATAATAATAATATCAGGTTCAAGAGCTCAAGAGGGAAATAACCAATAAGAAAACCCTCAATCCTTTCTCAAATACAAATATAGAAGAAACTCCAACCTATAGGACTAGAAACCTCATAAATATTATACACATCACAATATAATGCTCATAGCCTTTACATATGAAGCAATTTAAATAACCTATTGAATTAACACATCAAGTGCTTTGACAAGATAGGAACACAATTCTCCAAATAATATGAGTAACAACTGTGAGAATGATGCCTTTCCTTGAAATTAAAAAAAATTAGCAGTTAGCTTCTTCTTGCACCTCAAAGCCATAGGTCATAGTTATAATCTTTGTTACTATTGCTTAGCTAATGCAAGCTAATTTACCATTTACTATACCTATTCATCCACATGTATAAGTTTATTATGAACATTCTTAGAGTAATAAGTTATTTTTCTTATTAATTAAATCATATTGATTTAATTATTAAGTCACTTATTATCTCTCTCTTTACTTAAGCTAAAATTTAGGCATATAATGATTAATTCTTTTATTAATTATTATTATGCAACCTAGGTTTCCTTTTAGGGTTTTGATCTCCTTGTATAAGGATTTATCTCTCTTGTAAACATAACACATTTCATTTTAATTGATTGCAACTTTTTGTTTTGCACATCAACAATGTCTCCTCTTTCATGGATCCTTACATTCAGGCCTCCATATATTTTTATTCTCTCTTTCTATGATAGGTGTTTGCATGTAGGTGTTCTTGGGAGTTGTGGGTTGTTTTCTCATCAAATCCAACAAACATATCTTTTCAAGAGTGCATGACTGACATGCTTAGCATTTCCTATTAGTGGAGATGACAATAGATGATTACGGGCCCCAATGCAAAACTTTCCATCCCGCATGATAGAGGAATATTTGTTTGGACATCCAAAATTGACACATCGACACAATATCTAAATTAAAAAATTAATAACTGATAAAAATTATCGAGGAGACTCCCATTTCTCTCATTAGTATATGATATTCTGATGCTTCTTTTCAATGGCCTTCTTATATAGTATCATTGTAGGTTATACCGACTGATTCATCGGGAGACAGGGGAACTTTGAAATACCTATCCTGATTATTCAAGTTAAATCAATGTCATTTTTTAGAGAATATTATGCTAATATACCATTTCCTTTTACACTTCCTATCAGTGAAGGAATTTCTAATAACCTCATTTGTAATCGATGGGACAAATAAAATTCTATGTTTCTTTTGTTTGCTTTGTCAATGGAGGATATCGGTCTATGTTATATCAATTTGATGACTTATACAAAGTCATCAAGGATCCACATAATGTCCAAATAGTAATATTGATGTTTGATGAGTCTTATCAAGGAGAATCCCTTTGATGTCTTCATTCCTTCTCATTGGTAAATGTTATCTCAATGCTTCTTTTAAAAGCCTTTGTGTCTAGTATCGTTGAAGGATATACCAACCACTTCATTTATTGTTAGAGGAACTTTGAAATAACTATCCTGATTATTCAGCCTATACCGATGCACCATTCATCAGAGAAGAATATATTGATACACCATTCCCTCTTGGATTTCCTATCGGTGTAGGTCTTGCCAATAGCCACATTGGCAATCAACAAGCCAAATAAAGCTCTTTGTCACTTGTGTTCACTTTGGCGATGGAGGTTATCAATATATGTTATATAGATATGCTTCTTTTTACCATAATTTTCCCAATGAGTTTTTTCCTTAGTGTTCCTTCATTCTCCTTATCAGTGAATTTTTAACCGATTTCATTGGATGAATTACTTGTTCAATATTCTCATCAGGATAATTCATTTCGATGCTTAAAACTAGTATAAAGAATGAATGATTTACCAAGGCTTTATCATTTTTTAAACATGTCTATACATATCTCCCATTTGGAAATATCCTCTAATATAGGAAAATCTACTAAGTTATAATTATGGCATGTCAAGTCCAAAGTCATTTTTTCACAACTCGTATTTGCTAAGCAATCAACCAACTTGTTACCTTCTTGATAAGTATGTGAGAGAGAACATTATTCAAAAGAATCTATAAGTGCCCATATTTTCTTGAGAACATGCAATATTTTCCAGTTGAAAGATGATCTATTAATACATGCATTCATTATCACTGATGAATCTCCTTCAAAGTGAATTTTTATGAACTTCAATTTTTTTTCTAAGACAAGTCCACTTAAAAGGAATGAGCTTTAGCAACATTATTCTTACATGGGGGAATAGGAGAATCCATAAAATCCTTTGACATACCCAGGTGATCTCTAATGATGACACCAATTCTCGACTCACCCAGATTACCTCTCGATGATCCATCAAAATTAACCTTCACAAATCTAGAAGATGGAGGCTATCACTTAATTGATGCTTAATCGACTAATTTATTTCCATAACTATGTGTAGTGAGAAAAAATGGAACAAAAAGGCCCTCCCAATCCTTAATAAAATTATTATCCCATGTAGTGAATTAAAAATTGCTTCTTATGTTCTTTATATTTGCAATAACTAGTTCTGAAATAGATTTCACAATAACTTCTACCACCTTATCCACCAGAGTGACAACCTTCCTAAAAATATGTTTGTTTCATTCCCACCAGATTGAACATACAGTTGAAGTAGGTGTGCATTTCCAAATGCTTGAAAATAATTAATTTTGATAAGGAGTGGGAAAATTTTGAAATAAATCCCATAATGAATTTGGCAATGGTATCTTTAACCTTAACTTATTTATAATGGATAAACAAAAATGTTTTTGATTTAGGTAAATACAGGTTTTGAATGGACCCTGAAACCATTTACAAAAGATTATATAAGATTTTCAAAAAAGACCATACAACCATAGAACACCTACTAGAAGATAAAAAGCAGGACCCAAACCCTAAAAACAACATTAAACAAACTAGAACATAATACCAAAAAGATAGTCGATAGTAGATCTACCAGCAACCTTCTAGTAAAAATCTTGCAGAAATTACATCTTTTCTTCAGTGGCCTTTTTAGCCTCTTTCTGCATTTCCTCCATCTTCTGGATGGAATCTTTGAGGTTTATAAGTTCCTTAGGGATGTCAAGAACTTTCCTCTTTAGGTTGCTTCTGGTTCTTTTACAAGGCCCTATAGACTAATCTTTTCCCCCAGCATCAGCAACCATCATTATGGTTGTTTTCTCTAGCAAATTGCTCTCTAGATAGGTGTACAGAGATTTTAGGTTCATAATAGAAACCTCGAGTCCTTCATTGCTGTGTTTCAGAATCTCTCTAATGCAGTAACCATTATAATTGATTTTTTCATTAATTTCCTTGATCTTTTCATCCACAATAGTAGAGATAGTAGTGTTCAGGTTGTCATCAGATTTTTTAGTATTTACCTTAATCAAAACTTCTTCAGTACAATTTTCCAGCTTACCTTTGAGAGACACCATTTCATCTTCCAAGGCCTTGAGATTACAACCCATTTCCGTAATGTCATGTTTCAGCCATTTTTCCACATTTGTGTCATGATGATCAGATTTCCTAACCTCCTGGAGAATATTTTCATCAACAAAAAAACTTGTAGGAATGTCTTGCTCCTTCCCATCTTTCAACCTTTTCTCCTCTCTTTTCTCAGCCCTTGTCATAGGCTTCCTGAGAAGAGTATCTTTCTTAGTTTTCCTTTTTTTCTCTTTCTTTTTTTCTTTATGCTCTCTTCCTTTTCCAAGCCCTCCTCTTCCATTACCTCTTCATTGTCATTTTCTTCTTCCTCCTTGTTTACCTCTTCCTCCTCGCCCAGATCTTTAGAACTCTAGTTCTTCTTCTTCCTCTTGTTCTTGTCCTTAGAAGAAGAGCCCTTCAAAAAAGACTTAGGTTCCAAATCCTCTTCCTTGACCATGATATCCCTATTCTCCTCAATCTTCATCCCTTCTTCATTATCCTGGGTTGAGGAGTTATGATCTTCTATGACCTCTCTAAAAACCCCCTTGCCCTTCCTAGCCTTCTTTTCCTTCTTCTTAGAGCCAGAACTAGAGATATCCTTATTAGATTTATCCTTCTTCCCTTTTACTATTTAGGGATAGCATTAGAGATATTATGCCTAGCATAGTCTACGATTAGCAGAATTAAACCTTCATGCAACACCGGGTAACCATGATTTTTTCTATTTTCCAAAATATTGTTATTCAAGAAACTTAACAGGTAGAAGGGGAAAGAAACTTTCTTCTGATACCTAAAGTGGTTAGCTAGAACAAAGTGAAATTTGTAGACCTTCAAAAAATGCTCGTCAAGAGTGAAATATTCCATCATAACTTTTATCACATTAGCCCAAATCTCCTTTATCCTATTCATTTCAAGATAATCTCCTGAGCATTTGACTAGCATTGCTTCTTCTTCTTCATTTTTGGGGAAAAGCTCTATAGCCTACGTTCCCATGCACTTGTTATTCTTGTAAAACTTCTTGCCATCTGAAGGCATTATCATTATCTTATAAATGAGATTCAATGAGAGAGGGAAAGATTTACCCATTAGGTTAACTCTACCATTTTCCCAGCCAACAGAAAATTTCTTTGAAATCTCCTTATCGTAACCATGAAGCCTTTCCAAGTAAAGAGAAACCCCACCCCGTTGGAGCTTTCTCCAAACACTCTTCTCCTTTTTCCATTTCTTGCAATCCTCAGGCTCTTCCCTTCTCAACCCACCTCCCATATCTTCAGTCAAATTCTAAACTCTCTTATTAGCTTCTTTCCCTGTTTCAAAATAATACTGGTTTCCTTGTATCAAAAGGAAAGAACTAACCCATAATCTATGTGTGATAAATTCTTTCATTATTTTTGCACACTTAAACTGACGAATATATCTCCTCAAAATTTTAATTGTCCTCTTCATTATTACTTGAATTAATGAGGAACCCTTCCCTATGGTTAAGTCTATCAAACATGATAAAACTTATGATCTCTTTTTGGATATTAACTTCCTCTTTCCAAATAATGATCACTTCTTTATGGGCCCCCACATTAGCAAGTCCATCTACATCCTTGTTACCTTCCCAATACACATGGGAAATAAACACTTCTTGAAAAGTACATAAAATACATTTGATTTTATCAATGATATGAACAATAGTCCAAGAGGCCTTATTTTTACCTTTAATACAATTTATTATGTTTAGAGAATCTCCCTCTAGCCAAAGCTTTGTACTTCCCAGATATTTTTCCAGCATCACAACTTGGAGAGCCGCCATGACTTCAATAACATGATTTGTTTGAATTCCTAGAGGCGCAACTACAACTCCCAAACAATTACCAGTCCAATCTCTCACTAAACCTCCAACCCCTGCCCTACCAGGATTTCCTTTGGCCGAGCCATCGGAATTTCCTTTATGTCATGCATTTGGTGGGGTAGTCCATATTATATTTTCTCTAGAGTTGGGATCTTTAGATATTTTTCTAGAGAAGTCCCAATTGTGGATTTCTTTGAAGTCATAAAAATTGTTCAAAAAAAAAGAGTCCTTCAAACAATTGGTTCTGATGTTTTCCATTAGGCTTCTGTAGACTTGGTTAGCCACAATCTCAAAGGTAGTTTTTTTATCTCTAAAGACTCTATTATTTATTTCTTTCCAAATTCTCTAGGTGAAGTGAGGGAGAAACATTTTCCATATAATTTTGATCTCTTTCCCTAGGAAAGGGCATATCCATTTCTTAAAAAGGTCTTAAAAATTATGAGGGTTAACCCATTCTAGCTGGATTTTTTTTAATATAGTTTCCCACACTTTTCTTGTGAATTAACAGTGCATCATCATATGGTCAGTAGTTTTTGTAGATTTCTATAGTTTTGTTGACTATTAGTGACCCACACTTAGTCATTTATCTAGGCAATGATGGTCGGTCATCACTATGACTGAGTCATTATGTAAAAGCCAAGTTATGTAATGTATACTTACCAAACAATAGTACTACTAAGTAAACATATGGTCATTATGTATTTTTGTAGTATGCCGAGTCTAGTTTTGTCGAGTCATATATGCAATGATTACCGAGAAACAGAGATATCAACATATGCCCAGTATAGTGAATGCCAAGTATCAGGAACTGCATTTGCCAAGTTAACCAAGAATGACATATGAGTTTTTTATGGCACGGTGATCGAGGTAAATCATTTTGGGAGACATTCATGTTTTTTATTTTGTTTGTTGAGATAATTACAAAGGTAATTATGCATCTACTTAGCAATCATTGATCCCTATGTAATACCTAGAGCCAATCAAAAATTAGTAAGGCTTAAGCAGCAAAAGGAATTAATCTGAATTGTAGATCTTGAATCATGAAGATGTTTTGTTATTATATAAGGTCAATATCTAAACCCTAAAATGTAGCAAGAGTGAAAAGATAGTGAATGTGAAGGGAATGACCAGAGAAGCACATTTAGAGAAGTATAGCATTCAGACAGGATTCAGTGACCGAGATAAGTAGTGAAAGGATAGAATAAAGATAAACCTGATAGAAGAGATCAATACAATATAGTAAAGAGAAGATTTGTAACCTGCATACAATGCAAACTAAAAGATTAGGTACTGAGACATTCTAACCAGTGTATCAGATTAAATCTCTTAACTAAGTAGTCCTAACAGACTTTTTGTAATCTATTAACTGAGTGCTTACTTTGTTGTAAGTTTCAAATCCTTTAGCAAGGTAGACTGTATAAGTCTTTTAGCTCTTAACAGGGCAGACCCCTCATAGGTTAGATCATTTTTTGATCAAATTTTGTAAGCCCTAACAAGAAAATTTATTACTATAGTAGTGAAGGTTTGTGGGTGTCATCCCCACCCCAGTTTTACCTTTCAATGGTTTCTAGGTAACCAAAATTATTGTGTTATGAGTACTTTCATGGATGTTTCTTAGTATGTTAGTTATTTTGTTATGATCAAGTATTGTTGATGCTATGCAAATGTTTTATTCATATGAAAATGGATTAGTAGGTGATATCTAATTCACCCCCCCCCCCCTCTCAATATCACATTTCCCAATTATATTTCCAACAATTGGTATCAAAGCATTAAGGTTTCTCATAGAAAGTCTAACCACTTAAAGAAAAATGATGTAGGAGCATCCTAGGTGTAAGAGAAATCTTGCATCACCCAAAAATATTTTTGGTTTTGTTTTTCAATAAGGGCTATCTTGTGCAGAGCTGCTATTTATGGAAACTTACTATTTTTAGTAAGTTGGTCATATGATCTCGGAATGTTTTGATTTCACAGTTGGAGGTTCATCTTAGTAATTTTAACCTATCAGTTGAGTTTCATTGCCACATCATCTATATTGGTGAATTTATTGAGGTTTTTGGGTACAAAATATTTTAGGTCAATTTTGAAGGCCTTAGAGGCTCCGGATCTGGTGTTTCTAAAAAGTGGTTACAATAGAAAAAAGGAGCTATGGTTAAAAGGTTATGGCCTCCGAAAGTTGGGTACCTAAAAATATATTTTGTATTTTCTTTGAGCCAACCCTATTGTAATAATTGTAAAAATAAAATAATTCCATGTTTAGTCATCCTAAAAGGCTAAATTTCTGGAACCTTCTCGGGCGGTGGAAATTGCCTATATAAGGAAGGCTCGTAGTGTTGTCTTAGGTAGTTTGGGATAGTTCTAGGTAGTAGATATGGGTATTGATTCAAGGCTTTGTCCTACAGAATATTGTAAGGGAATGCCCATGTGGCTTTGCTTATTGTAATTCTGAAAGTTTGTAATTCCACATTTGTGGAGATAATAAGAAGCCCATTTTTTGTTCTTGCAAATTGTTGTTGTTTCTTTGTCTCTATTATGTGTTTGTGGTATAAGGGGAGCACCCTTCATCAAGTGGTATCAAAGAAGGTTTTCCTAAGTGTGTAAATAGATCATCGACTATGAGGTAGTTTGTACCAGGACCGTGGTTAGGGTTTCAGTGCGCATCGTAAAAATGCCTCCATGAAGGGAACGTGGCAGAAGAGTTAGTGTTGTAACACATGAGGTTAGAGTGCTCCAAAGACAAGTGTGAGCATTACAAGAAGAGATTCATAGAGGAATGAATCTTAATGTCAGAGATGAAAGTGAGGATGAAGCCGAAGAAGAAGATCAAGAAGGAGAAGTTGAAATTGTGAACCAGGAGGAAGAAAGACTTTTTCGAGCCATTTTCAAGATCAGAAAAAGACCTAAGATTGAGGTTCCTACATTTTTAGGAAATCTTAACCCAGAGGAGTTGATTGACTGGATCAATGAATGTGAAGAATATTTTGAGTATGAAGATATTGAGGATCCTGATAGGGTCAAATTTGTGAAGGCCAAACTGAAAGGTCATGTGAAGATCTGGTGGCAAGAGATTCAATTAGAGAAAAATTGAAGTGAAAAGGATAAAATCACAAGATGGGATTATATGGTGGATAAATTGAAGTGACAGTTCATCACTGTTGATTATGAGCTTGATCTACTGAAGAAAATGCAAAGTTTGAAGCAAGCGAGACAATCTGTTCAGGAGTATACAGAGGAGTTCTATCGAATCCTCATTAGAATAGGCCATGCGAAAGTTGATAAGGAGAAAGTTGCTCATTACCTTAATGGGTTCAAGCCAAGCATTCAGGAGGAGCTGAATCTAGTTCGAATGAACAGTATTGAAGAGGCATACCAGTTTTCTCTAAAAGTAGAGGAAAAGTTGAACAAGAAGTTTGAGAGCAGACAAAATAGAAGAGGTCAGGATGGACAATCTAGTGGATGATCATATGGAGGATGAAATGAAGATTTGAAAAAGAAAGATGAGGCTAGTAGCAGTCAAAATCAGAGAGGAAACAATTCCAATCATTTCCAAGATCAGAATAATAGAGATTAGAGAGGAAGAGAAAGAGGACAAGGTTCTGGAAGAGGAGGCTTCCATGGAACATGTTTTCACTATGGAGAAGAAGGTCATAGGGCATTTGAATGTCCTCAATGCCAAGGAAGGATAGATAGGAGGAATGAAGGCTAGGCTAGAGTGGCACATGTGGATGAAGATGTCAGATCCTCAAATTCTAAAGATGTTGAAAGAGGAGAAATATTGATTAATAGAAGAGTCTTGCTAAGTGGTGAGAATGAACCTGAACAAAGGAGGAGCTTGTTTCACACTAGATGCAAGTGTGAGGGTAAATGTTGTGATGTGATTATTGATAGTGGAAGCATTGATAATTTGGTGTCAGAAGAGCTGGTGACAAAGTTGAAGCTCAAGAGATAGAAACACCCACATCCATATTAGATTGCCTGGGTGTAGGATGACCACAAGGTCATGGTCAATGAACAGTGCCTAGTGAAGTTCAAGATTGGTGGGTACCAAGATGAGGTACTATGTGATATCATATATATGGATGCATGTCATATGTTGTTGGGTAGACCGTGGTAGTTTGATAGATGTGTTGTACATGATGGTCATGTGAATACCTATTCCCTAACAAAGGATGGAGTGCAACATAAGCTAAAGCCATTGAAGGAGACCAAAGAAAAGGTATGTGGTAATGCAAGAATAACTTTTGTTGATGGAAGAAAATTCTTAAATGGTATGAGGCATGAGCATGTGTGTTTTGCTTTAATTCCAAAAGCTGGTAAAGAGAAAGTAGAGGATGTACCTATAGAGGTTGCAAATTTGTTGAATGAGTTTTAGGATATTGTATTTGATAATGTACCTGATGGATTACCACTGGTAAGGAAGATCAGTCATTAGATAGATTTGATTCTAGGAGCTAGTTTTCCAAACAAGGTAGCACACAGAATGACACTAGCAAAAAGTGAAGAGTTGCACAGACAAGTACATGAGTTGTTACAAAAGGGATTGATTCAGGAGATCCTGATTCCATGTGTTGTGCTAGTAGTATTAGCACTAAAGAAGAATGGAGAATGGAGGATGTGCATAGATTCCAGAGCAATAAACAAGATCACAATCAAGTATAGGTTTCCATTGCCACGTATGGATGATATTATGGATTGTTTGAGTGGAGCTGTGTATTTTTCAAAGATAGATCTAAAGAGTGGATATCACCATATTCAAATCAGAGAAGGAGATGAATAGAAGACTACCTTCAAGACAAAAGGACTATATGAGTGGTTAGTCATGCCTTTTGGGCTAACCAATGCACCAAGTACTTTCATGCGGCTCATGTACAAGGTTCTGAAAGAATTTATGCGTAAGTTTGTCATTGTTTACTTAGATGATATTTTGATCTTTAGCAAGACATTGGAGGGACATATGATGCATATTTGTATGGTGTTTGAGAAGTTGAGAGATGAGAAATTGTTGATTAATTTGAACAAGTGCAGTTTTGTGAAGAAAGAGTTAGTGTATTTGGGATTTGTAGTTTCAGCAGAAGGTCTAAAAATGGACCCAAAGAAAGTACATGCTATCCTTGAATGGCCTACTCCAAGGAGTGCTACCGAGGTAAGATCTTTTCATGGTTTGGCTAGATTTTATAGAAAGTTTATCAGAAATTTTAGCAGTATTTGTGGACCCTTGACTAAAACAATGAGAGGGGATAGAAAAGAGTTTCAGTGGACTAATGGGGCAAATAAGAGTTTTAAACTATTGAAACAGAAAGTTACAAAACAACCTATTTTAGCACTTCCATATTTTAATAAGGTGTTTCAAGTAGACTGTGATGCTAGTGGTACTGCAATAGGAGTTGTTATGAGCCAAGAAGGTAAACCTATTGCTTATTTCAGTGAGAAGTTAAATGATGCCAAGAGAAAATATTATGTTTATGATCAAGAATTTTATGTTATAGTTTAGGCATTGAAGAAGTGGAGGCACTATCTGCTTCCTAAGGAGTTTTTTTTGTATACTGATCATCAAGCTTTGCAATATTTGAATAGTCAAGGAAAGTTGAATCAAAGGCATTTGAAATGGGTTGAGTTTTTGCAGAGTTATACATTTGTTTTGAAACACAAAAGTGGAAACTCTAATAGGGTTGTAGATACACTTAGCAGAAGGCAACTATTGTTGACAGAGATGCAGATTGAGGTGGTTAGGTTCAAGGAACTCAAGAATTTGTATCCAGAGGATCCTGATTTTGGTGAAGCTTGGAAAGCTTGTAAAGAACCTATTACTCTAGACTAAACAAAGTGGTTGGATTTCATCATTCAAGATGATATGCTATTCAGAGGGAGTCAATTGTGCATTCCAAGAATTTTTATGAGGGAGAATCTCATCAAGGAGAAGCATAGCGGAGGATTGGCTAGACATTTTGGTTGAGATAAAACTCTTTCTTTGGTTAGTGAGAATTATTATTGGCCACAGTTGCAGAAAAATGTCAAGAAGTTTGTACATAGTTGTAGAGTATGTCAGATGGTGATTGGAGTGAAGCAGAATATAGGGTTGTATCAGCCATTACATGTACCAGAGAAGCCTTGGGAGGATATCAGTATGGACTTTGTTCTTGGTTTACCAAGGACACAACAGGGACATGATTCAATTTTTGTGGTGGTTGAAAATTTTTCAAAGATAGCACATTTTATCCCCTACAAGAAGACTAGTGATGTTGTTCATGTAGAAAAATTATTTTTCAGAGAAGTGGTGAGACTACATGGTTTGCCAAAGAGTATAGTTTCAGATAGGAACACTAAGTTTGTTGGATATTTCTGGTGTACATTGTGGAAGAAGTTGAAGACATATTTGAAGTTCAGTTCATCACATCATCCACAGACTGATGGACAGATAGAGGTGGTGAATAGGAGTTTGGAAAATTTGCTGAGACATTTGGTTGGAGATAAGCCAACAGGATGGGATTTGATTTTACCACAGGCATAATTTACATACAATAATTATGTCAATAGAAGCATTGTTAAATCACCATTCCAGATTGTATATGGAAGTAGTCCAAGAAATGCATTTGAATTGAGAAAGATAGATAAAAGAGAAATAAGTAGTGTTGAAGCTGAGGATTTTGTAGAACATTTGAAGAACATCCATGAAGAGGTGAGGAAGCATATTACCAAGATGAATGTGTAGTATAAGGCTAAGGCAGATGTGAGAAGGAGGCATAAGAAATTTAAAGTTGGAGATGAAGTCATGGTTCATTTGCGGAAGGAAAGATTTCCAGTTGGTACATATAACAAGTTAAAAATGAAGAAGTTTGGACCATGTAAGGTACTGAAGAAGCATGATTCAAGAAATGCATATGAGGTATAATTTCCTATTGAACTAAATATTTTATCAGTATTTAATGTTTCAGATCTGACAGAGTATCATGAAGGAGGTGTTGAAGATGAGGTTATAGCAGTACAATAGAGTATTCCAGCAACCAGTTCAGACATCAAGGATATTGAAGACATACTGGATAGTCATGTTGGCAGCAGCACAAGGAACATGACATATGAAGAGTATTTGGTCAAATGGAAAGGATGACCTATTGAAGATTCATCATGTCTAACAAAGGAGAAAGTTAACTGTCTTGGTTTTCCTCTACACACCTGAGTCGTGATAGGGTCACTTCTCAAATTACCTCGGGTGTCTGATGCAGGAGCATCCTGGGTGTAAGAGCAATCTTGCATCACCCAAAAATATGTTTGGTTTTGTTTTCAATAAGGGCTATCTTGTGCAAAGCTGCTATTTATGGAAACTTACTATTTTTAGTAAGTTGGTCATATGATCTTGGAATGTTCTGATTTCACAGTTGGAGGTTCAGCTTAGTCATTTCAACCTATTAGTTGAGTTTCATTGCCACATCATCTGTATTGGTGAGGTTATTGAGGTTTTTGGGTATGAAATCTTTTAGGTCAATTTTGAAGGCCTTAGAGGCTTCAGATCTGGTGTTTTTGAAAAGTGGTTACAATAGAAAAAAGGAGCTATGGTTAAAAGGTTATGGCCTCTAGAAGTTGGGTTACCTAAAAAAATATTTTGTATTTTCTTTGAGCCAACCCTATTGTAATAATTGTAAAAATAAAATAATTCCATATTTAGTCGGCCTAAAAGGCTAAATTTCTGGAACCTTCTCGGGTGGTGGAAATTGCCTATATAAGGAGGGCCCGTAGTGTTGTCTTAGGTAGTTCAGGATAGTTCTGGGTAGTAGATCTAGGTATTGATTCAAGGCTTTGTGCTATAGAATATTATAAGGGAATGCCCATGTGGCTTTGCATATTGTAATTCTAAAAGTTTGTAATTCCACATTTGTGGAGATAATAAGAAGCCCATTTTTTGTTCTTGCAAATTGTTGTTGTTTCTCTATTTCTGTTATGTGTGTGTGGTATTAAGGGGAGTACCCTTCATCAAAAAATATCTTGAGATGGAAGTCTATAAGTTGGGAAAGGTCATAGAGAATCATAAGATTGATGTACAGCTGGCATTACAACAACTGGAAGCAGCCAGAAGCAAACTAAAGAAATCCTTGAGCAGAAGGAGAGAAATTGTTATTCAGCAAAATGAATCACAATATCATGAAGAAGATACCACTGGACTATTTGACAATGGAAACTCTATAGAAAGTGACAAAGCCATAAAAGAGCTACTGGAGAAAAATACCATACTAAATGATGACATCAAGAATCTAATGAGAGAACAGGAAATTCAATCTGTCAGACTTTGTGAAGTGGTTGAGCAGAAAAAGAAAGTAGACGATGATAAGATAATGGTTGAAGAAGACAAAAGACAAATTGCAATAAGACTAGATGAAAGGACAAGTGACATGCAAAGGTTGACTAATAATCAACTAGACATGGTAAATCAACTACTGCTGGTTAATCAAGAGTTGGGCAAGAAAGATATGGAAATCAACCAACTGAGGTCTAAGAATGATCAATTAAGGAATGAACTAAGATCTAAAAAGGAAATCAATGAAAGGTTGAACAAACCTAATGAAGCTACAAAATATTTTGAAGAATGGTTAAGGTCACCTAGGAGATCTGATGATAGATCTGGACTTGGACTAAATGAACATGCTTCATCTACTGAAGAAGGAGAATCATCAAAGAATGGAGAATAGAAGACTGCAAAACCAAATAACAATAAGCCCACATGCCATCACTGTGGAAAGCCAAGTCATACAACCAACATATGCAGAAGAAAACATGGTAAGTTTGATTCTAAACCTAAATTCAATGGGCATTGCTTTAACTGCAAGAAACATGGACATCAGGCACATGAATGTAGGTCTAAGGTCAATAATCCACCTACCTCACTTAAGTTTCAAGGCAATTGTTTCAACTATCAAAAGTATGGGTATAGGGCATTTAAATGCAGATCTAAACCTAGATGGTCATCAAATGATTAGACTAAGACACCTATGAAGAATAACTCATACAATTGGGATTATAACACTTGGTACAATTTTCATTACTGTGGAAAATATGGACACATTGGAGCAAATTATATGAAGACACATTTAAGAGAAAGATCTAAAAGTTGGATGAATGGAAGCATGGTATGTTACAAGTGTAATAAGATAGGTCACCTAAGTAAAAGTTTTAGATCACCTATGTTGAGTAATAATCAAAATCAGAATAAAGATATCCGTGAAAAATTGAAAAATCAAATGGACAAGACATGGAAGAAGAAAGAAGAAGTAAGCACAAGTGAAGCTCGCACATCTGAGGTCACCCAATCCAATAGATCAGGTGATCACACTTCTTCTAATTAAGAAAAGAAGGTATGTTTGGAACTAAATCTTACAAGGCTTTATCTTACATCAGTTCCTAACAGAAAGATTGAGTAAAAGTCCAATCTGCATAGATAAAGATGCATTAGTACATATCTGAGCGAAATAGAAAATTTCATTTTTGATGTCGAGAGTCAGTGTCTTGACTGAGTTATCAATGTATGTTGATCACCTATTATGGCTAAGATGCTATATACACCGAGTTGTGTCGTAACGGTTATATTGACCGATCTTGAGTTAGTTGAGGTTAGCATGAGTTTGCTGAGACAGTTATATTCCACTTAGAAATTTTGTATGGAGCATTTATGAGGCCCTAATTCTACTTTTTGGAATCTATAAAGTGAAAATTTTCCACCCATTTCACTTCACCAAGCAAATTGAGATTTCTTTGAGTGATTCAGAGTGTGAGCAACTAGTTTGTTAAAGATGATTCTGAATCTTTTTAGCGTGTCGTCGGCAAAAATTATTTAACAGGACTCTTACGAGAAAAGGTACATTACTGAGCAAACATTTCTTTTTGGAAATTTTTTAAATTAAAATGGCATCATCATCATCTACTACAATGAAGAAACAAGGGATGGAAGTTTTCAACACACAATTGGTAAGAAACAAAGTTTGCAAGCCACAGACATTTAGGGCAATTTCAGAAACCATAATAAAAGGAGATTTTTCTGACATGCTATCCTCAATTCTAGAGAATGTGTTGATAATGAATGATATTAGGTCATGTTACATGTGCAAAATTAGAGAAATTGGAGATTACAAGATTAGGGAGGTGTATGATAAATTATGTAATAATGGAGTGTTGAAGTCGAAGTATAAAATGGTTGCCGAACAAGGGTTAGAGCATACCCTAGATTTCCCTCATAATTTCAAAGTTGAATGGATAAAAATAGTATTGAGTCAAGTACATGATATGAAACTATGGATGGAAGATGGACCTATGAAGATAACAAAGGAAATGATCCAATGAGTTACTGGATACCCTACAATTCAAGGAAAAAGGACAATAAAGTGTTCAAGCAAAGAAGACATTCAGGCAAACACATAGGTGGTATGGAACAAGCATGGAATGACAATCTCCACCATAATAGATCTAGAAATTGACTTTGTTGTTAGGGTTATCTCACACAAATTCTACCAATCCAGTCAGTTGGACAGCGTCCCCTATATGGTAGTGGACTAGGCATGGAAAATCATTAAGAAATGACACACGTATGATCTTGTCAAGATCCAGCTAACTTAGCTTGCCGAGAACCTTAACTCAATCTGGACTGCAAATAATTCAATATGTAAGTTTGGCTCTTTGCTAATCTATCTATTATTTTATATACATAAGTGTTTTCCTACTCGTGGAGGTGTGATATGGGACAAGAAGAGACCCATTACTGTTCAAATCAGTGATTTCATAGGTCAGATAGGAGATAGTTTTAATGGTGTGATGGATAACTATTTTTTTGAATTCAAGAAGAAAATGAGAACAAGGAGTAGAGTCCATGTGTCACTAGTTGAAAAATACAGCAAGGATATATGTTTTCTAGTTGACACAAACTTCGCTTATGCACAAGCAGTTCTTCCTAGGGTTTCATGGCTCATGCCACTACCCTATGAACTAAATATAGATGAAGCTACTGATGCTATTACAACCCTCTTAGTAAAAGAAATGTATAGTAAGGCACCTTACTTTGGAACATATGAAGAAGCCAAATCTAAAATCACTATGGGTTTAATGGTTGCAACTCTAGAAAGAAAGAGAAAGAAAATAGTAAAGAATTTGGAGAAATATGTGGAAGAAATGGAAAAGGATGCACCACTAGAATTAACCCAAGGACTAGGAGAAGATGAACCAAGTGACTCTAGTGACAGTGAGAAAGAAGAAGAAGAGACTCAAGTAGAAAAGAAAGGAAAGAAGCCATTAATTATCGAGCCCCCAATCAAGAAAAGAATACTGAAACCTAAAGTGTCATCGACACCTATGATAAGGCCTAGAAAAAGGGGAGAAGATACTGAGACTCCAAAGAAATCCCCTCCATCCATTAAATGAAAACCTACATAGCCTAAGGCAGTGTCGAGTAAGGTAAACAAAAAGCCTAGAAGGAAACTTGTTTTGGAACAAGAAGATGATGAAGAAACTGAAAGTGATGAAGAGGTGAAGAAGAAGGTTGCATTGCAAGATGTTAAATCTATTATGGATGAAATATGCCAAAAGATCACAAACTCTGTAGGAGTTGAAGACTTGAAAGAATTAAATTTTGGAAGCCTGAGTATAGGAGAGAAAGAAAAGGTTGAAGATGCTATTCTTGAAATGCTTTGCATTTTCAAGATGTTACCTATTCAGTTGGAGAATTCAATCCCTAAGGATTTAAGCAATAGGGTTGCACAAAAATGGGAATATGCTCTTAATATAGAAAAAAAAATAAGAGAGAGCACCTTAGCACAAGTGGAATCAAGTCTCACCCCTGTCAACATTAGAAAAACTGAGAAAAAACACCAAGAAAAATTTGATCCTAAGATTAGAGCTTATTCTATCCTTCAACACAAGGTTGAGGATGTTGTATAGGAAAGTATCAAGATTTGGAAGCTATTGTTTTGTTTATTGATTGAAAAAGATGAAGATAAAGGTGCTAGTACATCTAAGGATGTTAAGGCTACAACAGAACTAAATGTAATGGAATCACTCATTCTGGAGACTGAAGCTCCTAAGGTAGAGGAAATTCAAAAGGAATCAGAAGTACACATTATTGATATAACAGAGGATACCCCAATCAAGAATCCAGTATTGACCAAGGAAGATATACAGGCTGAGAAAGAAAAAGACACATCTTTGCCAGGCAGTAATACTATACTTTTGCAAGTCAAAGCTTATCTAACAACTGATGTGACATCAACTGTTAACACTACCCCCGCCAAACCTGCAGTTGTTATAGTTGATATGTTAGCTGGCACAAGTACTACCAAGCAACAAGATAAGTTAGTACCATCCAATTAACCCACATCTTCCAAGGAGTTACAACAAGGTAACAAAGAGAAGTTCAAAGAAAAATCTAATAGTCCTCATATGGAGGATAAGGGAACAGAAGGAAAAGAGGTAAAAGATAAATCTATTGAGGTATAGGAGCCTACCGAACAAGAGGCAATACAAGATCTTGTACAGATGCCAAGTGGGAGCACATCGAAGAAGGCACTGAAGCAGAAAATAGAAGTCATTTCACCAAAGGTAACCATTGATGAAGTTATTATTATTCCTAAATGGGATTCTAATAACTTATCTTATGAGTAGATGCAAATATTGAAAGATTTATTGACAAGGAAAAGTAGACAAGAAGAATTGAGAAGAGAACATCAGCAAAAACAAGTTCTATATGAAATTAAAGACATTAATGATGTTTATGAGTTGTCAAATGTAAACAGCTCTACTCCCATATTGGAACAACTTGTACATATTGTTCAGAAAGTAAATAATGAAGCAAGTAGCGCTAGTGATAAGCTATTTGAGTGGTTGGAAAGAAAGTTCGAGACCAAGATGTTGGAGAAAATATCTGCCAAGATCACAGTCAAACAGGTCGCACTTTCCACTTTGGTAATAGAGATTGAAGAAGTAATTGTGAATGCAAACTCTCTTCTTACCAAAGTTTCCAATGTATAATAGTTCACTGAGGATAACCAACGACTAGTTGATCACCTATAGAAAGAACTCAAATCCACCTGTAAGTCCTTAAGCGTGGATGCAGAAAATAGTTCCAAACATTATGCCAAGATCATGCATACACAAGGAAGGATAGCCGAACTGATGGCTAATGATGGAAAGATTATATCTTGCCTACTTTCTATGCAAACAATTTTAACACCTCACCTGGAGGCCATACAAAGAAATTTGGTCAAGGCTAAGGACTTAACCTAGAAGGATCCAAATTTGTCTATAGTTGAGAGCCTAATCAATCTAGCTGTCGAGCTAGAAGTGCAGTCAAAAGTTTTAACTATTACTATTGGAGGATGGGAGACTACACTACACATGGTTATGATGTTGCATAAACCATTTCTAGAGAAATACTTTGAGATCCCCACTCCAAATGAAATTCGTAGTGTCAAAATCAAGGGGGAAGTAAAATGATATGACATGACAAAGGAAAGGTAACAAAATTTTGAATGTATATATATCTTAGGGGGAGTATTCTACTAATACTACATACTTTTGTAAATACAAGTGTAATGCCATGACAAAGTGTTTTTGCCACTAATGTCAAAGGGGGAGATTGTAGATCTCTATAGTTTTTTTGACTATTAGTGACCCACACTTAGTCATTTATCTAGGCAATGATGGTCGGTAATCACTATGACCAAGTCATTATGTAAAGTTTGAGTTATGTAATGTATACTTACCAAGCAATAGTACTATTGAGTAGATGCATGGTCACTATGTATTTTCATAGTATGTCGAGTCTAGTTTTGTCGAGTCATATATGAAATGATTACCAAGTGATAGAGATATCAACATATGCTGAGTACAGTGAATGCCAAGTATCAGGAATTGCATTTGCTGAGTTAGCAGGAATGACATATGAGTTTTTTATAGCACAGCGATCGAGGTAAATCATTTTGGGTGACATTCATGTTTTGTATTTTGTATTTTGAGATAATTACGGAGGTAATTATGCATCTACTTAGCAATCATTGATCCCTATGTAATACCTAGAGCCAATCAAAAATTAGTAAGGCTTAAGTGGCAAAAGGAATTAATCTGAACCGTAGATCTTGAATCATGAAGATGTTTTGTTATTATATAAGGTCAAGATCTAAACCCTAAAACATAGCAAGAGTGAAAAGATATCAAATGTGAAGGGAATGACCAGAGAGGCACATTCAGAGAAGTATAGCATTCAGACAAGATTTAGTGACCGAGATAAGCAGTGAAAGGACAGAATAAAGATAAATCTGATAGAAGAGATCAATACAATATAGTAAAGAGAAGATTCGTAACCTTCATACAGTGAAAACTAAAAGATTAGATACTGAGACATTCTAACTAGTGTATCAGAGTAAATCTCTTAACTGAGTAGTCCTAACAGACTTTTTGTAATCTCTTAACTGAGTTCTTACTTTGTTGTAAGTTTCAAATCCTTTAGCAAGGTAGACTATATAAGTCTTTTAACTCTTAACATGGCAGACCCCTCATAGGGTAGATCATGTTTTGATCAAATTTTTTAAGCCCTAACAGGAAAATTTATTACTACAGTAGTGAAGATTTGTGGGTGTCATCCCCACCCCAGTTTTACCTTTCAAGGGTTTTTGGGTAACCAAAATTATTGTGTTATGAGTACTTTCATGGATGTTTCTTAGTATGTTAGTTATTTTATTATGATCAAGTATTCTTGATGCTATGTGAATGTTTTATTCATATGAAAATGGATTAGTAGGTGATATCTGATTAACCCCCCCCCCCCCCCTCTTAGTATCACATTTCCCAATTATATTTCCAACAATTTCAGCTTTCGCACAACACAAAAAACATCTATTAGGCATATTAAAACCTCTTTTACAAAGGTTTTCCATTGTTAGAATCTTATTTTGGACCAATAACTAGTAGAACATGTTTATCTTTGGGATAATATTATCAATCCAAACCTGAGAACAAACCGGGTAATTTTCCTCCCTAAAGAAGAGAGCAAAAACAGAAGAAACTAAAAATTTGTGACTATTTTCAAGGCTCCAAACAACAACATCTTGAACATTATTTATAACAAACCAAGAGGTTAGTTGAAGATTCACATTTTTTAAATTTTCATCAATGATACCAAGGTCAATCCATTTTTCATTATCCCAGTAGTCAGAAACCATTTCACCAATTGTCTCTCTACAGACCTAGATAGCATTCATCCATTCTTGGTTTTCAATGAGAGGACTATCTTTTAGCCAATTATCTTCCTAGAATATAATCTTTTTGTCATCTCCCAACTTCCATCTAATCCCATTTCTAATCAAAGATTTAGCTTTACTGATACTATTCCAGATATAGGATCCCTGAATTTCCTCTTGATTTTTTATAGATTCTTCAAGAGAGATCAACAGATATTTATTTTTTAGAATAGTGTTCCATTCTTTCTTCTCTTCAAAAATCCTCCATATTTGTTTAGCCAGCAAGGCCATATTAATCTATTTGATACTTCTAATTCCTAGACTGCCATTTCTCCTAGGCTTACAAACCTTGTACCAAGCTATAAGACTAAGCCTTTTTTTCTCTTCTACCCTTGACCAAAAAAATATTTTTTGAATTTTCTCAATCATGACAAAAAACTTTTGAGGGATTTTGAAGAGGCTAAGAGCATAAACTGGAAGGTTTTGGAGAGTATCTTTAAGAAGTTGAACTTTCCCAAGTTGACTAAGAATAGCCCATTTCCAGCTTGCCAGTTTAAGATGAAATATATCAAGAAGTTTATTCTAGGAGGAATCATTTGATTTAAGACATAAAGGAAGACCAAGACAGGATGCGAGGAAGGTTCCAATTTTGAAACCAATAATAGCAAATATTTTCTTTTGTCTAACCTCAGGAATGTTACTAAAATACAGAGAGCTTTTCTCCCAATGGATAATTTGGCTAGTGGCATTAGTGTAGGTCATTAAAGCCTTCTTCATGTTCTTGGATTCCTTAACCATAGCTTCTCCCATCAATATTGTGTCATCAACAAATTGTTCATGAGAGAACTTCATTCTTGTTGATGAGGGTTGAAGCCCCTTTACCTGACCTTCATTCACCAATTTGTTGATATTTCTCCCAAGACTCTTTGCCATTATTGCAAATAGGATAGGAGAGATAGGATCTCCTTGCCTCAATCCTCTTGATGGATGGAAGAAGTTAGAGGAACCACCATTCAGAATGGCAGAATAAGAAACTGAGGTAATCAGCTCCATGATCAATCTGACAACCCCTTTTTCAAAGCCAAAAGATAAAAGAATTTTGGACATGAATGACCAGTCAACTCTATCATAAGCTTTGGAAATATCTAGCTTCATCATAAATCCTTTCTTTTTAGAAAGTTCAAGAGAGTGAAGATTTTCATGGACAACAATAATAGAATCAAGAATCTATCTTCCCAGAACAAAACCATTTTGTTGAGGAGAAATTAAATCAAGAAGAATTTTCAAAATTCTAGAAGTGAGCACCTTAGATAAAATCTTGTATAAAGAGTTGCAGAGGCTTATAGGCCTAAAGCCATCAACAGTGTTTGCCCCTAACTTTTTAGGAATTAGGGAAATAAAAGTGGAATTGATCTCTTTTAGAATGGTTTTGGTACCAAAAAAATCCTCTACAGTAGAGAAAATATCTTTACTTGTGATGTTCCAAATTTTCTAAAAGAAAAATATCTGAAACCCATCAGGGCCTGGAAATTTTTCTCCCTCAAAGGAGAAGACCGCTTCTTTTATCTCTTTATCTGAGGGAATAGCTTTAAGCCTATCATTTTCAGCCTTATCTAGGATGGAAGGGATGGATGCCAACAACTTATTCTAATCTTCTAAGCATGAGATTATTTTCTTTAGTCAAAAAAGAAGCAAATTACCCTCTCATTTCTTGTCTGATTTCCTCTTCTTTAGAGATAGTACCCCTAGTCAAAGATAAAGAGTTAATCTTGTTGATTGCCTTGTGTTTGAGAGTTGTAAGGTGGAAAAATCTAGTGTTTTTATCTCTTAGTTTAAGCCATAGAGATCTCAATCTCTGCCTCCAGAAGGTCTCCTCCTTGGATATTATATTATGATAGTCCACAAGGAGATTGTTCTCCTGATTTTTCTATTCTTCAGTCAAGCCTTCTCTTTGGATTCCATCCTGAATATCCTTAAGCTCTAATATTATTTTATTCTTAGCTCAGAAAATATCCCCAAAAACATCTTTATTCCATTGTCTAACTTTAGATTTCACATTTGAAAGTTTTTTAACAACTTTAAACATGGCTTAGACTTTGGCCCCCATTCATCAATTTATCAATTTCTTGAATCAATGCTTTGTAATATTTTTTAATTTAAATCAATTTCCTTGATCAAATCATAATTTATTTTAATATTTTAATATTTCCTAAGGTTTGATCATTTTATCTTAAGCCTCATTTAATTAAAAGAAAAACTTCCCTTTTAATTAAATAAAATCACCTCATTAAAATAAAATTCATCTTTTAATAAAATCCCCACTTAAAATATCTCTTTGTGTTGAAAAAGGAAATAAAATAAATAAATAATAAATAAAAATCCTTTTTTCTCTCCACTTTGAATGCACATACTTCTAAATGGTGGGTCTTTTTCATCTTTTTGCCTCTTGAGAATCTTGAGCACATGGATCAACCAAGCTTTAATCTCCACCATTACTCATTTCTTTTTGCCTCTTAATCTTGACCATCCAAGATTCTTTATAAGGAGCCCTCTCCTTCTCATTTGGATATATAATATTTTTGTATTGTTATGCTATAGGTTTGGAGAGTGATTTTGGAGGAGAATTTGAGCACTTGAGCTTGAATATTGAAACTTCTCTTTTCTTGTCTTCTTCTCTCATGCCTCCATGACAATCCATTTAGATTAATATTGCACTTGCATATTAGATTAGATTCATATTTTCTTTCATAGAATAAGCTTGCATAAGCATTTCTTTTCATAGATTAGTTTTCTTTCATGCATTGTTATCATATAGAATAGCTTTCATTTTCATTTTCATGGAGACTAGCATTCTTGCTTTTCCTCTTTGAATCTCTCATTTTATGGTGTACTTGCATGGGCACAAACTAGGTCTAATATGAGGGCCTCCATTACAAACCCTTGCACTCCATGAATAGAGAGCTATGAATCACCATTTGAGACCTCATTCTTGAGAAATCTTCAATTTAATGACTCGTCAAAGTGTGTCAACATTTTAGCACACATTTTTGGCACCCACCGTGGGGCAGAAAATTCCATTTCTTGCCTCGTATTATTTTATTTTATTTTTCTAATGATTTTTGTGCGCTATCTGTACTTCCATGCGTGTCTGGTACATATTCTCACGTGAGGTTTTTTGATGTATCACATGAAGTTGTGATGGCATTAGCATTTCTACGCACGACAAAGGCATTTTATCACACGGCCCTGTGTATTTTCTCACACAGGTTTGGTACTTTCTCGCATGGCACTGTGTACTATCTCGCGTGGACTTTTGATAGTAGAGACTTACAGTTTGTAGATTTTCTTTTTACTTATTTTTTGACATTTAAATGGTTGTTGTGACTTATTTTCCTGATTTTATTTGCTGAGGCAACATAGCATTGGATTGTAGATCTTTGGACCTAAGGTGAGTTGCTACAATCTCTATAACATTTTGGTTTTAGGTATTAAAATGAACCTCTCACGTGTCTAGCTTGAGTGCTTATTGCTTTCATAGATCACACTTCAATTTTGGGCTATAAAAAGGACATAGATTCATTTTCTTGCATATGTGTTTCACATAGTAATTAGGCCCTATGAACACTATTTGTGGCATTCTTGAGAGGCTAGGCTTCTTGCAAAGCTCTTCTTAATGATAGAACCCCTTGTAGGTAGGGAGGATATTGTTATTATCTCACGGTCTTACTTGGTTTAGTCCTCAACATTGATCAGTACATTCTGTCTTGGTCCCTTTTAGAGAGCTTGATAGACATTATTCTTGACATTATGAACCTTGGTGAGGTGGTTTCAATCTTAGTGCATCAATGAACTTGTTTGCTATGTTTGGGTGAAGCGAAGAGGCTAGAGGATTATGCTCTACTCCCTTTTTCAGTAGTACCAGAAACTTAGATCTTTGAATCTAAACCAAGTCCCCATGTGGTCCTTTTTGTGAGTCACCTTGTTAGAGAGGGTTAATCGTAGTAGACATTCCCTTTATTTAGTCAACCACATGGACGAAACCCCAAGCGGTAATAGCCATTTTTTCCATGGTAGCAACAACAGCTATATAAATGTCCTTGTGGAAGAAATCTCCATGGGTGTGGTTTCTTGTTGGGCTGTCAGATCTCCTCAACATCTTCAATGGATTAAATTCTTGGAATGTGTCAAAACCTCAGTGCGCCTAGATTGGAGTTCGCCCTCTTGAAATTGCAAAAGTTGCAGAGTCAAACCATTACTAAGAACCATAGTGCAACCAAATTTTTACTTGCTAAGACTATGTGCGTGATTGGAAAAACATTTTGAGAACATACATAAGTAGAATCTTTAAGGAGTAGCATACTAAGTCACAATTCTTGTGCATGTGCAAGGTTTCTTTGTCCCTTGCTCATTGTTTGAAGATATTTGTTTGCTTCAGCTCCTTGATTGTTATTTTATGTGCTTGATCAATGATAAAAATCTATTGATGTATTTACGTGATCTTTTAAAATGAACAAAAGTTGAGTTCTTGAGTTTACAACTTGCTGTCGAGTAGTCTAATCCTATTTTATTGCCTGATACCCTATATTTTCTCACGCAAGCTTGCACTTTCTCGCGTGAACCCTACATTTTCTCACATGGGATTTCATTTCTTTGCGTGACATATCGCTATAGTCCTATCAAAGATCCCTACTAATTTCTTTGGTCTTTTATGACTATGATGATGGACAATGTAGTGATACCTATGACACCCCTATGCCTAAGAGTCCTAGTCATGTGCTCGTGCTTACTAGAAATGGGTCGTCACATTGGATAGATCGTGATGGTGATCCATATGATTCAAATTTTGAATGAGACTTTGATGATTTGTGTGAACAAAACCTAGATGATACATCTACTTCTATTGAGGATGAGAAATCTTTCCACATTGATTATAAATGTAAATACTATAATAATCTCCCCTCTAAGAACTTACATGCTGAAAATAAAGATTACACTCTCGAGAAAGATTATGTTAATGATGGACCTTTGTCTTGTGCTGGTTCCCTTCCATCCCCTACTTCCTCCAATACCCATACATTTCCTAAAGCTTCCAATTCTTTCAAATCTTTCACAAATCCTTCATCCAAAAAAGTTCCTAATACTTTTCATGCAGTTCCCTATAGTTATCCTCAAGGGCTACCTCTTAAAGAAACTCAAGCTAACGTACACTTGGCTACAAATACTTTCAATAATGCTAAAGCTAAAGAGCCTAAGCCTTTATACCCTATAATGCCTACTTCATCTAGTCCTTCACCATCTCTTCCAAAGTCTTCCATACAATTCCAACATGCTTCCTTGTCCTTAGAAGTGGCTCCATGTCAAGAGGACTCTAAAAATGATAAAGAAAACAACATAAATAAAGATCAAGATCAAGAACCCTCCATGTCATCCAATCCTTTTCATGATGTCTTGTATCCTTTTCATGGTTCTTTTGATCCTACACGCCCTTTCTCATTCATTCCACCATGTCTTAAGTCTTCTCCTAAGCAAGATCAAGCTACTACTTACACCGTTGAGCTTATTGACAATCAAAATAACCTTACTACACTTGCGCTTTCCAAAGATGATACTTCCATTAAGGTTATTAAAAATAGTGTTGTTACTTCCAATGTTAAGCCTATTGAAAATCAAGAGAAAAATTATACGCTTATGCTATCCAAAGCTCCTTGTTAAGATCAAAGTATTACATCTTCTTGTTCTACCACTCCATGTTCACTTCCACTTTCTACTCTTCCTAAGTCTTTTCAAGCTCCGAACAATCCTATCAAAGAAGTTGCTCCTATTCAAGATGTTCATGATCCTATTGCAAATCTTAATGCTCACTCTAAAGATGTTGATGTCATTGGTTGTCATATAGATGTTGATGAACTTATTGATTATCCTTTTGTATCTTCCACGTCCATCCTTGGACCTCCTCCATCAATACTAAGGGCTTCATGTCTTCCTTCCATCTTGGGCCCTTATTTCCCTTCACTTTCCCCTCCTAACTCTCCTAATTCATCATTCATCTTGGGTCCTTACGTCCCTCCATCTCCTAGCTTTCCTTAAGATCAACATAGATGCATACCCTTGAATCCTTTTCATCCACTCACCCATCTAAACCAGTCATATCCTCCTTCTTCTTCCACAAGTCCCAAGTCTTTTGGAAGTAACTTGAATGTTCAATACAAGAAAAAAAAGCAATACAAGAATCCATCAAAAAAAGAAGATCACCTTGTCTCCTCTAATCAACATGGAGGCATAAAGACAAAAGAGATATTTAAGAAGAAAACTACAAGACAAGTATGGGTTCTAAAATCCATCATTGAAGATATTCTCTCTAAATCATCAAAAAGAAATGAAAAGCCCATGGCTATATGGATTCCAAAGTCTCTCTTGAAAGAGTCTGATGTTGAGAAACAAGTGAAGTTGACATTCAAGCTTCCAAAGGCTTCCACTTCATCTTCTTCCAAAAACATTCTTCCATTCCATGCGCCTAAACCGTAACCTCTACTATCCATTCACCATATTCCTTCACGTATTCCTTCATTCACGTTTCCTCCATCCTCTCGCCACCCTTCAAGGTGTGTGTTGATGTTGATCTTTCCTTCCTTTCCATCTACCCTTTCACAATCCTTCCATTCATTATCCTTCTACATTCTATCCTTTTTCCTCATTTACATATTCCTCCTATCTTCCAACCTCACTCGCTTTACATAAAACCTTATCCTCCTTTTTTCTCTTCCATCTTCCTTTCCCTATCAGCATCTTTGAGCATATCATTCTAAATCCTTGGCATATCAAGGTTTATCCTTTCAAGGAGCATTATCTAAAAATCTTGCCATCTTCCAAAAAACAAATTCAAAAAAAATAAAAATTCAAAAAGAAAACAAAAAAATATTTTAAAAATAGAAAAATTCAAAAAGAAAATAGAAAAAAAATGAAAAAATTGAAAATGTGCCTTGGTGGAAACCTGGTAACAGGCGCCTTGGTAGCAAAAGTAAAGAGAAATAAATTAGTCCTATGGTGAAAACCACTCCCTTGTGGCACCTTGGATAAGTACCGTGATGAAAACCTGGCAATCAGGCATCATGCGTAGTTCTTCTACATATTTCATCCATTCCATCTTCTCTCTTTGATCTTGACAATGTTGACCTATACATGAACATTTGGCTATCTTGTGAACTATCTTACGATGATCTTGCTTTCATTCCAATCATGTTTAGCCTTCATATTTATTTTTCCTACACTCATTCTAGCCTTTCCCTATCCTTTTCCCATTTGGTCTTGATCTAATAAAAAAGAGTAAAACATGATGCTATGAAGCCTCTTGACATGTCTACTCCTTTGGACTGCATCCTTTCCTTCTTTTGCATTACTCTTTTGTGACTTATCCTATGCTTGTCCAAATGTGCTTTACATGACAATTTTTCCCTAGCTTGGGTACTCTTGAGGAGTTTTCCCTTGAGGATTTCTTCCCTTCATTCTCAATCATTCTCTTATCTTCCATCTCTTCCACCAGCTTGCTAATCCCTCTTGTTCTCCACCTTTCTAGATATTGGGACTACATGATGTGATCTTGCTTGGGAGTTTGATGCATCTTCTTTCTAGGGGCATCCTTTGTACATACTTATTGATCCTGAAAAAATCCAAAAAAATGGTATATTGTCAAAAATTCTAAAAATCTAAAAATGTCTTGAAAAAATTATCATCTTAGTGAAAACCTAACAATAGGCACTTTGATGTATCTCCAAAAAAATTATATATTCCAAAAATACAAAAAATTCAAAAAATTCAAAAATTCAAAAAAATAGAAAAAGTGCCTTGGTGAAAACCTAGAAACAGGTGCCTTGGTAGAAAAAATACAAAAAAATTATAAAAAGTCCTGGAAAAAAAATTGCAATAAAATTCAAGTGGTGAAAACCTAGAAACGGGCACTACTTGAGGCTTTTGCACCTTTGTTTCTCAGCACACATCCTCGACACTTAGCCTTTCTCCATCATGTCTTGTCCTTGTTGCCTTGGTTTGGAATTGGTCTTTGTCTTTGTCTAGGGGGCACAACTGTGTTAGCTTTGGTCTCATGGATGTGTTACTCTTTAGGACACTTCCCCAACTATATTTTTCAACACAACCCTTGGCATCGAGTGTTTCTCAACACTTCTTAGTTTGGTCTTACCTAGTTTTGTCATGTGATCTTACCTGCTTGCAAGCATTCGATCCTTATCCTCGAAAATCAGTATCAGTGAACACACTTAAATTTTTTAATGCAATACATAATGCTTGAGCTATGTCATGAACTTTTCTTTGTGTGCTGATTGTTATTGATTTTCGTTGAGTGTCATTGTCTAATAAGTCTCTCTGGGATGCATAGTTAGAGGACTTGGGGCATGGGGCATGTTTTAATTTTCTTTCTACTTGTGGGTGTGGTCTTGAAACTTTAGAGTGTCTCTTGTTATTCCCTTGAAACACTTAGGAGATTTGAGGCATCATCCTTGACTGGTTTTGCACAACCATTCTTATGGTTATCCCGACATCTATGCCTTGATGCGAGCGTGGTTTTGCTACATTAAATTGGGTAAGCTAACATCAAAGTCATCTTGACCTGTATGTCTTTGATGCTTATGTTAGAATCTTTCCACATTCCAATCCAATATAAATCACATCCATATCTTCATAGTTGCGCTTGTGACTAGTGATTATTGTGTGATTTTTCGATGTCAGTTAAAAATGGCCCAATGATGAAAATAAGTTCCTTAACATTCTATATCTCTCAACTCTCTGTATGTTCTTCTTCATCTTTCTCTTTTAGGAGTACCAACATCTGGTTTTTGTTGCCCTCTAGTTTGGACTCCTTTCTTGTGGACACCATTTTTCTTAACCGATTTAATAATAGAACCTCCCTTGGAAGCACTATCTCTTTTCTTTTCTGAAAAAGATAATTGGTCTTTTGAGATTGCAGCTTCCAGAGGTGAGCCTTTCTTTCCTGAGAAGTTTCTTTTTTTAAGCTTCCCTACCTCAATCCAAGGGTTTTCCTTTACATCAAGATCAGTCTTATCTTCTCATTCCGAAGATCTTTGCTCAATTGGGGATGAGAAAGGATCCTTATCAATCCTATTAAAGGACTTGCTATGAGTTTGACCATCCAGGATGTTACATCCTTGAACTTCTTCTATCTCTTGTATTATTACTTCTAAATCCAGTCCGATCAGGGAATATTCCACCCTTGAAACTAGATTAGTGACTTCTCCTTTTCGGGATCTTGATTCTCCATCTTTTTTGTTCTTGTCAGTAGTGAAAATCTTATTTACACTTTCAGTTGACACCTCCTGCTCCTTTTCTTGATCATTTTCCATTTGAGGTTTTCTAGTTGGAGATACTTTTGTGTCTGAGTGTTCTCATTTCTCTTTAGACTTAATGGGGAAATGATAGGTTTCAAGGCACATCCATCTTTTAGTTCCAAGAGATGGATATTTTCTATTCACTCTGGAGTAGGATTAACTTTTTCTTTCCATTCCATTTTTTGTACTTGAGGCTTTTCCTTCATCTTCTTTCTTTCTTCTAAGGGCATTGTTTCGCCCAATGACTAGATTTCTTGCATAAAAAGCAAGCAAAAGGGGAAAATTCAAATTCTATTTCTTGACTCCACTTACCCAATTTTGAGTTGATGGTGATGACTTGTGGAAGATCAGTAGATTGTTGAATATTCACACAAATCCTGACATACACTTGTCTAGTCCTGGTCACTGTCATCGGATCTATTGAAAGAAGCTCCCCAAAATCTCCATCCAATCCTACAAATATGGCTTCATGCCAGTATTCCAAAGGTAGACCAGGGAGCCTAACCCACATAGGAGATGCAATAAGAAAGTTGTGATAGTCTAGATTTGTGGACCATTTTTGCAATGACAAAGACAATTTACCCATCATCCAAGGACCACCACAAAGTACTTTAGATAGGTCTTCCCTATTTGAGAACTCAAACAAGAAAAAACCTTTTGGCATTGATGCTATATCTACCTGACCCTTGAGTCTCCATTTTTTATCTGCAAAGGATCTAACAAGATCAATATTAGGTCTTGGGCCAACAAATTTACCCACCAAAGTAGAAGCCATTATAGAGATAGTGTGATCTACTAATGTGTCTGGAACAAAAATCCCAAAAGCTCCCTTTTCTGGATCAGATATTATATTAACCTTGGGGAAAGAGGATTTCCCAAAAGGTTTAACACCAAATAAACTTGACCATTTTCCTTTTCTGAAGTGAGATCCACTCAGGTTGCCTCCTTGGGTCTCGAAGGAAGGAGGCTTAAGCCCTTCTCCATCCTTGGGAATATTACCCATTTCTATCTCTGACCCCTTGGATGGACAAAAATCCTTGCTGGGCAAAGCCAGAGTGACCCACCAGCCTTTTCCACATTCCCTCTAGCCTTTTCCACTTTCCCTGAAATTGAATCTAGAGCAATTCTCGCTTCCCCTGTCACAGATCTAGCAACAAAACCTCCATCTCCTAGTTTCCCACCTGGGCTCAAATTTGAAAAATCCCCTCCCTCTCCTCTTCCCTCTCACACCCGCTCCATTGTATCTTGGATAACCAACAATGTTGAGCAAAGGGGCACCTCATAAATAAATGATTGACAAACTCAAAATCTTCCCCGCACAAAACATAGTGAAAAGGTTGAGCAATATGTAATTTTTCCAATTTATCACTAGTCAAAACCCTCTTCCTTAATGCTAACCAAGAAAAACACCCTAACTTGGGAAAAATTGAGTTATTCTAGAAAAATGAAAAAGCTCTATGACTCACTAACTAGCATTCCATATGATGAATATCTTTATATCCAACCTTAATAGAATAATAACCATTAGGGGAGGGGGACCATATCAACTTGTCTTCATGATTCATAATGAAGACTAATCTCTGTGAAAAAATATTTTGCAGACACACCTTATCAGCATCCCTAATAGGTAAATCACATGGATCCTTCCAAATAGCCTTTCCTGAGAAAAGTTCAACACCACAAATATAATCAATTAGTTTGAATCCCTAGCAAGATTTAATGATTTGAATGACATCCCACATACTATCTATTTGGTTTAAAAGAAGCATCCCATTCCAAGAATCCTCTCAAAACTAAATACTTTCACCATTATGAACTTCGCAAGACACATATCTTGTAATCACATCTTGGGAGGAGATCATGAAATTCCAAACAATAGACCCCAGTGGTGGGTCTGAGATAGTAATAATACACATAGGATTAGGAGGATCTAACTATTTTTGTTGCATAATTTTGCACCAATTACTATCTTATTTACAATACATATGACAAATAAGATTCTCCCCAAAATCCTTATTTCTTTTTGAGATATCATGTAGCCCAACACCCCCAGCCTCTTTTTCTAATGCCTTATCCTTTAATGAAATTAAAGGAACCCTTTTTGCATCTGAAATATTACCTTTCCATAAAAAAACCCTAATTAATTTTTCAATTTATTGAACTATACCTTTAGGGGCTTTAAGAACTGATATATTATAATTTGGAATTGTTGTTAGTACTAATTTAATAAGCAAAATCCTCCCTGACAATGAAAACCAATGAACTTTCCATGCTAAAATTTGGCCCTTGATTCTCTCAATAATAAACTTCCAATATGATGCCTTATTTGAGCCCACAAAAAAGGAATACCTAGATCTATAGAAGGAATATCTTCTTTAACAAAACCTAAAATATTCATAATTTTCTTTGAAATAACTACATTCATATTAAAGATATAGAGTTTTGACTTGTGAGCATTAATTTTCTAGCCTGATACAACCATGTAGAGGTTGAACATGTTTATAATTTTCTTTTCTTCCTAAATACTTGATTTTATGAACAAGAGAGTATCATCAGCAAATAGGGAATGCATGACAAAGATAGATGTACCTTCAATGTGAGCCCCCAGCCATAATCATTGGTCATTTCTAACCCTAATTATTCTACTAAAATCCTCTACCATTATTATAAAAAAAATGGGAGATAAAGGATCCCCTTGCCTAACACCCTGAGAGGCAACAAAGAAACTAGTTGGAACACCATTTATTAAAACCAAAAAATGAGCACCCTTCAAACATGTTGAGATTCATGTTAGTAAATAAAGTCCACCAAGATAACTGAGAGGGGGGGTGAATCAGTAATCTAATTAAAACAACTTTTATCAACCTTATTATATTTGATACATGCAATTAACATAAACAACAACCATAAAAAGATAACCATACATAATGACACTAGATTTGTTAACTAGGGAACCTCTTGATCAGAGAGTAAACCCCAGTGGGGATGGTACCCATAAAAAATGTACTAATATAAAAATTCCTTGTGAGAGGATGGACCTTGTTAGGATTCTATGAAATACATTCAATACATATCATTCCCTATTAGGAGACTTTGAATCCTTGTGAGGAGATTCCAACACTGTTAGGAGTTGAAGAAGATAGAAGGACCCACTATCCAAATAGCTTCAAGGGTAAGATCACCGAACACAGTGTCCAATTGATCTCTATATTATTGAAACAAAACAATACCAAATTTAACTAATCTCGGCAACTTTTCTTCTCTCCTCTGACTGTTCCTATGTCACAGCAAATGCTTCTCCATATCTCAACACCAGATCTGTACACTTTGCATCACATAACAATCCCTTAGATCACTTATTCGTATTAATTCACACTTCACAACTTATTTCTACACATCCTTACACTTCAATGAAGGAAAATAATCCTTCCTTTATACCGTGCTGAATATTTCATAATATAGTTAGCCAATTAGGCTTCACCAATTACTAAATATAAAACATTACACGTTACATAATATTTCCATAATTACACAAAATTGTCTGCTCGTAAACATAATAAATCTTCACACGTGCAACCTCCGACTATGTTGACTTAACCAGATCACCTTTGCAATGTCTTCAACCTCTGTATAACTTCATGTGTCCATATTCTATCCCTGTTAGGAGATATAATACAATTATCACAGACTGCTTCTCGGGAACTCTATCAAAAAACAATTTCCACTAGATTACTTATAACTTACACAAATACTTGAATTTTTGTACGTGCTCTTAACCATGTTATTAGAACACTATAAGAAACATGTCCTAAGCTCCACATGACCTTGTCTACAATTCTCTATGTTCCCTAATTCAAACTTTGTCTGCTACTGTAGTACCCCGCCCCTAGTTTGATGTTATAAATGTTACGATTACTTTAGGATGATAGATTATATGTTAGGAAATCATTGATGCGTATGATTTTACTGACCCCATACTTTCATGTGTATAGTTGGTGTGTTTGTTTTACATTTTTTTTTGACATGCCTAATGTGGTTGGGGGATGGACTTGTAGTTACTTGCTTGCAAGATCCACATGATCGGCTAATCCCTGCCATTGTCTGTTATATATTTATATATGTATGTACATGCAAGTTTTGAATGCAGGTTTGCAGCTTCCGAGCATCAACTTTCCTGAATTGTCAATATGAGCGTGCCCTATTGTAATATCTCAAATGGTAAGAGAGGGGAGATAATGCAAGTCCAAAACCCTAACCTAAGCCTAATTGTACTAGGATTGGACAAGTATCAATTTGACTACCCTACCCGAATTCATCTAGGTGACAGGAATTCATGGATCCCTTTCTAGTGTTGCTTGGTTTTAATTTTTTTGACTTTACCTCATTTGGCTTCAGTTGATTTATTGCTTATGTGGGTGATTTTATGTTATTTATTGATTAATAATTATAGTTGAAATTTAATTTTAATCATGTTCCTATAGTTATTGGGGAAAATTTAATTAAAAGTCAAATGTTTGATTATTGGGATTTAATTAAATATTTAATTGGAAATTAGATTTAAATTATGCTTGTGTACTTTATTAAATAATTAAATATTTGATTGCATGGTTTTAAGATGCATTAAATATTTAATCTATTTAATACATATTTTAATTATAACATGTGCATTACTATTAATTGAAAATTGAATTGTTTTCAAAAAGTAAACTTGTTTTCAAAATCCAAAGTTGAGTTGTGCAAAATAAAGATATTTTGATTTATTAATAGGGATTTACTTTCAAATGGTAATTAGAGTTTGATTGGGAGTTAATTGTTGATTCATTTCTAGGGTTTGCATGAAAGAGGGAATTGAATCCCTAATAGGCGGAAATTGCAATCATTTGGGGATTAGACAGGTTTTGGGAGGAGCTTTTTTGGAGAGCTTGTGTACTTAAATTTTTAGAGAATTTGGATTGTGGGATTTTTTGTTTGTGCATCTGGATCGTGTGCCTGTTTTCTACATAGTTTCAAATCTGCAGGTTGGATTGATTTTGAAAGAAATTTTGTCTTCAGATGTACAAAGGGTTTTCAATTTAGTTTTTGGCATTGGATCCAAGGGAATATTTATTTTCATTTTCATATACATTAGAACTAAATACGAATTTATCTTCTATGAGCTTTCTTGGACATTTTTATACTATGATCGTTGTGCATTAGATATCATAACAAAACTATAGGTTAAGGAAACAAACATTAACCCAATGTGATTATTGGATTAATTTACTCATTGAGTCCTTTTGAAGTTCATGCACTATAATTGGGCGATTTTACCCTATTGGATTTGTAGAATGAATATAGGGAATATTCTTATAAGTATTGTTTTATTAATGGATATATGTTGTGTTTCTCATAGCAGTTTTATGTGTTCCTACTTTTGGATTCAAATATGTTGATTATGGTTCAGTTTCAGTTCTTTATAGTGTGAGTGTTGTTTTCTTCATTCCTGAAGTGTCTTCTTTGCTTAAAGTGATATTGGGTACTAGAAGACCTAAGGGGATACAGAGGCCGGGGTATATGTCAGATGGTTATGTTTTTAGTTATTTTTTGATGTGTGTGTGTGTATAATATGATTATCATCCCTGACTTGACCTTATGGGCTCATGATGCTTTGCATTCTATTTATGGTATCTTTGTAATCATTTCTAGTTCTTTTGTGTGAATCTGGATTTGGGATTACCTGGTTGTGTACCTGTTTTGATCTATGTGAGATCTTTGAGCCTAGGGTAGTTTACCTAGATATGTAGTAGGAGGTGGCTTGGAATAAGAATCGGAGCCCACAAGTGGCTGCTAGGATCACTTATTGTTAAGTATCTATAATCAAGTGATAACATAATATAACATTGAGAGATATTAAAATGAACCTAACAAGATATGTTTCCTCACCCTATATTAGTGCTAGTATAGACTATGGTGGGAATGGAGAAGATGACTAGCCACCTTCAAACACATGATTTGGCATAGTTGATGGCTTCGTCTATACAAGAGTTCATCGACACCGTGTAAGGTCACTTGGGTGCCGAGATCTAGAGAGATTACCAGGACAAAACTCAAGGGTTATACGTACATGATGAAACCTTCCTATGCATAGTCTAGTTATCCTACATGTGTCAGTTGCCTCTAGAATAGTGAGTCTTTCATGGCTTTATTACTTTTTCACCTTGTGTTAGAGAGCTTTTAGGATCCTTTCCTTAGCTTGATCTATTTGATGTTTGTTATCCGAGTGGGATATGTTGTTATCTCCTCAGCATGGTGGGAGTGGACCATTTAAGTTCACGAGGTCAGGTGGTAGCGATTCTTTTACCATTTGAGATTTTGATGTTTGTGTACCAGTGTTGGATGATCCTTGTGGTAGTTGGTCCTTCTTGATCTTCTTTGATGGAACTGTATTCTTCCTCTTCTTCTTCTTTGTGATCATGTATCTTTGTATCAGTTATTTAGAGATATCATTTGTACTTCTTTTCGGTTATTGTATTACATACCCTGTGACATGTGCAGTGGATGTAGGTTATTATGGATACCTTATGGTACCAGATGTATTTATTTTATATTATATGTGATATTTCTTTTATCTTTCATTTGTTTATATGAGCTTTGTAATTGTATCTAATCTAGATTAATTAATTAATGTAAACGTAATCTTCGTCGATGAACCCTTGAGAGTTGTAACCTATGTTAGTTGTTTGTATTAATGTGAGTAAATGGTAATTGCTTCCGCATTGGTGTTTATCTTGTATGTTAACTTTTTAAAAAAAATTATTCTGCAAACTTAGATGCATGTTTAGGTTAAGTTCTCCTGGATTCCCTGGCAGGGCATTAAACTCGGTATAAATTTAATATTAATCATGTTCCTATAGTTATTTAGGCAAATTTAATTAAAAGTCAAATGTTTGATTATTGGGATTTAATTAAATATTTAATTGAAAATTATATTCAAATTACGCTTGTGTACTTTATTAAATAATTAAATATTTGATTGCATGGTTTTAGGATGCATTAAATATTTAATCTATTTAATACATATTTTAATTATAACATGTGCATTACTATTAATTGAAAATTGAATTATTTTTAAAAAGTAAATAACTTATTTTCAAAAGTCAAAGTTGAGTTGTTCAAAATAAAGATATTATAATTTATTAATTAGGATTTACTTTCAAATGGTAATTAGAGTTTGATTGGGAGTTAACTGTTGGGTCATCTCTAGGGTTTGCATGAAAGGGGGAATTAAATCCCTAATAGGGGGAAATTGCATTCATTTGGGGATTAGCCAGTTTTGGGAGGAGAATTTTTGGAGAGCTTGTGTGCTTGGATTTTTAGAGAATTTGGAATGTCAAATTTTTGTTTGTGCATCTGGATCATGTGCCTTTTTTCTACATAGTTTCAGATCTGCAAGTTGGATTGATTTTGGAAGAAATTTTGTCTTTAGATCTACAAAGGGTTTTCAATTCAGTTTCTCGCATTGGATCCAAGGGAATATTTATTTTTGTTTTCATATACATTAGAACTAAATATGAATTTATCTTCTACAAGATTTCTTCGACATTTTTATACTATGATTGTTGTGCATTAGATATCATGACGAAACTATAGGTTAAGGAAACAAACATTAACCCAATGTGATTATTGGATTAATTTACTCATTGAGTCCTTTTGAAGTTCATGCATAGTAATTGGGCAATTTTACCCTATTGGATTCGTAGAATGAATATAGGGAATATTCTTATAAGTATTGTTTAATTAATGGATATATGTTGTGTTTCTCGTAGCGGTTTTATGTACTCCTACTTTTGGATTCAAATATGTTGATTATGGTTCAGTTTCAGTTTTTTATGGAGTGAGTGTTGTTTTCTTTGTTCCTGAAGTGTCTTCTTTGCTTATAGTGATATCGAGTACTAGAAGACCTAGGGGGATATAGAGGTCGGGGTATGTGTTAGATGGTTATGTTTTCAGTTATGTTTTGATGTGTGTGTGTATAATCTGATTATCATCCCTGACTTGACCTTATGGGCTCATGATGATTTTCATTCTGTTTATGGTTTCTTTGTAATAATTTCTAGTTCTTTTGTGTGAATCTGGATTTAGGATTACCTGGTTGTGTACTTTTTTTTATCTATGTGAGATCTATGAGCCTAGGGTAGTTTACCTAGATGTGTAGTAGGAGGTGGCTTGCAATAAGCGTTGAGGCCCACAAGTGGCTGCGAGGATCACTTATTGTTAAGTATCTATAATCAAGTGATAACATAATATAACATTGAGAGATATTAAAATGAACCTAACAAGATATGTTTCCTCACCCTGGCTTAGTGCTAGTACAGACTAAGGTGGGAATGGAGAAGATGACTAGCCACCTTTAAAGGCATGAGTTGGCATAGTTGATGGCTTCATCTGTACAAGAGTTCATCGACACCGTGTAAGGTCACTTGGGTGTCGGGATCCAGAGAGATTACTAGGAAAAAACTCAAGGGTTAGATGTACATAGTGACACCTTCCTATGCATAGTCTAGTTATCCTACATGTGTCAGTTGCCTCTGGAATAGTGATTCTTTCATGGAATTATTACTTTTTCACCTTGAGTTAGCGAGCTTTCAGGATCCTTTCCTTAGCTTGATCTGTTTGATGTTTGTTATCCGAGTGGGATCTGTTGTTATCTCCTCAGTATGGTGGGAGTGGACCATGTAGGTTCACGAGGTCGGGTGGTAGTGATTCTTTTACCATTTTTTATTCTGAAGTTCATGTACTAGTGCTGGATGATCCCTATGGTAGTTGTTCCTTCTTGATCTTCTTTGATGGAGTTGTGTTCTTCCTCTTCTTCTTCTTTTTGATCATGTATCTTTGTATCAGTTATTCAGAGATATCATGTGTACTTCTTTTCAGTTATTGTATTACATACCCTGCGACATGTGCAATGGATGTATGTTATTATGGATACCTTATGGTGCCGGTTGTATTTATGTTATCTTATATGTGATGTTGCGTTTATCTTTCATTTGTTTATATGAGCTTTGTAATTGTATCTAATCTAGATTAATTAATTAATGTTAACATAATCTTCATCGAGGAACCCTTGAGAGTTGTAACCTGTGTTGGTTGTTTGTATTAATGTGAGTAAATGGTAATTGCTTCCACATTGGTGTTTATCTTGTATGTTAACTTTAAAATAAAAAATTGTTTTGCAAACTTAGATGCATGTTTAGGTTAAGTTATCCTAGGTTCCCTGGCGGGGCATTACACTTGGTATAAATTTAATATTAATCATGTTCCTATAGTTATTTGGGAAAATTTAATTAAAAGTCAAATGTTTGATTATTGGGATTTAATTGAATATTTAATTGGAAATTAGATTTAAATTAGGCTTGTGTACTTTATTAAATAATTAAATATTTGATTGCATGGTTTTAGGATGCATTAAATATTTAATCTATTTAATACATATTTTAATTATAAAATGTGCATTAGTATTAATTGAAAATTGAATTGTTTTCAAAAAGTAAACAACTTGTTTTCAAAAGTCCAAGTTGAGTTGTGCAAAATAAAGATATTTTAATTTATTAATTGGGATTTACTTTCAAATGGTAATTAGAGTTTGATTGGGAGTTAACTATTAAGTCATCTCTAGGGTTTGCATGAAAGGGGGAATTGAATCCCTAATAGGGGGAAATTGCATTCATTTGGGGATTAGACAAGTTTTGGGAGGAGAATTTTTGGAGAGCTTGTGTGCTTGGATTTTTAGAGAATTATGATTGTGAAATTTTTGTTAGTGCATCTGGATTGTGTGTCTGTTTTCTACATAGTTTCAGATCTATAAGTTGGATTGATTTTGGAAGAAATTTTGTCTTCAAATCTACAAAGGGTTTTCAGTTCAGTTTCTTACATTGGATCCAAGGGAATATTTATTTTTGTTTTCATATACATTAGAACTAAATACGAATTTATCTTCTACGAGATTTCTTGGACATTTTTATACTATGATTGTTTTGCATTAGATATCATGACGAAACTATAGGTTAAGGAAACAAACATTAACCCAATGTGATTATTGGAGTAATTTACTTATTGAGTCCTTTTGAAGTTCATGCACAGTAATTAGGGGATTTGACCCTATTGGATTCGTAGAATGAATATAGGAATATTCTTATAAGTATTGTTTTATTAATGGATATATGTTGTGTTTCTCGTAGCGGTTTTATGTGTTCCTACTTTTGGATTCAAATATGTTGATTATGGTTTAGTTTCAGTTCTTTATGGTGTGAGTGTTGTTTTCTTCATTCTTGAAGTGTCTTCTTTGCTTATAGTGATATCAGGTACTAGAAGACCTAGGGGGATACAGAGGCCGGGGAATGTGTCAGATGGTTATGTTTTCAGTTATGTTTCTATGTGTGTGTGTGTATAATCTAATTATCATCCCTGACTTGACCTTATGGGCTCATGATGCTTTGTATTCTATTTATGGTGTCTTTGTAATCATTTCTAGTTCTTTTGTGTGAATCTAGATTTAGGATTACCTGGTTGTGTACCTATTTTGATCTATGTGAGATATGTGAGCCTAGGGTAGTTTACCTAGATATGTAGTAGGAGGTGGCTTGCAATAAGCAATGTGGCCCACAAGTGGCTGCCAAGATCACTTATTGTTAAGTATATATGATCAAGTGATAACATAATATAACATTAAGAGATATTAAAATAAACCTAACAAGATATGTTTCCTCGCCCTGACTTAGTGCTAGTATAGACTAAGGTGGGAATAGAGAAGATGACTAGCCACCTTTAAAGGCATGAGTTTGCATAGTTGATGGCTTTGTTTGTACAAGAGGTCATCAACACTGTGTAAGGTCACTTGGGTACTAGGATCCAGAGAGATTACCAAGACAAAACTCAAGGGTTAGATGTACATGATGACACTTTCCTATGCATAGTCTAGTTATCCTACATGTGTCAGTTGCCTCTGTAATAGTGAGTCTTTCATAGCATTATTACATTTTCACCTTGAGTTAGAGAGCTTTCAGGATCCTTTCCTTATCTTGATCTGTTTGATGTTTGTTATCCGAGTGGGATCTGTTGTTATCTTTGTAGCACGGTGGGAGTGGACCATTTATGTTCACGAGGTTGGGTGGTAGTGATTCTTTTACCATTTTAGATTTTGATGTTCATGTACCAGTGCTGGATGATCCCTATGGTAGTTGTTCCTTCTTGATCTTCTTTGATGGATTTGTATTCTTCCTCTTCTTCTTCTTTGTGATCATGTATCTTTGTATCAGTTATTCAGAGATATCATGTGTACTTCTTTTTTATTATTGTATTACATACCATGTGACATTTGCAGTGGATGTAGGTTATTATGGATACCTTATCGTACCAATTTTATTTATGTTATCTTATATATTATGTTGCTTTTATCTTTCATTTGTTTATATGAGCTTTGTAATTGTATCTAATCTAGATTAATTAATTAATGTTAACGTAATCTTCACTGAGGAACCCTTGAGAGTTGTAACCTATGTTGGTTGTTTGTATTAATGTGAGTAAATGGTAATTGCTTCTGCATTGGTGTTTATATTGTATGTTAACTTTAAAAAAAATTATTCTACAAACTTAGATGCATTTTTGGAAATTAGATTTAAATTATGCTTGTGTACTTTATTAAATAATTAAATATTTGATTGCATGGTTTTAGGATGCATTAAATATTTAATCTATTTAATACGTATTTTAATTATAATAGGTGCATTAATATTAATTGAAAATTGAATTATTTTCAAAAAGTAAACAACTTGTTTTCAAAAGTCCAAGTTGAGTTGTGCAAAATAAAGATATTTTAATTTATTAATTGGGATTTACTTTCAAATGGTAATTAGAGTTTGACTGGGAGTTAACTATTGAGTCATCTCTAGGGTTTGCATGAAAGGGAGAATTGAATCCCTAATAGGGGGAAATTGCATTCATTTGGGAATTAGACAGGTTTTTGGAGGAGAATTTTTGGAGAGCTTGTGTGCTTGAATTTTTAGAGAATTTGGATTGTGGGATTTTTGTTTGTGCATTTGGATCATGTGCCTATTTTCTACATAGTTTCAGATCTACAGGTTGGATTGATTTTGGAAGAAATTCTATCTTCAGATCTACAAAGGGTTTTCAATTCAGTTTCTGTCATTGGATCCAAGGGAATATTTATTTTCATTTTCATATACATTAGAACTAAATAGAAATTTATCTTTTACAAGCTTTCTTGGACATTTTTATACTATGATTGTTGTGCATTAGATATCATGATGAAAATATAGGTTAAGGAAATAAACATTAACCCAATGTGATTATTGGATTAATTTACTCATTGAGTCCTTTTGAAGTTCATGCACAATAATTGGGTGATTTTTCCCTATTAGATTCATAGAATGAATATAGGGAACATTCTTATAAGTATTGTTTTATTAATGGATATATGTTGTGTTTCTCGTAGTAGTTTTATGTGTTCCTACTTTAGGATTCAAATATGTTGATAATGGTTCAGTTTCAGTTCTTTATGGCATGAGTGTTGTTTTCTTCATTCTTGAAGTGTCTTCTTTGCTTAAAGTGATATTGGGTACTAGAAAACCTAGGGGGATACAGAGGTCGGGGTATGTGTCAGATGATTATGTTTTCAGTTATATTTTGATGTGTGTGTATGTGTATAATCTGATTATCATCCCTGACTTGACCTTATGGGCTCATGATGCTTTACATTCTATTTATGGTATCTTTGTAATCATTTCTAGTTCTTTTGTGTGAATCTGGATTTCGGATTACCTGGTTGTGTACCTATTTTGATCTATATGAGATCTATGAGCCTAGGATAGTTTACCTAGATATGTAGTAGGAGGTGGCTTCCAATAAGCATCGGAGCCCACAAGTGGCTGCCAGGATCACTTATTGTTAAGTATCTATAATCAAGTTATAACATAATATAACATTGAGAGATATTAAAATGAACCTAAGAAGATATGTTTCCTCACCCTGGCTTACTGCTAATACAGACTAAGGTGGGAATGGAGAAGATGACTAGCCACCTTTAAAGGCATGAGTTGGCATAGTTGATGGCTTCATCTATACAAGAGGTCATCAACATCATGTAAGGTCACTTGGGTGCTAGGATCCAGAGAGATTACCAGGACAAAACTCAAAGGTTAGATGTACATGATGACACCTTCCTATGCATAGTCTAGTTATCCTACATGTGTCGGTTGCCTCTGGAATAGTTAGTCTTTCATGGCATTATTACTTTTTCACCTTGAGTTAGAGAGCTTTTAGGATCATTTCGTTAGCTTGATCTGTTTGATGTTTGTTATCTGAGTGGGATCTATTGTTATCTCCTCACCATGGTGGGAGTGGACCATTTAGGTTCATGAGGTTGGGTGGTAGTGATTCTTTTACCATTTGAGATTTTGACGTTCATGTACCAGTGTTGGATGATCCTTGTGGTAGTTGTTCCTTCTTGATCTTCTTTGATGGATTTGTATTCTTCCTCTTCTTCTTCTTTGTGATCATGTATCTTTGTATCAGTTATTCAAAGATATCATGTGTACTTCTTTTTGGTTATTGTATTACATACCCTACGACATGTGCAGTGGATGTAGGTTATTATGGATACCTTATGGTACTAGTTGTATTTATGTTATCTTATATGTGATGTTGCTTTTATCTTTCATTTGTTTATATGAGCTTTGTAATTATATCTAATCTAGATTAATTAATTAAGGTTAATGTAATCTTCATCAAGGAACCCTTGAGAGTTGTAACATGTGTTGGTTGTTTGTATTAATGTGAGTAAATGGTAATTGCTTCCGCATTGGTGTTTATCTTGTATGTTAACTTTTAAAAAAAATTATTCTGCAAACTTAAATGCATGTTTGGGTTAAGTTCTCCTAGGTTCCCTGGTGGGGCATTATAGCTACTATGCTAATCTTTAGTAGAAATAGTATGTTTACATGAGTGACAAAACTATTCATGAATGTAATATGTGACTACTCCAATAATGCTAGAATACTCCCCCATACGACATATTCAACATTCATGGTAAAAATATCCCCCTTTGGCATTGATGGCAACATATATGAAAAAATTTCAAGTTCCATGACTACCAAAATGTAACTTTGTTGCTCTTGTCTTGACTTTTCAAATCCTCTTCATCAATGATTTCAAATCCTTTTCATCAATCATAGGAAATATTTTTCATTTATTCTTCTCCCCTATTAATATCAATGAAAAGGGAAGCATTATGTCAGAACAATCTTACTGCTTAAAATGTTTATCTAGCTCAAGTGTCCAAATACACTATTTGAAAATACCTTTTACCAAGAGTCCTTCATGACTCAGCTCAAAACACAGATACTCCCCCATAGAGGAAGCATCAGCATATAGTCTAGAAAAATAGTTCTTTGTACCACTGGACTGGTGCAACTTTCTGCATCACTACTCAAAAGTAGGTTGGGGCATAACCCCAAGCATACCTCTCAAATACTCAAATGTATCTTTAGGTAAAGGCTTTGTAAAGATATCTTCTATCTACTCCTTTGTGCTAATATACTCAAGTCTTACTTCCTTCTCTGCAACTTTCTTTCTTACAACATGATACTTTATCTCTATGTGTTTTGTTTTTTAATGTAGCACAAGATTTTTAGACATACTTACTATACTTCTGTTATCACAATGTATGATAACAGGTTCATTAAATGCAATTCCAATATCCTTCAATATTTTTTTCATCCATATTATCTTATTACAATTATTTGCTACTACTACATATTCTACTTTTGTTGTACTCTGTGAGATACAATTTTGTTTCTTGCTTAGCCAAGAAACCAATCTTCCTCCAGGAAAAAATGCTCCACCACTTGTACCCTTTTTATCATCCACACTACCTCCCCAATCCGCATTTGTATATGCACATAGGGTAAAGTCATTTGATTTGTCATACCATAACCCAAAATTAGTTGTACCTTTCAAATATCTAAATATCCTCTTTACTGCTACATAATGTGATTCCTTAGGATCATCTTGAAATCTTGCAACAATTCCAACTGCATTTTCTATATCCGGTCTTGTGTGAGTTAGATATTGCAAACCTCCAATCATAGATTTGTACTTCCTTTGTTCAACTGCAGGAGTCTCATCTTTGCTAGATAACTTATGACCAGTTACTCTAGGTGTACCAATAGGCTTACAATTTTCCAAACCAAATCTCTGTAATAAGTCTTTCAGATACTTAGTTTGAGATAATAAAATACCATCACTGTTCTGCACAATCTGCAAACCCAAGAAAATTTGTATTTCTCAAATCATGCTCATCTCAAATTCCTTCTTCATTTCATCATCAAATTTATTACTTGCCTCATCTTCTCCTCCAAAGATTATATCATCCACAAAAATAACAACAATCAATATACCACTCTCTATTTCTTTTAGATATAAGTTACTATCTACATTACCTTTAGTAAATCCCAATTTTGTCAAATATTTATCCAACCCTACATACTAGGTTCTAGGTGCTTGTTTAGTCCATATAGTGCTTTTTTCAACTTGCAAACCATAGCTCCTTCTCGAGTCAAAGGAAAACCATTAGGTTTTTCAATGTAGACTTCTTCTAATTCACCATTCAGAAATGTTGACTTCATGTCCATCTAATACACTTTGAATTTCTTATAAGCTGCATAGGCCAAAAACATCCTTACTGCTTCAATTCTTGCAACACGTGCAAATGTTTCTTCATAATCTATACCTTCGTAATATGAGTATCCTTTACATACCAGTCTTACTTTGTTTCTTACAAATTCACCTTTTTCATTCATCTTGTTTCTAAAAACCTATTTAGTTCCAATAACATTTTTGTCCTTAGGTCTGGGAACCAATTCCCAAGTGTTATTTTTCTCAATCTGATCCAATTCTTCCTTCATTCCTTCATTTCTTAAATTAAATGATCATCTTTACAAGCATCATCGGTATTATTAGGTTCAATCTAAGAAATCAAACATAATTCTTCATGTACCTTATTTATTTTCATTATTCCTTTGTCTTTTCTCCCAATAATCTAATCAACAAGATGATTCCTTATGAAGTTTTTATTAGGTGTTACTATTTCAATTCTTGCTTCAATTCTAGGTTCAGATCTTGAATCTTCTCTTTGTTCCTCATCATGAATCTCATTCTGCAAATCATTGTTAGTTTAATAAAACAACTCAACATTTTCTTGATTAGTTTTAGGATAGGCTTCTTCATCTAAATCATAATCAAGTACTCTTTCCTGAAATATGAACTTTTCATCCACTTTAACATTTGCACTCTCAAAAATAGTCTTAGTTATCTTATTAAAACATCTATAAGATTATCTTTTCAATGAATAACCAAAGAACATGCCTTCATCACTTCTCAGATCAAACTTACCAATGTCATCATCTCTCTTAATGTAACACTTACTTCCAAGGATTCTAAAATATTCTACTAATGGTGCATGTCCAAACCATAATTCATAAGGAGTCTTGTCTTTGTCTACTCTGATCTACACTCTATTTATTGTATATACTATTGTGTTTACTGCTTATCTCCGAAATATATTTTCCACATCATTCTCAAACAATATAGCTCTTTTTTCCTTAATTACTAACATGTTTCTTCATTCAACAATACCATTTTGCTTAGGTGTTTTAGGGGACAAAATTTGTCTCTTAATGCCATTCACTTTACAAAAAGTATTAAATTCATTTGAAGTAAATTATCCACCTCTATCAGATCTTAAACATTTAATCTTCATTCCTTATTCATTCTCAACTCTATTCTTAAGCAATCTAAACTTTTCAAATGTTTCTGACTTTTCTTTAAGAAATGCTACCCACATCATCCTAGTAAAGTCATCAACAAGAATCATAAAATATCTTTCACCATAGAATCCTCTTTTTCTTGTGGCACTACTCAAATCTGTATGAACAATCTCCAAAAAAAAATTTGTGGTGAACTTCTTGCTAGGAAAAGAACTTTTCTATTTTTCCATAACACATTCCTTGCACATCATGTTAGTAGGTTTCACAATTTTAGGCAAATCTCTTACTGCAAATGTAGTGCTTTCTTTCACAATGTTGTCAAATTTTATGTGACAAAAACTTTTATGCCATAACTAATTGTCATCAACTTTAGCAATCAAACATGTCATCTTGGTAGGATTCAACTAAAATACATTACCTCTGGTTCTTGCTCATGTTCCAATCATCTTACTATTCTTATCCTTGATCATACAAGTCTTTTCAGTAAACCAAACCTGATATCCCTTATCAAGTAACTATCCAACAATTAAAAGATTATGTTTTAATCCATCCACAAAGTAAACATCATCAGTATTACTCTTTCCATCAAGAGTAATAGATCCTATTCCTTTTATGCCGCAAGGTGCATTGTTCCCAACTCTAACAATTCCCCCATCATAGTTATTAAACTTGATAAACTTATTCATATCTAATGTAGTGCAAAGGTGGAAAATCCAAAAATGGATAGTCCCAACCTACACCACCAACAACAACACAACAGAAAACACAACAAAGAAAATTCTCAAATAGTATTTTCATTCAACATGCCTAGATGTAAGGCCTTCCAAATTACGGCCAAATACAAACAATTACAATAGTAATTCTATAATCCTCTAGCTAGTCCAGCTCTATAACACATAAAAAATTGGTAGAAACACTAAGGCAGATCTAAACTTGAGCTCGCAAGTCACCAAGAAATCTCCTTGTCTCCAATCATGAAAACCACTAGCTCTACTATTACAAATAGAAAACAAACAATCTGATCTTCAAGATCTTGTAGGATCCAATTACTATCCTTCCCAAATTTGTGTTGAATTTTCCCCCTACAACCTACCTAGACCTTCCTTAAATACACTTCTTTAGCCACAAGTCAGCTAGAAGAAAGAAATAACTCTAAGCCCAAGTCATCTCCTAAAAAAAATATTATTAAATGCAAAACAAGTCAGCTCTCAAATAGCATTACAATTAATTAATTCTCCATGTCGACCTCTAGATCTACCTAGGATAATGCAACATAAGCTACCCACATTAAATACATCAAGTCGGCCCACCAAATCTTCAATAACTCGAGTCGGTAAGCCAAACTACTAAGCACCAGTTAAAAAAACTGAGCAAGCTAGGCATCATCGATAAAGCACATCGACTGAGCACCACAAGCATCGTCAAGCACAGGTTCTACCAAGTGCCAAAAGTTTTTTGAGTTCCCTTCAATGACCGAGCCCCTCAGTCAAAGCTGTAATTGAGTAACACAGAAACACTACAACACACCAACATGTAGGATTGCCAACTACCCTAGGATGCTCTTGCATCAATATCGCTAGTCATATGATGTGAAAAATGCTATCTATGATCCAATCAGTTTTCTTTTCAACTTGTGACACCAAAGCTTTTACTTCTTTGACTTCTATTTTAGAATTTTCTTCTTTTATTGCAATAAATCCTATATCATCACTTTCATTATCATTCTCACTTAAAAATTTCTCAATACTAGCTTCAAATTCTTCATCATTAGCATAATAACATTCTTTAGGTCTTCTAGGCTTAAAATTCTTTTTATATTTTTTCACTCTTTTAGGACATTTAGAAACAAAATGACCATATTCTTGACAATTCCAATATTTAAAGATTTTCTTACCTTCTGGTTCTCTTTTCACAAGCTGGTAAATTCCTTCTTCAATATTTATGTCTTCTTTAGATTTAGATCTTTTGCTGCTAGCATAATCTCCACTGACACTGGCACTTCTTGACAAAGTAGGCGAACACTAAGTGCGTTGAAGTCAGTTTCAATCCTGGGCAAATCTCCTAATTATTTCAAACTTATCTCTACTACTTCCAATATTCCAAGAAGGGTCTCTCTAGTAAACTTCTCAGTACAAGGTATGACTTGTTCAATCATCTGCGGTGTCTACTTAAATGTTGGAGTTGGGGTTTTCAATATCTTTCATATGATTTCATCTTCATCCTTATTTCCTTCACAATATTTGATACCTACAACAATCTCTGATATTTTACCAATATAACTTCTAACAAATTCATCTTACATCATTTTAGCCTCTTGAAATAAACATATCTAATTTTTTAATCTGGTTCTCTTAGCATGTTTATCATCTTCAAAAGTAGATTCTAAAGCTAACCAAATTTCATGAGATGTCTTTAAAGATTTTACATGATTGTATTCATTCTCAGGAAGAGTTGACAAAAGTGCTTCTCTAGAAAGTATGTTACACATGAATAGATATCTTTCTTTTTTAGTGCAATCCTCAATCTTTTCTTCTTCAATGATAGTTTTCTCATTCTTTATGATCAACCAATATCCTAGCCCTAAACATAGCAGATGTGTCTTCATCTTCTCTTTCTTGCTATCATAGTTAACTCCATCAAACTTAGGACTTTCTTTTCTAAAATGACTCACCATGGATCTCCTTAAGTTGTTAATCTTTTCCTTCAAGGACTTGATGCTCTTATACCAATTGTTAGAAAGTAAAGTCCACCAAGATAACTAAGAGGGGGGGAAATCAATTATCTAAGTAAAACAACTTTTATCAACCTAATTATATCTAAAACATGCAATTAACATAAACAACAACCATAAAAATATAACCATACACAATGACACCAAATTTGCTAACTAGGGAACCTCTTGATCGGAGAGTAAACCTCGATGGGGATGGTGCCCACAAAAGATGTACTAATATGAAACTCCTTGTGAGATGATGGACCCTATTAGGAGTCTATGAAATATATTCAGTACATATCAGTCCCTGTTAGGAGACTTTGAATCCCTGTGAGGAGATTCCAACCCTATTAGGAGTTGAAGAAGACAGAAGGACCCACTGTCCAAATAGCTTTAAGGGAAAGATCACCAAACACACTATCCAACTGATCTCTTTATTATCCAAACAAAATAATACCAAATATAACTGATCTCAACAACTTTTCTTCTCTCCTCTGACCGTGCCTATGTCACACCAAATGCTTCTCCAGATTTCAACACCAGATCTGCACACTTTGCAACACATAAGAATCCCTTAGATCACTTACTCACATTAATTCACACTTCACAAATTGTTTTTACACATCCTTACACTTTAATGAAGGAAAATAATCCTTCCTTTATACCATGCTCAATATTTCATAATTGAGTTGACCAATTAGGCTTCACCAATTATAAAATATAAAACATTACACATTACATAATATTTCCATAATTACACAAAAATGTCAGTTCATAAACTTTATAAATATTCATAGGTGCAACCTGTATCATCTTAAAATGGAAGCACTTCCATGTTAAGAATGTTTAGCCCTTTGAGTAAGTGGTATGGGGTCATGTCAAGCACCTTGAATAGGTCTTTGCATGCAACTAGCTTTTTCCCCCTATTCTGCTTCTCTCTCCACCTATTTCTAGCCTTTTTCTAGCACCTAGTCCTGAGAATTTGAAATCTATCACCTCAGGGTCAAAGTTGACCTCCTGGGTCAAGGTCAACGTCGACCCTACCCTAGGGTAGAGTCAACCTCAACTCTAATCTAGGGTAGGGTCAAGGTCAACCTTGACCCAAGAGGTTGACTTTGACCCTGAGGTCAACCTCACCCCTGACCTTGGGTCCAATTTTCAAATTCTGAAGGTTTCGAGATGTCGGGCTTCGGAAAGTTTTATTTTCTCACTTCTGGGTTGGCTATTTTAGATTTTGGAATGGTAAACTCTTAAATGGCATTTAATCTAGGTCCATTTCTAGGGGTTAAGGTTAATTGGGATTTAATTCTCCAATGTCAGCCTCTCTAGAAGTTTGTGCCTTAGATCACTATAAAAGGAAGCCTCCTCCTCTCATTTTCTCCATCAAGTTTTGGCATCAAGTGCTCAAGATTTTCTCAAGGAGATAATAAGAAAGTGAGGTGTGAAGCATCCATCATCAAGCATCCATTATCAAGTATCATTCAAGCATTTAAGTTCTCCATTGAAGATCAAGGATTCAAGCATTCAAGCCTTTGAAGGGATTTGCTTCAAGCATTCAAGATTCATCATTCAAACCCTAGATCTATCCATCATGGTGGTTTGATCTTCCTTCAAGATCATCTGTTCATCTTCAAGATCCATTCATTCTCTTTTCAAGGTGGATTCCAAGCATACAATCATGGAGTTTTTTTATTTAAATTTATGGTTTTGATTTACATTTTTGAGTTCAAGCTTTCATATCAATATACTTATTTACATTTCAAATACAATTCCATGTCTATTGAATATCATAGCTTCATTATTAGATCTACTTCTACTACTTGCTAGCATTCTTTATTTCAATTTCATTATTAAGGTTGATTCCAAACTGGGGTTTGACCAAGGCAAACCCCTCATCCAAACAAAAAAACAATTTTTCTTGTAGGTACAAGTACAGGACAGTGAATATCAGTGCAGATCTAGATACCCTTTTCGGTGAACTTCTGAGATTTGCAAATAGAATTTTCGTCAGAGAAGTTGGGTCAAGGTTGACCTTCACTGGGGGGTAAGATTATACCCTAGGGTAAGATTGTACCCTAATATTTGGGTCAAGGTCAACCTCCCTCAAAAAAGAAAAAGATTTCTGAGTTTTGTAGATCTCGCAGTTCTGGTTCAGGATCGCGAAAATCATCAGTTTCTGAGATTGTTTAACAGGGTTTTTAGCAGCTTCTTTTTCGGAGGTAAGTACTTTTATTTCTTCATTTCCATATTAGCATTTCTAGATTTACAATTCAAATGTATATATAAAATATGGGTTTAGGGTCTCTTTCATATGCATTATAGTAAACCCTATTCTTCCATATTTTTCATCTTACATTTTGGTGAACCTGACGTGAACCCTATTCTTCCATATTTTTCATCTTATGACTATGTTGAATTATCCAGGTTGCCTTCACAATGTCTTCAACCTCTATATAACTTCTCTTGTTCAGATTCTATCCCTGTTAGGATATATAATCCGATTATCACAAACCGCTTCTTAGGAACTCTGTTAGAATATAGTTTCCACTAGATTACTTATAACTGATGCAAAAAATTGAATTTATGTATGCACTCTTAACTATGTTATCAAGAAACTATAAGAAACATGTCCTCATCTCTGCATGACCTCATCTGCAATTATCTATGTGTGCTAATTCAAACTATGTTTGCTACTCTGTTAATCTTTAGTATAAACAGTATGTTGACATCAATGAAAAACATAGTCATGAATGCAACATGTGACTGCTCCAGTAATACTAGAATACTCCCCCATAGTACATATTTAGCATTCATGCTAACAATCCATTTACACCATTTATCATCAAAGCTGAATTTGCATAGAATTTTGAGGAGAAAGGACCAATTTAATTTGTCATAGGCTTTCATTATATCCAATTTAACAACAAACACCAAAGAGTTATTTGTGGTTATGGAATACAATACTTCATGTGCCACAAGTTCTCTTTCCATTGTTTCTTTCCTTGAAACAAAACCACCTTGTTCCAGAGATATTATCTTCTTAATAAGGGGATGCAAACTCATATAAATAGCTTTAGTGAAAATCTTGTAAACTATGTTGCACAAAGAGATGGGTCTGAAGTCTACAAAAGTATAAGGAACCTTAACCTTGGGAATAAGAAAAATATTGATTACATTGAAACTTTTTACCATAGAAGCACTCTGTCTAGACTCTTCAATGACAACCATCAAATCAAAACATATAACATCCTAGCATTTCTGGAAGATATTTTAGTAAATCCATCCAAACTCGGATCCTTATCTGGATGCAATGAAAACACTATCTTACAAATTTATTTCATTGTGAAATGATCCATTAATGTTTTATTATCTTGAGGATTTTTTAATGAAGGAATGGCATTAATAAACTCCCGCTCTTGCAAATCATCAAGAGGAGGAGGAGGTGGAGCAAGAATATTCTTAAAAAATCTAACCCCTTCATCTTGTATGCCTTGAGCATCTAAAATCAAGTTACCTGAAGATGTTTCCTTAATGGAAAATATTTTGTTGTATGCATGCTTTTGGTTGGCTAGCATGTGAAAAAACTTTGTGATCCTATCTCCATATTGGAGCCATAGTTCCCAGGATTTTTGTCTCTAATATTCCTCTTCTCTCTTACATAGTTCTTCTCAATCTGATTGTAAATATTTTTGCTTTTTATAAGTAGCTGAATCCAACCCATGAGAAATAATGTGATCATTTAACTGTGCTAGTTCTTTTTCCACTCTAATTTTCTTAGAAAAAATATTCCCAAAAAATTTTAAATTCCATATTTTTATTTGTTAATTAACATGCCTCAATTTTTTATAAAATCTAAACATTTTTGTACCTTCTTGATATAGTGTACTGACCCACCACTATCTTAACAATGTGTAAAAATGTGGCTATTGGAACCACATTCTCTCAAATTTGAAAAAGGGTCTATATTTTCATTGTGACAAAGGAACTGATTTAATGATACTCAAAAGAATAGGGAAATGATCAGACCCTAAGTAATTTAATATTTCTGATTAAAGAGTAAAGTCTAACAACTTCCTGCATTGAGATACAAGAAACTTGTCTAACCTTTCTACAATTTGAAGAATACCCATATGTCTATCTGTCCATGTGAAGACACCATTTTGTGGAAAATATATATCAAAGCATTGTCATATATGAAAGTTATAAAGTCTTCAATAGTTTTAGTGGGAGGGAAAATGCCACCTTTTTTATTTGCTAATGAAGTGATTGCATTAAAATCACCTCCTAATACAAAATTCTAATCCACATATTGTTGTATGACATTGGGGAGTGCTATCCATATCATCTTCTTATCTTGTGTTGAAGTAGGCCCATATACATTCAATATGTTAAAAGATAAGTCAAAATTTTGAATATGCAATAGACTCCAATAGGTTTCCTATCTGAGGACTTGCCCCTTAATTTTTTTGGCATTCCATAAAACTGTAAGACCGCCAGAAGCACCCAAACCCTGAGAATGAGTTGAAGACCTACTTTTATTTCCTCCTTAGCCTTGTCCTTTTTTGTTTCCTACCCCTTTTCTAAGGTGTTTTCATTTCCATTTTTTCAATAGAGGGTGTTTGAGAAATTGATAAAGTTTGAGAGAAGTCAAAATCGCTCTTTATTTGAATATTCAAAGATAACTGCAATCTTGAGATGGGCATCAAGTCTTCTTCAAGTTACAAATTTTGTCCTACATGAGCCAATTTATCAGTGCCCAGTAATTGTAAAGAGTTTACATCAAAATAGTCATCATTCTCCTCTAAACATGCTTCAACATCATGTGAAAAACTTCCAGATGGTTGTGGTAGATCATGATTTACAACCTTATCATCCAATTCCTCATCTGCAATTTCCCTGATAAGTTGCGAAGCAATAGAGACATCCATACCATTACCCATTTTTTTCAATTCATCTTCCAATTTTTCCCCTTGTATACAAAACATATCTAAAGAGAAAAGATAATTATTCATGACATTTATTGGGCCACTCTGATACATGAATGTATGAACAAGTTGTAGACATCAAAAACTAGGCAAGTGTCTTAAAATCATTCAAATCATAAAATCTTAGCCAAATGCTCTAATTCTCATCAAAATGGATCAAATCAAATTTTTAAATGGACATTTATTAATCATAATTGGACAAAATCATTTAAATCAAAGGAAAAATCAAATAATGACATTAAATAATTAAATACAAGCTTAAAGGGGTCAAAAACACTATATAATTGATTTTAATCAATTAATTCTATAGTTTTAAATCAAAAAATCAAATTGAACCTATTCCCTTACATGGCTAATTCAATTAATTAATGGAATTGAATTAATCCTAATATCTTTCAACAAAATTTGAGCAACCAATGAGAATTGAGAACAAAAGCACATGGATCACTCCAAAATAGTTGAATCTCAATCACACATTTCAACTTTGAATCTCAACCACTCAAATTTGTCTATTTGTCCAAACCTTTAAGACAAACATTTAAATTGTCCCCCCATTTAAAAACATTTCAAAGTTTTTGACTCAACCAAGGCTAAATCATGATTAAATAATTCTACCCACTACCCTTGGGATTTTACTATAAATAAGAGTCATTTTGAGAGCATAAATATCTTAGAAATTCATTTGCAAAGCATCATCATTATAGGCAATTTCATACCAATTGAGTCATATCTTGAGCAATATTGTGAGATTGAGAGCATATCATAAGCATTTGAATTGAATCTTTGTATCATTTTGAGAGTTTGAGAGCTAGATTAAGCATTGTACTATCATTTTCTCATTCTAGGATTGTCACTAGTAGAGAATAGGCAGAGAGATCTACTTACCAAGCTTGGATAGAGAACCATGAGATGTCATGGATGTTAATTTCAATTCTTAGTTTAAATTTGCTTTGTATTTTCATAGAATTGTAGTTGATTATCCTAATTTCATGAAGGTATAAAACATTCACACATAAATGGCGCCCACCGTGGGGATTTGAGCCTCATTTCTATTATTTTTATCAAGTTTTGTGTGTGTTTGGCTTCACTTTTATGTAAATTTTGCAGAAAATAGGAGAAGTGACACCTACAAAGGATTTAATGACACTTATGAGCATTTTGACAATGCCTGGAAGAAATTGACTAACGCCTGAGTGATTCTTTCTCTTCTGTCTTTTATTCTTTTGATGCCTATGAGATAAAGTGTTACGCTTGAGAGCGTAAAGTGACACCTAAGGTCCAAGAACTAACACCTATTAGCTATTCTTTGCCGCCTATGATGATTTCTATTACGCAATTTACATTGATTTGTCACACCTAGTATCTTTTACCTGACGCTTAGTAGTTGTTCTTTGTCACTTTAGATATTTTATCTTACGCAATTTTTAGCTACTTTTGCACCTCTCAATTAAATTGCTACGCTTAGTGATCTTTAAAAGTCACTTGAGTCACTAGAAAGTGACACCTGTGAATCTTAAAGTCATGCTTGATAATTGTTAACTGACGCTCTTTAGCTGATAAATGACGCTTAGTGTTTTCTACTTAAATTTGTTGTCAAATCATTAAATTATGTTTTCTTACTCTCTGTCTGTGTTTTTCCTGCAGATGAGCAAACACAGGAAAGTGTGAAAACCAGAAAGCAAAGTCACTCAAGAAAGCAAAGAGGTAAGAATCCAAATAAAATGTTAAAAGGAAATTCATAGTCCTTCCATTCTATGAAGTTTGGGATTAGAAGAAAATTTGTATGCTCATTACATTAAGGTTTTAGATGCTTACAAGAAGAAATTCCCTAGTTTGAATTAAATTTTCTTGCATTAAGTTGTTGAAATTTCTTGGAAAAATATTTGTCAAAAACACTTAATTGCAATTTCAATTGTTCCTTTGGTTTCCTTCATTTTGTATGGTTGTGTTGACTAATTTGTTGGAGGAGCCAGAGTGGGAACAATAGCCACTGGTTGAGTAAGAAAACAAATATAAAAAACCTCATAAAAGCACCTAGCCTTTGCTAGCTACAAAAAGAGGTATTTTTCACATCAATCTTTCTTTGCTTAAATTGTGGCTATTCTTTGGATCTAGATTAATAGGGAAAACCTTACTATTTGTCAAATTGAACAAGCATTAGGCATGCGCTCTCCATTTTTTTAAGTGGATCAAAAAGCCAAACATGTTAGTTCAATTTGGTAGAAAGAAAGGGAGGAATTAACCAAACATTTCATTTATAAGAATCTCCTTGTCAAGAGGTTGAAAAAGAACAAATCTATTTGAAGTGTTTGGAACAAGGAATGACAATAGGGATATGCTCTTCACTTTCTAAGTGAACCAAATTCCCAAACTTGTTGGACTAAGTTTTATTTCTTGTTTTCATATACATGCTAGATAAATTAGAGCATTAGAGGGCCTGCCTCCCAAGAATTTCCTTACGAGGATGGTGAGAGGGAACGACCCAAGTGGGAGACAATCACTTTAGCCATGATACTATCTGACCCACTATAAATAAATACATTCTTCCTTAATAGGAGAGTGACTAGGTTGTGTGCAAGTGTTCTTCACTTCCTCTAGTAGTCCTTTTGGATTGCGCCGAATCATGTTTTTGTGCATGTGGGAAGCCCACAAGTGGGTAAAAGAGCTTGACATGATCTAGAACAGAGGTGTTCATTAAAAACCTGCTAAGTAGTAATCTTCCTTTTAGAGCCAAATGTGTTTAAAAGCCAAATCTGACTCTAGGTAGATTGCTTGGAAGATATTCTTATTTATACTTGTAAAAAATGACCGAGAACATACACTTTTAGTGTGGTTTTAGGGATATGGTACAAATTTGATGTGTGTGTTGCATGTGTACTTCATTTTCAAGCAAGAATATTCTACAGACCTAATCTTACAACTTTTAAAATTTGAAATTTACAACCTCATCTGCAAAGTGCCGCCTGCACAGAAAAAAAATTGCTTATACATAGTAAAGTCACACCTATGACTATTCGGGAAACGCATGTCAATAAAGAAGTTACGCCTGTGACATTTTAAGAAATGCCTATCAACAAAGAAAAGCCGCTTGCTGACTTGCAGAGTGCCGCCTAGGCATATTACAGTAACCACGCAATAATTGTTAAGTCATGCCTACACACTGGCAAGTGACGCCCAGAAACAAAGGGAAAATAGTGAGCATTTCTCGGGGGTTTAAAAAAAAATTGATTTCATATTCAAATACCCTTTTGGCCATTCTATCTGCTCCAAAATTTTGCCTAGTCAGAAATCTTGGTTTTGAACAATTTTGAAAATTTTGTAAGGATTTGGCCACAAGAAAGTGAGATAAAGTCTATTTTCAAGAGATTTATGCTCATGTCAACTTTCACTCAATCATATTATGTAAAGAAAACCTTGCAAGAAGAAGGAACTTATCTAAGACAAGAACTTCCTTTTTCGAATGACACATTTACTTCCCCAAGAATACCATAAGAACCCATTCAAGAGGTAGCAACCAACATGACTTTTCTTTTGGCAAATCAGGTTCAAATCAAACCAAAAACAATGGAGGTATTGACCCAAACAATCTAGGGTTAAATAACAACAATGGAGGATTAGGAATAGACCCTAACAATCAAGGAATTAACAACACCAACAATGGGGGCAATGGTGAACCAATTGTTGAAGATGCAACTGATGAAAAGGTTAATGAAGCCATACAAAGTGCATACTTCATGAAGCTCATGGAAAAAGTGTTAACAAAAGATAAGGAGAAGTATTTTCTAGACTTAGCCTGAGCATGTCTTAAACTCCCTCATGACTATGATGTCATTCAACTTAAGGGAAAGGAATTTGAAGATAGTCCTATTGATATCATGAACAAACAATTTAAGTTATTCCAAATGCAATTGGACACAATAAATCAAAGTGGGGCTCCAAAGCCCCTTTCAATATAGGCATTGTATCCATTCCCATTTGATAAGAGTTTAGTCATGATACCATTCCCTAGCAATGTTGTCTTTCCTAAGTATGACAAATACAAAGGAGCATCTGATCCCCAAGATCACTTAAGGGAATTTTGTGCATTGAGCTTGGAGTTCATGCATGACACTACTTATTTAATGAGATTGTTTCCTAGAAGTTTGGGACGCATGGCCATGGAATGGTTTTCATAATTACCTTCAGGCATCCTAACTTTTGAAGAGCTAGTTGCTAAGTTTGTAACACATTATTCATATAATTTCAAACATGAAGTTACAATGATTACCTTATGCAACACCAGGCAAAAAGAGGGAGAAGGATTCCTACTTTTCTTACAAAGATGGAGGACAGTATTTGCTAGATACCCTCAAAGTGTACCAAAAAAATAAAAGATGGACATCTTTATAAATAGCTTGAGTAATGAAATGAATTATCAGTTGAAGCTACAATGTCCTAGATATTTTCAAGATCTTATTGAAAATGGAGTGACTACGGAGGAGGTATTAGTTAAGAGTGGAGAAATAAAGCTTTACAAGGACAACAAGAATCACAACAACAACAATACCTCCAACAACAATAACAATTAGAATGAGAATTTTTCTAACACCTATAATAGATTTGGGTTGAGGAACAACAACAAAGGTGTGGTCAATGATGGGGTTGTTGATGCTAATAATTTGAAACCCACTCATTTTACTCTCATTAGAACACCTACTCAAGTGAATAATGAAGATCAAGCTCCCAAGGTGCCTTTCAACAATAATACCAATAATAACAACTTTAGGAACAATCAAGGAGCTAACAAGCCTAATCCCTTCCTTACACCATCTCCCAAGAGGACATTCATGTCTTTGGGTGAACCTCTTGAGAATGCATTGAGAACTCTCATTGCTAATAAGATTATTGATTTTCCTAGAGCTCAACCATATGAACCACACAATAAGCCCAATTGGTGTAAGGAGTCTAGTCATTGTGAATACCATAGAAATAGAGGACATACCAACAAATGATTGCTTGCAATTGAAAAATGTGGTATAAGATTTGATTGACAATGGTGTGATTCAGATAGAAGGGCCTCAAAATAATGAGGATCACACAGCATTTAAGAAACCTTTTTCTAACCATTATAAGGGTGAATCATCCAATTCAAATAAACAAGGCAACAAGGATGTCAATTTTTCTCATCATTATGATACCATTATTAACACATTATCTAGACGGGAGCATGTTGTCAATGTTGTTGTAATCAAGGAACAGCCCAAAAAGGAAGCATCTTATGCTATCACTAGGGGGAAAACTTCAAGGATTACCCTACAAGGGGTTGATCCTAAACCTATTGGTCCTACACAATAAAGTATTGTGGTTAAGCAACCATCTACAACAACAAAGTCATATATCTTGGTGGACCAATTACAAAAGAATCCAACTCAAATCTCTTTCTTGGAGTTGTTAAAATTATCTCCAAATCATAGGGAGATCTTGGAACAAGCCCTATTGGGGACTAATGTTCCTATTAACTTGCAGGAAGAAAAATTTCAAAACATGGTGGGACACCTCACAGCACCACATTGTCTTTCATTTTCAGATCAAGATTATATGTCCATCACTCATCCTCAAAATTTGTCACTACATATAGAAATCCTCATTCAAAGACATGGGATTAAGAGAGTTCTCATAGATGGGGGAGCTGGTCTTAATATTTGCATGTTAAACCTTGTCAAGTCCTTAGGTTTATTTGAGTCTTCTATTGATCCTAAGAAGCAAATTACCATTAAATCTTATGATGAGGAGGAGAGATCTTCAAAAGGCATGATTGTCTTACCCATTCAAGTTGGGCCTATCAAAAAGGACACCATATGTCAAGTCCTAGACATGAAGTTAACTTATAACATCTTATTGGGGAGGCCATGGATACAACAGATGCAAGCAATTCCTTCCACATACCATCAATGTATCAAATTTATATACATGGGAGAAGAAATCAAAATTGGAAGGGATTCAAATCCTTTTCAATATTGTAACACATTAAAGCCTCTTCATGAATTATTTATTCCTCATAATAGAGAAGGGATTGTTCCAAATACTACCATGGAAGAACCTAATGGTGATGATCCTAAGTTAACATCAAGTGTTACCTCTACCTCACACCCTATTCAAACTAACTCAACTACGTCGACTAAGGGAAAGGAAAAAGTGATTTATGAGGGTCCAAGTTCAAATCAGAATTTAGGAAAAATGTCCATACCAAAGGTGGAACTTGCTAAACCTGCTAAATAGAAGAAAGAAAAAGCCAAAGAAGATCACTATAACCAAATGAGTGAGATGATGCATAAGTTCAAAAAAGAGTGTAGAATTGGTTCTAAAGGAGTAGGGGAATATTATGTTTCCCTATTTGATTTACCTACTTCTCCAAAAACACATGGAAAACCTTCTAAGGAACATCCTCCTCACAAATACAAATCTTATTTTTTAAGAGAGAGTGACAAGTCAGAACTTGAGAAAGAAGATGATGAATTTCTACAATGGCTTTACAAAGATGAAAGTGATACTTCAAACAACCCCGTGGAAATAATTCAGCACATCAATATTCAAACTGACTAATATGGAAAGGGGTTTGAAATAATGTAAAAAATGGGGTATAAGGGAAGAGGAATCTTAGGTATGAGAAATAGAGGTTTTCTTGAACCTATTGAACCTTCTTGGAGATCAAAGGAAGAAATTAGGAATAGGATATCAACACAAAGCAGAAAGTTCTAGCCCTATGCATGATATTTATGAATGAGTGAATGTAGTAGAGTTTGATGGTGATAGTGATGATTCTAGAGAATATGAGTGGGATTTTTTATCTAAAGACTCTTTTCATGACAAAGAGATTGTCATAATGAATTATTATACTAATGGGCCTAAAGAACAAACTCAAAATAGTGAAGATCCAGAGATAATTCCTACACACATGCAACCCGATCCATAGGAATCTCTCATAGGGAAAGCACATAATTATCAGTGGGTAGGTGAACCTTGGATACCTTCATGGTTAGATGATTTGTATGGTAGGTTTACCCCACATGTCTTCCTTCCTAGAGAAGTCTTAAAGGACTCAAGTGAAGAGGACTTTGATCCTTCTTCCATGGATCATCTTGAGGAAGCTCATGTTATTGACCTTAAAGATACAATGTGATGAAGGGTGCTCCCCTTAATACCACAAACACATTACAGATATAGAGAAACAACAACAATATGCAAGAACAGAAAATTGGCTTCTTATTATCTCCACAAATGTGGAATTACAAACTTTCAGAATTACAATATGCAAAGCCACATGGACATTCCCTTACAATATTCCGTAGGACAAAGCCTCAAACTATTACTCAGATCTACTACCCAGAACTATCCTGAACTGCCTAAGACAATAATACAGCCTTCCTTATATAGGCAATTATCCACCGCCTGGGAAGGTTCCAGAATTTTAGCCAATAAGGCCGACCAAACTTAGAATTATTTTATTTTACATTTTATTACATCATAGTCGGCTCAAGATAACCTTTGAAACCCGAACAGAAATTTTGAAGAAAATTATTTTTCGCCATTTCAGGTGGTCCAACTTCCGAAGACCATAAGTCATCACCCGTTGACCTGCTCGGCTATTATAACCCCATTTCGGAAACGCCACGAAGCGCTCTACAGGCTTGACCGGCGCAAGTGCTTGTCACCCAAATTTTTGACCTCATCCGGGGCCTCTAAAGCCTTCAAAACTAAGTTCAAAGTTTCTGTACCCTACTGCCAATACCGAAAATCTTCAATATCTTCCAATATACACTTGATCTGCCAATGAAACTTTACTGGCAGACTTATATGACCAAAATGAACCTCCAAGAAAGAAATCAGATCATTATGAGCACATGCAAAAATTACCAAAAATAGTAACTTTCCATAAATAGCAGCTCTGCACTAAAATAGCCCTTATTGAATATAAAAAATAGAAATATTTTTGGGTGATGCAAGATTGCTCTTACACCCAGGATGCTCCTGCATCAGACACCCAGGGTAATTTGAGAAGTGACCCTGTCACGACTTAGGTGTGCAAAGGAAAACTAAGATGGCTAACCTCCTCCTTTGTCAACCATGATGAATCTTCAACAGGTCATCCTTTCCACTTGACCAGATATTCTTCATATGTCATGTTCCTTGTGCTTCTACCAACACGACTGTCCAGTATATCTTCGATCTCCTTAATGTCTGAACTAGTTGCTGGAATACTCCACTGTGCTATTGTGATCTCATCTTCAACACCTCCTTCATGATACTCTGTCAGATCTGAAATGTTAAACACTGGTGAAATATTTGGCTCAGTAGGCAATTCTACCTCATATGCATTTCCTGAATCATGTTTCTTCAATATCCTGCATGGTCTAAACTTCTTCATTTTCAGCTTGTTATATGTACCAACTGGAAACCGCTCCTTTCGCAAATGAACCATGACTTCATCACCAACCTGAAATTCCTTATGCCTCCTTTTCACATCTGCCTTAGCCTTATACTGTGCATTCATCTTGGCAATATGCTTCCTCACCTCCTCATGGATGTTCTTCAAGTGTTCTGCAAAATCCTCAGCTTCAGTACTACTTATTTCTCCTTTATCTATCTTTCTCAATTCAGATGCATTTCTTGGACTACTTCCATATACAATCTGGAATGGTGATTTACCAGTGCTCCTGTTGACAGAATTATTGTATACAAATTCCGCCTGTGGTAAAATCAAATCCCATCCTGTTGGCTTATCTCCAACCAAACATCTTAGCAAATTTCCCAAACTTCTATTCACCACCTCTGTCTGTCCATCAGTCTGTGGATGATGTGATGAACTGAACTTCAAATTTGTCTTCAACTTCTTCCACAACGTACGCCAGAAATATCCAACAAACTTAGTGTCCCGATCTGAAACTATGGTCTTTGGCAAACCATGAAGTCTCACTACTTCTCTGAAAAACAATTCTGCTACATGAACAGCATCATTAGTCTTCTTGCAGGGAATGAAATGTGCCATCTTTGAAAATCTGTCAACTACCACAAAAATTGAATCATGTCCCCGCTGAGTCCTCGGTAAACCAAGAACAAAGTCCATGCTGATATCCTCCCAAGGCTTCTCTGGTATAGGTAATGGCTGATACAACCCTGTATTCTGCTTCACTCCTTTCGCCATCTGACGTACTCTGCAACTCTGTACAAACTTCTTCACATCTTGCTGCAACTGTGGCCAATAATAATTCTCACTAACCAAACCAAGGGTTTTATCACGACCAAAATGTCCAGCCAATCCTCCGCTATGCTTCTCCTTGATGAGATTCTCCCTCATAGAACTTCATGGAATGCACAACTGATTCCCTCTGAATAGCATATCATCCTGGATGATGAAATCCAACCATTTTGTCCTATCTAGAGTAACAGGTTCTGCACAAGCTTTCCAAGCTTCACCAAAATCAGGATCCTCTGGATATAAATTCTTGAGTTCCTTGAACCCAACCACTTCAATCTGCATTTCTGTCAGCAATAGTTGCCTTCTGCTAAGAGCATCTGCAACCCTATTAGACTTTCCACTCCTGTGTTTCAAAACAAATGTATAACTCTGTAAAAACTCAACCCATTTCAAATGCCTCTGATTCAACTTTCCTTGACTATTCAAATATTGCAAAGCTTGATGATTAGTATACAAAACAAACTCCTTAGGAAGCAGATAATGTCTCCACTTCTTTAATGCCTGAACTATAGCATAAAATTCTTGATCATAAATAGAATATTTCCTCTTGGCATCATTTAACTTCTCACTGAAATAAGCAACAGGTTTACCTTCTTGGCTCATAACAGCTCCTATTGCAGTACCACTAGCATCACAATCTACTTGAAACACCTTATTAAAATCTGGAAGTGCTAAAATAGGTTGTTCTGTAACTCTTTGTTTCAATAATTGAAAACTCCTTTCTGCCCCATTAGTCCACTTAAACTCTTTTCTATCCCCTCTCATTGTTTCAGTCAAGGGTCCACAAATACTGCTAAAATTTTTGATAAACTTTCTGTAAAAGCTAGCTAGACCATGAAAAGATCTTACCTCAGTAGCATTCCTTGGAGTAGGCCATTCAAGGATAGCCTGTACCTTCTCTGGGTCCATTTTTAGACCTTCTCCTGAAACTACAAACCCTAAATACACCAACTCTTTCTTCACAAAACTGCACTTCTTCAAATTAATCAACAATTTCTCTTCTCTCAGCTTCTCAAATACCATACGAATATGCATCATATGCTCCTCCAATGTCTTACTAAAGATCAGAATATCATCTAGGTAAACAATGACAAACTTACCCAGAAATTCTTTCAGAACCTCGTTCATGAGCCGCATGAAAGTGCTCGGTGCATTGGTTAGCCCAAAAGGCATGACTAACCACTCATACAGTCCTTCCTTTGTCTTGAAGGCAGTCTTCCATTCATCTCCTTCTCTGATCCGAATCTGATGATATCCACTCTTCAGATCTATCTTTGAGAAATACACAGCTCCACTCAAACAGTCCATAATATCATCCATTCGTGGCAATGGAAACCTGTACTTGATTGTGATCTTGTTTATTGCCCTAGAATCTGTACACATCCTCCATTCTCCATTCTTCTTTGGTGCTAATATCGCTGGTACAGCACAGGGACTCAGACTCTCACAGATCAATCCTTTCTGTAACAGTTCATGTACTTGTCCGTTCAACTCCTCACTTTCTGCAGGTGTCATTCTGTGTGCTACCTTATTCGGCAAACTCGCTCCTGGGATCAAGTCCATTTGATGATTGATCTTCCTGACTAGTGGTAATCCATCAGGCACGTTATCGGATACAATATCCTGAAACTCATTCAACAAATCCACAACTTCTACAGGAACATCTTCTACTTCCTCTTTACCAGCTTTTGGAATTAAAGCAAAACATACATGCTCATGCCTCATACCATCTAGGAAATTTCTTCCATCAACAAAAGTTATCCTTGCATTACCACATACCTTTTCTTCAGTCTCCTTCAATGGTTTTAGCTTATGTCGCACTCCATCCTTTGTCAGGGAATAGGTATTCGCACGGCCATCATGTACAGCACATCTGTCAAACTGCCACGGTCTACCCAATAACATATGACATGCATCCATAGAGATGATATCACATAGTACCTCGTCTTGGTACCCACTGATCTTGAACTTCACTAGGCATTGTTCATTGACCATGACCTTGTGGTCATCCTGTACCCAGGCAATCCAATATGGATGTGGGTGTTTCTGTCTCTTGAGCTTCAACTTTGTCACCATCTCTTCTGACACCAAATTGTCAGTGCTTCCACTATCAATAATCACATCACAACATTTACCTTCACACTTGCACCTGGTGCGAAACAAGCTCCTCCTTTGCTCAGGTTCATTCTCACCACTCAACAGGACTCTTCTGTTAATCAACGTTTCTCCTCTTTCAGCATCTTTGGAATTTGATGATCTGGCATCTTCATCTACATGTGCAACTCTGGCCTGGCCTTCATTTCTCCTGTCTGTTCTACCTTGGTGCTGAGGACATTCAAATGCCCTATGACCTTCCTCTCCACAGTGAAAACATGTTCCACGGAAGCCACCTCTTCCAGATCCTTGTCCTCTTCCTCTTCCTCTCTGATCTCTATTATTCTGATCCTGGAAGCGATTGGAATTATTTCCTCGTTGATTCTGACTGCTACTGGCCTCATCCTTCTTTTTCAGATCTTCATTTCGGCCACCATATGATCGTCCACCAGATCGTCCACCGTGACCTCTTCCGTTTTGTCTGCTCTCAAACTTCTTGTTCAGCTTTTCCTCTACTTTTAGGGAAAACTGGTATGCCTCTTCAATACTATTCATTCGAACCAGATTCAGCTCCTCCTGGATGCTTGGCCTTAACCCATTAAGGTATCGGGCAACTTTCTCCTTATTAGCTTCTGCATGGCCTGTTCTGATGAGAAGTCGATAGAACTCCTCTGTATACTCCTGAACAGATCTTCCTGCTTGCTTCAAACTCTGCATTTTCTTTAGTAGGTCAAGCTCATAATCAACAGGAATGAACTGTCGCTTCAATTTATCCACCATCCGATCCCATCTCGTGATTTTCTCCTTTCCCCTTCTATTTCGCTCCAACTGAATCTCTTGCCACCATATCTTCGCATGACCTTTCAGTCTGGCCTTCGCAAATTTGACCCTATCAGGATCCTCAACATCTTCATACTCAAAATATTCTTCACACTCATTGATCCAGTCGATCAATTCCTCTGGGTTAAGATTTCCAGAAAATGTAGGAACCTCAATCTTAGGTCTTTTCCCAATCTTGGAAATCGCCCGAAAAAGTCTTTCTTCCTCCTGGTTCACAATTTCAACTTCTCCTTCTTGATATTCTTCTTCAGCTTCATCCTCGCTTTCGTCTCCGACATTAAGATTCATTCCTCTACGAATCTCTTCTTGCAATGCTCACACTTGTCTCTGCAGCTCTCTAACCTCAGGTGTTACAACACCAGCTCTTCCGCCACGTTCCCTTCGTGGAGGCATTTTCGCGATGCGCGCTGAAACCCTAGCCACGGTCCTGGTGCAAACTGCCTCACAGTTGGCGATCTTTTTACACACTCAAGAACTCCTGCTCTGATACCACCTGATGAAGGGTGCTCCCCTTAATACCACAAACACATTACAGATATAGAGAAACAACAACAATATGCAAGAACAGAAAATTGGCTTCTTATTATCTCCACAAATGTGGAATTACAAACTTTCAGAATTACAATATGCAAAGCCACATGGGCATTCCCTTACAATATTCCGTAGGACAAAGCCTCAAACTATTACTCAGATCTACTACCCAGAACTATCCTGAACTGCCTAAGACAATAATACAGCCTTCCTTATATAGGCAATTATCCACCGCCTGGGAAGGTTCCAGAATTTTAGCCAATAAGGCCGACCAAACTTAGAATTATTTTATTTTACATTTTATTACATCATAGTCGGCTCAAGATAACCTTTGAAACCCGAACAAAAATTTTGAAAAAAATTATTTTTCGCCATTTCAGGTGGTCCAACTTCCGAAGACCATAAGTCATCACCCGTTGACCCACTCGGCTATTATAACCCCATTTCGGAAATGCCACGAAGTGCTCTATAGGCTTGATCGGCGCAAGCACCCGTCACCCAAATTTTTGACCTCATTCGGGGCCTCTAAAGCCTTCAAAACTGAGTTCAAAGTTTCTGTACCCTACTGCCAATACCGAAAATCTTCAATATCTTCCAATATACACTTGATCTGCCAATGAAACTTTACTGGCAGACTTATATGACCAAAATGAACCTCCAAGAAAGAAATCAGATCATTCTGAGCACATGCAAAAATTACCAAAAATAGTAACTTTCCATAAATAGCAGCTCTGCACTAAAATAGCCCTTATTGAATATAAAAAATAGAAATATTTTTGGGTGATGCAAGATTGCTCTTACACCCAGGATGCTCCTGCATCACAATGTATGAACCATCTAACAAGGTCATGTCCATAAACCCATCCAATGACAACTTTCCAATTGACCCTTTATCCTTAATGCATCCCGAATTTATTTATTGGGACTTAACTGAAATGAATGAGTTACTATACTTTCCCAATGACCAAGCAATGACATAATACCTAAATGCGGTTGAGCCCTCTTCCACTAATGATTTTAATCCCAAAATGATGAGAAAGGAAGGGTTCTAGCCTCTTAATCCAAAAGAAAAAATGAAAAAAAGTAAAAAAATGAAAAGTTCTAGTGGTGAAAACCACCATGTGGCATTACTAGAACCAAAAAAAGTGAAAATAAAGGATGTTTCCGATGGTGAAAACCCAAATATGGTACCAAAGGAAGAGAGGTTGGATACCTTGCTAGCACATGAAGAAGAAAGATCACCAATTCTTATAGAGCTAACGGAGAAAGTCAATATTGGAACCGAAGTGGAGCCCAAATTCATACATCTAGCAGCTTCACTTACACCTTTAGAGAGAAAGGACTTCATCAAATTTTTCTAAGAAAAGCAAGTGAATTTTGCATGGTCCTATGCTAACATGTCAAGATTGGATCCATACTTCATCATGCACCACTTGAATGTTAAATCAGGGGTTAAACCAGTCAAGCAAAAATTGAGGAAGATGCATCCACACATAGCTCTCCTAGTTAAAGCAGAATTGGAGAAATTATTGAAGGTGGGGTTTATAAGAGAAATTGCTTATGCGGAATGGATATCAAATATTGTACCGGTTACCAAGCATGAAAAATCCATTCGCGTATGTACAGACTTTAGATATTTGAATCTTGCATGTCCCAAAGATGACTTCCCACTTCCAACCATAGATGCAATAGTGGACTTAACAGCTGGTCACTCCATGTTTTCATTGATGGATGGTTTTAGTGGATACAACCAAATTAAGATTGCACCTAAAGATCAGGCAAAGACAGCCTTCACATGCCCTTGAGGAACTTTTTGTTGGAATGTAATGCCTTTCAGCCTAATAAATGTAGGAGCTACTTACCAAAGGGCAATGACCACCATTTTTCATGATATGATGCACACCTTCTTAGAAGATTATGTGGATGATATATTGGCCAAGTCACATCAAAGAGGAGATCATTTAAAAATTCTAGAGAAGATATTTACACTCTTGGAACAATTCAAAGTAAGGATCAATCCAAAAAAATGTGCCTTTGGTGTTCAATTCGAGAAATTATTAGGCTACATAGTTTCAACAAAAGGTATTGAAGTGGATCCTGAAAAGGTTCAAGCAATCATGGACATGGAAATTCCTAGAAACATCAGCCAAATGAGGTCTCTTCAAGGAAAACTTCAATCAATAAGGAGATTCATTTCTCAACTAGTTGAAAAGTGTCACTCATTCACTAGATTGCTACACAAGGACACCATTTTTATATGGGATGAAGAATGTGAAAAGGCATTCACCTTGTTGAAGACTTACTTAATCAATCCACCAATTCTAATGCCACCTATGAAAGGAAAACCATTTCTCTTGTACATATCAGCAACCGACAGGTCTTTAGGAATTCTTTTGGCACAAGAAGATGATCAAGGAAAAGAGAGAGCTATCTATTATTTGAGCTGAACATTGATTAAGTATGAATTAAACTACACTTTCATGGAAAGATCATGCGTATTTGTTGTATTTTCTTCCCAAAAGTTGAGACACTACATGTTGATGTACAAAGTGGAGCTCATTGCAAAAATTAACCCTTTGGAATACTTGCTTAGCAAAACTGCCCTAACAGGAAGAATAGTAAAATGGGTCATGGTATTAAGTGAGTTTGATATTGAATATGTGGATAGAAAGGACATAAAAGGAAAAGTGATAGAAGATCACTTAGCTGAAAATCCATTGGTTTCTACACATCCCATTCAAGTGGAGTTTCCTGATGCAGCAATTGTCAATATAGAAGCAAAGACATGGAAGTTGTACTTTGACGGATCGTACACACAAGGAGGTTCTAGAGCTGGCATATTGTTGATTACCCCTCAAGGGTATACTATCCCTAAATCATATAAGCTCTTATTCCCCTGTACCAACAACATAGTTAAGTATGAAGCTTTAGTCATTGGTATCAAGATGGCTTTAGAATGGAATATTACCGAGCTACAAGTGTATGGTGATTCTCAGTTAGTGATCAATCAAGTCAATGATGAGTATAACACAAAAGATGAAAATTTAATGCCTTACAAGATAATGATTGATGCTTGGAAAAAGTACTTTGTGTTGATAACTTTTAAGAAAATCCCAAGAGAGAAGAATAGAGTTGTCGATGCAATGGCTACCTTGGCTTCATTACTCAAAAAGCCTGATCAAAATGAAAGTTATGAATTCTTGGTGGAAGAGTTGGAAAAACTAGTATTTGACCTTCCTGATACCCAAATTATTGCCTTACTTGATGGACATGACTCCCCTTGGTACGGTCCTATCTACACATACCTTAAAGACCAACTATTACCTAAAAACCAATCATGAGCCCAAAAATGACATTTCATAAAACAATCAACTCGTTACAGTATCCTTTCTGACACATTGTATCGTAAAGGCCTTGACAGAACTTTACTTAGATGTCTAGAGAAAGAAGAGTCTAAGGTAGCTTTACATGAGGTTCATGAGGGCATTTGTGGGTCCCATTCAAGTGGTTTAAACTTAGCTAAGAAGATCCTTTGCATGGGGTATTTTTGGAAAACCTTAGAAAAGGATATTTGTCACTTTGTTAAGATATGCACAAAATGTAAATATCATGGTGATATGATACATGTACCGGCTCAAGAACTACATCCTTTTGTTACACCTTCATCATTTTATCAATGGGGGTTTGACTTGATTGGCATGATTATCCACCTTCATCCAATGGGCACAAATATATTATCATGGCAACGGAATACTTCACTAAATGGGTAGAGGCCATTCCTTTGATCACCGCTACGGGAAAACAAATCTCTATGTTCATCCTTAATCACATCATTTGTAGATATGGTATTCCTTATGCCATAATTACTGACAATGGAAAACAATTTAAAAACAAAGATGTGGATGAGCTTTGTGATACTTTTCATATTACCCATCACTCTTCTTCCATTTATTATCCACAAGGAAATGGACAAACCAAGGCTACTAATAAGAATATTCTTAAAATCTTGAAGAGATCGATGAACAAATTAGGAAGAGATTGGCATGTACAAATCAACCCAGCTTTGTGGGCTTATAGAACTAGTATCCGGACACCTACAGGAGCTATGCCATATTCATTGGTTTATGGAGTCAAAGTTGTTCTACCTTTGGAGGTTGAAATCCCATCCCTAAGAGTATCATTGGAAGGATTAGTAATGGATGAGGATTATAGGGTTGCCCGACTTCAACAATTGGAACTATTAGAAGAACATCAAGCACAAGACTATGAACATTTGAAAGTGTACCAAAATAGGATTTCAAGAAACTACAACAAGCACATTAAACCAAGAGTCTTCCAAGCGGGTGATTTAGTGCTAAGAGAAAACCCTAAAAATCAGGAAGAAAGGGAAAAGAAGGGTAAATGGGAAGCAAATTGGCTTGGTCCTTTTATTATTGTTTCTTCTTTTGGAACGGGGACTTAAAAATTAGCCAATTGTGATGGGGAAGAATTACAAGAGCCCATTAAAAGAGGTTTCATACCTAATCAGATGAGAGAGTATTAGAAGAAAGAGTATCAGATGAGTGTGTATCCGATGACTCAAGCATCACTTTTGTACATGAAAAAATCAAAAAGACCAAAACATTGAGAAAAGTTCAAAATCCAAACAAAAAAATTGAAAATTTGAAAAAAATAAAAAATTGAAAAAAAATAAAAAAGTGCCTTGGTGAAAACCTAGCAATAGGCGCCTTGGTAGCAAAAAAATGAAAAAAGAGAAAAACAACAATAAACCCAAAAGGTGAAAACTTGGCAATCATGTGCCTTTCGTTCCCCTAAGTCTTTCCTAGTTGCATGTGTACATATCACATTTCCATCATCTCACTTGTAAATCTTCATTGCATCCGTCATTTTTACATAGTCATAATAAAACCTTTCAACTGCATTATTGCATGTCAGATTTCCTATTGCCCTAAGTTTGTCAAACAATCACATTTATCATTTGGGGATAGCAGAGGATTGGATTTTTTTGGTACAAATGGATTCAATAGTGCTACTTTCGGTCACACATCAGAGGAGAGAATTATTCAAAAGAGAGATATTTTCTTGAACCTTTGATTGATATCACTGTTCACAACCAAGTATTTTGAGCCTACAACTTGATCCTTGAACCTTCATTGACTTTATTATTCAGGATTAAAAATTGACATCACTTAAATGATCAAAATGTTTAGAAATTCTTTTTGAAAATCTTGATACATTGCAAACCACTTGAAGCTTTTTGATGATCTTAATTAAATTAACTTTTTATCATGTCTTTTTAGCTAATCGATGATGTTCCAACTAGATTGGCGATGATGAAGACATTGTTGGCAATTTGGCTGAGTTGGTTACATAAATGTTGTCATTATGGAAACATATGATCTACATGAAGATCACACAGGTTAGAGAGCTAGTATGTCATAGTGCAATGCAAAATTGTCTAAGTATGAGACGGTGTATTTTTACCAGTGAACCTGATGACAGTTTTGTTTGTGATGTTTATTGGAGTAAGTTCAGTGCTTGCACACTTGAACATAGACTCTATGGTGACTATTGAAGACTCACCTCAGAGCGCAAGTCAGTACAGCATGTACGAAAGAATTTATGATAGTTTTACTAAAGATAGTGTTAAGCCGACAGGACAAAATATGAAGACAAAATTGATAAAGAGTTAAGGGATTATTTTGTTTATCAAAATAATGAATTAACAATATAAAGCGATGACATCCTAGATTTTAACCCTTGGATAAACATATTTTGTAATATGATGGCCGACTAGAAAGTTATTAATCTTGATAACTTGTATAAAGATATGTAAGGATGTAATAGTAATGTAGTATCATGTAATGAATGAATTTAATAGCGATAGTGAAAGAGAAGCGAGGAGATATTGATGCAAGTAGTATAAGGTTATGTACCTTGACCTATTTTTGTAATTAGTAAATATTGTATATTACTTGTTTGGGCAGTGGGCTCATCTGGTAATCACATTTTGTACTACCAACTCCTAACAGGGTTGAGGCTTCTAACAAGGTCTATAGTCCCTTAATCAGGACTGAGACACTATATGCATGTAATAGACTCCTAACAGGGTCAACATCCTTAACAAGATACTTTTGATTAGTGGATCTTTGTGGGTACCATCCCCATCGGGGTTTTCCCTTGGCTAGGGTTTCCTCGAGAACAAATAATGTGTTATGAGTTCTTTAGTTTTATTGCTATGCATGTTGTTTAGCTTCTTATGTTATGCATGTGTTAAGATAATTTTTTATATCCATAATTGGGCAAAAGTTAAAGTTTGTAGAATACTGATTCACCCCCCCCACCCCCCCTCTCAGTATTCCCTATTTCTAACAATTGGTATCAGAGCTTAGTTACTTAGAAAAGAATCATACAAGGAAAGCCTAGCATCTTGAGTAAGATCTCTATGGACATGGATTAGCTACAGAAGAATCTTGAAGAAGCTCTTGAATAGATTGATATGCTTACTAAAGAAAGAGATACTCTAAAAGGAAAATATGATGATGCAAAGAACCTCATTGAGAAACTGAAAAACAAATTGGAAGATCTGAAATCTGAAAAGGAATCCAAAATTCACATTGAAGATTGTGATGACAACTTAGAAAAATAAAATCAGATCCTTAAACATGAACTGAAGATAGAAAATCCAAAGCTAAGTCTGAAAGATGGAAGTGGCAAGAATGAAGCAAATCTAAAATCAGAGAATGAAAATCTTAAGCTTGAAAATGAAGGGTTAAAATCTAAACTTGGTAAAGTAACATCTGAACTTGAGAAAGTCAATTTGCAGTATGTTGAACTTGAGAAATACAATACAATTGTGAAAGGAGAACTGACTCAATCTAAGCAGCAACTTGAAAGACTATATTCAACTAGTGAAAAGATTGATGAACAAATATCTTATCAAAAACCATTCTATGATAAGACTGGTCTTGGATTCAACACTTTTAAAGAAAATGAAGAAAGCAAGGAACCATATCTAAAAATATCTAAAAGTGTAGATGAGAAGAAGTCAGATGAGATTGACAAATCTAAAGATACACCTAAGGAAGAAGAATCACCTAAGCAAGAGGAATCACCTAAAGGTATGCAAAGAGAATTCAAAGGTAGATGTTTTTCTTGTAATATTGTTGGTCATATGAAGAGAGATTGCAGGGGTAAGAAATTTAAACCTCTCAATGGTTATTGTTATAATTGTCATGGTTTTGGAAATAGAGCTATTGAATGTAGAAAACCTAAATTTGTTGAGAATAACAATAGTAGTAGAATGTTTAGAAATACTAACCATGCAGATAAGAAATCTACTGAAGATATGAATAGAAGAAATGGAGTAGTATGTTATAGATGCAACAAGGTTGGACACATTGCTAGAAATTACAGATCACAGATCAATCAGCCTGGACCAAGATATGGAAACAATGGAATAGTTTGTCAGATATGTAACAAGATTGGACACACAACAAGGTTTTGCATAATGAACAATAGAGTTTTTTATACTAATCCTAACTCTAGAAATTATGTAAGAAGAAATGAAGATGCAAGCAATAGTCAGAAAGGATGATGTATTAATTCAAATGAAGTGAAGTTCATTAGAAGTACAGATCAAGGAGACATATTTAGCACTAAAGGCAGTTAGAAAGTTGAAGTATTAAATGGTAAGAATGAATCTTTACCTCACCCATCTCAAAGTACTTAATTCATGTAAATTACAGTAGAATAGGAACTTAGATTAGTGTAGAATTTGATATATGATGAATTGAGTCTTGTGCAGTTAATGCAAGGTATTATATGATGTTCTAATGCTATGGTTAAGAGCGCAAAGAAAAATATTATGTTTTGTGAGATCGCAAGAATTTTTTGGTTTTGCAGGTTAACAGAATCAGCTTTTTGGAAAGAAGCGGCAAAAGAATTGAATGTGATGTCAGATACTTGTGTAAGATCCTAACAACTAAGTTTTGTGCTAACTCAAGAGAGGATGACATGGTAGCTGGAATGATACATGCAGCTTATTTGATGTATGTGGATAAAGTACAACTTGATATGCATGAAATTTTGAGGATACACTTGTTTGAGAATTTAGAAAAGATAAAGAAGACAAAGTATTCACAGTTTAGATTCTCATCTTTAATCACTTATATGTTTTTTCATCTATTGAGAAGATTTCCATTCACCATTGGAAATGACTAGAATGATGGCCAATCTACAAGGGAAAGAATTAATCGAGTGTATAGGAGCCATGTTATTGATAAAGTAAATCAAACTGTAGTGTTGGTAATTAAGTCTTTTCAGAATTTGATGTCTAGCAGATCAAGGATCCCACAGTCTCTTGTGGAAAACTATAAAAATGAGATATGTTTCATGGTTGATACTGACTTTACTTACATTGAAGCAGTAGAACCTAGAACAGAATTCATAGACCCTCTTGGCTATGAGATATCTGAGATTGAGATAGAAGAATATGTGAGCAAGTTACTTAAGTGCAAGTTGGATACTCCTTGTAATAGGTTTGGAACCTTTGAGGAGAAATTCAACTCCGCAAAGACCATCCTTGAAGAGAAATAGTCAAAGAAAAGAGTTGAGAGTACTATCAAGAAAATTCTAAATGATACAGGGATGACTAAATGAGAATTCTTAGCAGCCAAGCAAGCAGCAACATCAATTAGAGATATTGGACAAAAAGAAGTTTTGTTTGTTCCACCTCTATCATCAATTACAGCACATCAAGGAGAAACACTAGTTAAGGTAAAAGTGGAAGAAACAGAGAAGGATCAAGAAGCAAGAATATCCACTAGATCAACCTCCTCCACACCTAGTAAAATAGTAAAAGAGATTGCTACTAGATCGGGTAAGAGGTAGAAGATATTGGTACCACCAATTCAAAGGAAAATTGCAGAAATCAAAGATGATGAAAGCACTCTTGTTAAGAAGAAAACTTGGAAACCTAGAGTTGAGAAGGTTAATGAACAAATCATTCAAGATGGAGAATTTACAAAGATGAACAAGTATTATGACCTCTATGATTATGCAGAGTGATTAAATCTAGAAAATGCAATGGTGAAGCATATGATTTTATCTAATAAGAAATTTGATAAAATTCAGGGTAAGATACCTGATGACTTATACAATAAACTTGTAAATAGGAAGAGGAGAGCATCAAAAGAGGACATAGCTATAAGACAAAAACTAGTAAGAAAACTTTGTGTTGTGAGAGATGAAGTACACTTCAATCAGATTATGAAAGCCTTAAGCACCCATCTGAGAACCAAGAAGAGAACCATTCAGATTATGGGAGGTAGATATGAAGAAGTTAACATAGAAATAGAGCAAGCAATCATTAAGGTAATGTTAGAGAATGCTGGAGAATCATCAGTTGCAATAGAATCTAAAGATCAAGTAGTAGAAGAAGAAGAACAAGAGGACATTCCCTCTCCACCAGCCATAAATATTGAGGATGAAGTCATGAATGTAGAAGGAACTAAGATCACCTTGGATAGTGATGATAACTTATTCAAGAATCTTGAAAACATTGTTGACAATTTGGCTTTTGAAGAGAAAGAGAGTACCAAAGGAGAAGAGACCACAATTGTAGAACCTAAAGTGACAGAAAAACAAGTACCTATTCCCACTCAAGAAGAAATCAATCTTACACCTGAGACTGGAAAGAAAACTCAGATTGGTTCTATGATTGAGAATTTGGGAAAGAAAGTAGATGATGATGATTAGATGAAATTGATCACATCTTTGAACAAGATCATTGGTAAGAACAAGAAATTAAAGAGTCTTGAAGGATGCCTGAAGGAGCTTACTAAGAAATTACAAGGCATTATTACTACAAAAATTGCAAAAGATGACCCTCTTGAAAGAGCAAAGTAATGACCACTTTTGATAATGAGTTTACAAATCTATCTGATATAGCAAAGATGAAAGCTCAAGCAGCTTATGAGGCCAAAACACTTTTGGACATTAGTCAAAATATCAGGAATGATATTAATAACCTTGATATCTGTATAAAGGACTTGAGGAAGAATTTGGAAAGAGGAAAATCCTTGTACATTCAGTGTACAAAATCAAAGAACTTGGTAGCAGAGGAAGATCAGAAGATGAAGGTGAAGGAAGAAGAAATTCAGAATGAATTAAACCTTCTTTCAAGCCCCAATGTGAAGATTTTTTATATTGAGCAGAAAATTTGAAAGATTTATGATGAAATAAGAATTTTGCAAGATGATAAGGATAGGAAGCTGAAGAGATTCACTCTTTTGAGAGAACACATTTCTATAAACTTGAGCACTATTGAAGGGCAACTGGAAGAATGTCTTTCAGCAAAGACATCTTTTGAGAAGTTTAGTTATGAGAATCTCCAAGCATATGAGATTGCATCTTATGGATTGTGCACACTACTTAGTGTGGAAGATTCAATTAAGAAATCATGGGAGAAAAATTTAGAGGCTATGAAGATCAATTTTGCAGATTGTGTTGCAATCCTACCGGCTTTGCAATATTGAATTAAGGTATAACTCTTTGTGAACATAATTTTGTTACCCTCATCTTTTTTTTGTCATTGTTGTCAAAGGGGGAGAGATATATAGCATAAAATTATTAAGGATACATACTCTTAGGGGAATTATAGTCTATAGAAAGGATTCATAAAGTCATAAGGATAGTATATATATATATATATATATATATATATATATATATATATATATATATATATATGTATGTATTGTATTATGGCCATAATTTTGAGATTTTGAAGATGTAGGACTTAGCCAATTTTCTAATATGTTGCCACCAATGACAAAGGGGGAGATTGTTGGAAATTTGGCTGAGTTGGTTATATAGATGTTGTCATTGTGGAAATATATGATCTGCATGAAGATCACACAGGTCAGAGAGCTAGTATGTCAAAGCGCAATGTGAAATTGTCAAAGTATGAGACAGTGTATTTTTACCAGTGAACCTGATGATAGTTTTTTTTGTGATGTTGATTGGAGTAATTTTAGTGCTTGTGCACTTGAACATAGACTCTATGGTGACTATTGAAGACTCACCTCAAAGCACAAGTCAGTGCGGCATGTACAGAAAGAGTTACAACAGTTTTACTAAAGACAGTGTTAAGCCGATAGGACAGAATATAAAGACAGAATTGATAAAGAGTTAAGGGATTATTTTGTTTATCAAAATAATGACTTAACAATATAAAGGTATGACATCCTTGATGTTAATTCTTGGATAAAGATATTTTTTAATATGATGGCCGTCTACAAAGTTATTAATCTTAATAACTTGTATAAAGATATGTAGGAATGTAATAGTAATGTAGTATCATGTAATGAATGAATGTAATAGCAACAATGAAAGAGTAGCAAAGAGATATTGATGCAAGCAGTATAAGGTTATGTACCTTTTCCTATTTTTGTAATCAGTAAATATTGTATATTTCTTGTTTGGGCAGTGGGCTCATCAGGAAATCACATTTTGTACTGCCAACTCCTAACAGGGTTGAGGCTTCTAACAAGGCCTATAGTCCCTTAATCAAGACTGAGACACTATATGCATGTAATAGACTCCTAATAGAGTCAACATCCTTAATAGGACACTTTTGATTAGTGGATCTTTGTGGGTACCATCCCCATCAGGGTTTTCCCTTGGCCAGGGTTTCCTCGAGAACAAATAATGTGTTATGAGTTCTTTAGTTTATTGCTATGCATGTTGTTTAGCTTCTTATGTTATGCATGTGTTAAGATAATTTTTTATATCCATAATTGGGCAAAAGTTAAAGTTTGTAGAATACTGATTCACCCCCCCTCTCAATATTCCCTATTTCTAACAATTGGTATCAGAGCTTAGTTACTCAGAAAAGAATCATTCAAGGAAAGCCTAGCAGCTTGAGTAAGATCTCTATGGATATGGATCAACTACAAAATAATCTTGAAGAAGCTCTTGAACAGATTGATATGCTTACTAAAGAAAGAGATACTCTGAAAGGAAAATATGATGATGCAAAGAACCTCATTGATAAATTGAAAAACAAATTGGAAGATCTAAAATCTGAAAAGGAATCCAAAATTCACATTGAAGATTGTGATGACAACTTAGAAAAATAAAATCAGATCCTTAAACATGAACTAAAGATAGCAAATCTAAAGCTAAGTCTGAAAGATGGAAGTGGCAAGAATGAAGAAAATCTAAAATCAGAGAATGAAAATCTTAAGCTTGAAAATGAAGGGTTAAAATCTAAACTTGGTAAAGTAACATCTGAACTTGAGAAAGTCAATTTGTAGTATGTTGAACTTGAGAAATACAATACAATTGTGAAAGGAGAACTGACTCAATCTAAGAAACAACTTAAAAGACTATATTCAACTAGTGAAAAGATTGATGAACAAATATCTTATCAAAAACCATTCTATGATAAGACTGGTCTTGGATTCAACACTTTTAAAGAAAATAAAGAAAGCAAGGAACCAGATCTAAAAATATCTAAAAGCGTAGATGAGTAGAAGTCAGATGAGATTAACAAATCTAAAGATACACCTAAGGAAGAAGAATCACCTAAGCAAGAGGAATCACCTAAAGGTATGCAAAGATAATTCAAAGGTAGATGTTTTTCTTGCAATACTGTTGGTCATATGAAGAGAGATTGCACAGGTAAGCAATTTAAACCTCTTAATGGTTATTGTTATAATTGTCATGGTTTTGGACATAGAGCTATTGAATGTAGAAAACCTAAATTTGTTGAGAATAACAATAGTAGTAGAATGTTTAGAAATACTAACCATGTAGATAAGAAATCTATTGAAGATATGAACAGAAGAAATGGAGTAGTATGTTATAGATGCAACAAGGTTGGACACATTGCTAGAAATTGTAGATCACAGATCAATCAGCCTAGACCAAGATATGGAAACAATGGAATAGTTTATCAGATATGTAACAAGATTGGACACACAACAAGGTTTTGCATAATGAACAATATATTTTTTCATACCAATCCTAACGATAGAAGTTATGTAAGAAGAAATGAAGATGGAAGAAACAGTGAGAAAGGATGTTGGAGTAATTCAAATGAAGTGAAGTTTGTTAAAAGCACAAATCAAGGAGACATACTCAACACTGAAGGTAGTCAGAAAGGTGAAGTATTAAATGGTAAGAATGAATCTTTACCTGACCCATCTCAAGGTACTTAATTCATGTAAATTATAGTAGAATAGGAACTTAGATTAGTGTAGAATTTGATATATGATGAATTGAGTCATGTGCAGTTAATGCAAGGTATTATCTAATGTTCTAATGATGTGGTTAAGAGCACAAAGAAAAATATTATGTTTTGTGAGATCGCAAGAAGTTTTAAGTTTTGCAGGTTAACGGAATCAGCTTTTTGGAAAGAAGCAGCAAAAGAATTAAATGCAATGTCAGATACTTGTGTAAGATCCTAACAACTAAGTTTTTTGCTAATTCAAGAGAGAATGACATGGTAGCTGGAATGATACATGCAGCTTATTTGATGTGTGTGGATAAAGTACAAGTTGATATGTGTGAGATTTTGAGGATACAATTGTTTGAGAATTTGGAAAAGATAAAGAAGACAAAGTATTCATAGATTAGATTCTCATCTTTAATCAGTTATATGTTTTTTCATCTATTGCGAAGATTTCCATTCACCATTGGAAATGACTGGAATGATGGCCAATCTACAAGGGAAAGGATTAATCAAGTGTATAGGAGGCATGTTATTGATAAAGTAAATGAAATTGTAGTGTTGGTAATTAAGTCTTTTCAGAATTTGATGTCTAACAGATCAAGGATCCCACAATCTCTTGTGGAGAAGTATAAAAATGAGATATGTGTCATGGTTGATACTGACTTTACTTAAATTGAAGCAGTAGAACCTAGGGCAAAATTCATAGACCCTCTTGGCTATGAGATATCTGAGATTGAGATAGAAGAATATGTGAGCAGATTACTTAAGTGCAAGTTGGATGCTCATTTTAAAAGGTTTGGAACCTTTCAGGAGAACTTCAACTCTACAAAGACCATCCTTGAAGAGAAACAATCAAAGAAAAGAGTTGAGAGTACTATCAAGAAAATTCTAAAAGATACAGGGATGAATGAACATGAATTCTTGGTAGCCAAGAAAACAGCAGCAGCCATTAGAGATATTGGACAAAAAGAAGTTTTGTCTATTCCACCTCTATCATCAATTGCAGCACAACAAGGGGAAACACTAGTTAAGGTAAAAGTGGAAGAAACAGAGAAGGATCAAGAAGAAAGAATATCCACTAGATTAACCTCCTCCACACCTAGCAAAAGAGTAAAAGAGATTGCTACTAGACCAGGTAAGAGGTAGAAGATATTGGTACCACCAATTCAAAGAAAAATTGCAGAAATCAAAGATGATGAAAGCACTCCTGTTAAGAAGAAAACATGGAAACCTAGAGTTGAGAAGGTTAATGAATAGATCATTCAAGATGGAGACTTTACAAAGATGAACAAGTATTATGATCTCTATGATTATGCAGAGAGATTAAATCTAGAAAATGCAGTGGTGAAGCATATGATTTTATCTGATAAGAAATTTGATACAATTTAGGGTAAGATACCTGATGACTTATACAATAAACTTGTAAATAGGAAGAAGAGAGCATCAAAAGAGGACATAGCTATTAGAAAAAAGCTAGTAAGAAAACTTTGTGTTGTGACAGATGAAGTACACTTTAATTAGATTATGAAAGCCTTAAGCACCCATCTAAGAACCAAGAAGAGAAACATTCAGATTATGGGAGGTAGATATGAAGAAGTTAACATAGAAACAAAGCAAGCAATCATTAAGGTAATGTTAGAGAATGCTGGAGAATCATCTGTTGTAGTAGAATCTAAAGATCAAGTAGCAAAAGAAGAAGAACAAGAGGACATTCCCTCTCCACCAGCCATAAATATTAAGGACGAAGTCATGAATGTAGAAGGAACTAAGATCACCTTGGATAGTGATGATAACTTATTCAAGAATCTTGAAAATATTGTTGACAATTTGGCTTTTGAAGAGCAATAGAGTATTAAAGGAGAAGAGACCACAATTGTAGAACCTAAAGTGATAGAAAAATGAGTACCTATTCCCACTCAAGAAGAAATCAGTCTTACACCTAAGACTGGCAAGAAAACTTAGATTGGTTCTATGATTGAAAATTTGGGAAAGAAAGTAGATGATGATGATTAGATGAAATTGATCACGTCTTTGAACAAGATCATTGGTAAGAAAAAGAAATTAAAGAGTCTTGAAGGATGCCTAAAGGAGCTTACTGAGAAATTACAAGGCATTATTACTACAAAAATTGCAAAAGATGACCCTCTGGAAAGAGAAAAGGAAGTAATGAACACTTTTGATAATGAGTTTACAAATCTATCTAATATAGCAAAGATGAAAGCTCAAGCAGCTTATGAGGCCAAAACATTTTTGGACATTAATCAAAATATCAAGAATGATATCAATAACCTTGATATCTATATAAATGACTTGAGGAAGAATTTGGAAAGAGGAAAATCCTTGTACATTCAGTGTACAAAATCAAAGAACTTGGTAGCAGAGGAAGATCAGAAGATGAAGGTGAAGGAAGAAGAAATTCAGAATGAATTAAATCTTCTTTCGAGCCCCAATGTGAAGATTTTTTATATTAAGCAGAAAATTTGAAAGATTTATGATGATATAAGAATTTTGCAACAAGACAAGGATAGGAAGCTGAAGAGATTCACTCTTTTGAGAGAACACATTTCTATAAACTTGAGCACTATTGAAGGGAAACTAGAAGAATGTCTTTCAACAAAGACTTCTTTTCAGAAGTTTAGTTATGAGAATCTCCAAGCATGTGAGATTGCATCTTATGGATTGTGCGCACTACTCAGTGAGGCAGATTCAATTAAGAAATCATGGGAGAAAGAGTTAGAGGCTATGAATATCAATTTTTCAGATTGTGTTGCGAGCCTACCGGCTTTGCAATATTGAATTAAGGTATAACTCTTTGTGAACATAGTTTTGTTACCCTCCTTATCTTTTTTTTGTCATTATTGTCAAAGGGGGATAGATATATAGTAGAAAATTGTTAAGGATACATACATACTATTTTGTATTATGGCCACAATTTTGAGATTTTGAAGATGTAAGACTTAGCCAATTTTCTCATATGTTGCCACCAATGACAAAGGGGGATATTGTTGGAAATTCAGCTGAGTTGGTTACATAGATGTTGTCATTATGGAAACATATGATCTACATGAAGATCACATAGGTCAAAGAGCTAGTATGTCAAAGTGCAATACGAAATTGTCTAAGTATGAGAAAGTGTGTTTTTACCAGTGAACCTGATCATAGTTTTGTTTGTGATGTTGATTGGAGTAAGTTTAGTGCTTGTGCACTTGAACATAGACTCTATGGTGACTATGGAAGACTCACCTCAGAGCGCAAGTTAGTACGGCATGTACAGAAGAAGTTATGATAGGTTTACTAAAAACAGTGTTAAACTAACAGGACAAAATATGTAGAATTGATAAAGAGTTAAGGGATTATTTTGTTTATCAAAATAATGACTTAACAATATAAAGGGATGAAATCCTAGATGTTAACCCTCGGATAAAGATAGTTTGTAATATGATGGCCGACTGGAAAGTTATTAATCTTAATAACTTGTATAAAGATATGTAAGGATGTAATAGTAATGTAGAATCATGTAATGAATGAATGTAATAGTGACAGTGAAAGAGAAATGAAGAGATATTGATGCAAGAAGTATAAGGTTATGTACCTTGACCTATTTTTGTAATCAGTAAATATTGTATATTACTTGTTTGGGCAGTGGGCTCATTTGGTAATCACATTTTTTACTGCCAACTCCTAACATGGTTGAGGCTTCTAACAAGGCCTATAGTCCCTTAATCAGGACTAAGACACTATGTGCATGTAATAGACTCCTAACAGGGTCAACATCCTTAACAGGATACTTTTGATTTGTGGATCTTTGTGGGTGCCATTCCCACCAGGGTTTTCCCTTGGCCAGGCTTTCCTTGAGAACATATAATGTGTTATGAGTTCTTTAGTTTTATTGCTATGTATGTTGTTTAGCTTCTTATGTTATGCATGTGTTAAGATAATATGTTATATCCATAATTGGGAAAAAGTTAAAGTTTTTAGAATACTGATTCACCCCCCCTCTCAGTATTCCCTATTTCTAATAGACATGATATTTTTATTGCCTTCTGAGTGACTATCTTGAGGGAGATCCAACAACTTATTTGAATTCATCTAACGACGTGGTCATCAAAGAACCATCGAGGACTTTCATATAGGATGGAGGGTTGATCTTTTCTTTTTTACACAAACGGATACCTTGGCTATTTAGATCTTCCATATCTTAATACCAAAATCCAATTACAACATTGAATCCATTGAAACCAGTATTCATACTCCCATAGTTGGTCATTCAACTAGTGAGGGTTGTACTAGTTTCCTAAAAGGGTTACCAAATGTGATACAAAGTGTAATTAATATCATCATGATGTGTTTAGTGATGGTTGTACTTTCTTTCCAGTCCTACAATGCTCAATGATGAAAATATTTCTCTATGGCATTTATTGGCTAAAAGCTAGTGACAATTTAGTTGCATTGCATTGCATTTGCATGTTAGATTAAGTACATTGGTTTGTAGTTATTTTTCCAAGGGAAAAGGGGTTTAGTCATTATCTTGATCAATCATAAAAGAGGGGGTTCAATCAAAAACACTTATCCTTGGTTCAAATCAATCATGTGAGATCATCTTTTGCATTCATTCATAGCATTACTCATTATTCATTATCCTTATATCTGATGAAAAAGAAAAAGATTCATTACCCATAAATCATTTGCATACTTTTAGTTATGGATAGCTCATTAAGAGTTGCATACATTAAAAAATCAAAAACATAGTTGCATTCATCACATATCCATATTTCCACAATAAAACATTTTAATCCATACATTGAAAATCAGAAAAATATATCAAAGTCACATTATCATTTGCATCCATCTATCTATGTCATATGTAAGATACATTGCATCCATAGCATAAGAAAAATTAAATGCATCATAAACATCATATAGAAATTCATATAAAGATGATCTCACATCAACACATCACAAGAATTAAGGAAAGTATATCATCATATAAATGTTCATAATATCAATGATCCATCAAATCAGTATAGCAAGATACAATATCATCGACAAAATGATACATCAAAGTCCTGATCAATAAATATAACATGGTAAACATCATCAAACAAGGGAGATCCATAATTAGTCATCTCAAGATCAATTAGGGGCAACCTAATTCTCTTCATTACCTGTATCTACATCTGCACCTGATTCATATCAAATGACCTTATCTATCAGCCTCCCACCATTAATCTTCTCATATAATCATATCATGTATCAAATATCAATTAGTCAAATCATCCAACTGATCATCTAGCGTCAATCAAGTTATCCTATCATCTGTTTTCTCTTCTTGAGTGTATCAAATATCCTAACTCTAGATCGTGAGGAAGGAAAATCATTGTTCATGTCTCTATGTGTTGAGAGCGAATTATTAGTGTTCTACTATCAATTTTTTATCCTATCTGATTGACATCAATACAACATCAACCCAATGATTCTAACTAACATCAAACGATACCAAACCATCAACAAAATTTTCTCAATCATAGCTTTTCTCATCAAATATCAATCAAACCGGGGCATTTTTTGTGACCTTAATATCATCAATGTTTTCACAAATAAAAACATATTGGACCTACTATCAATCAATTTAATCATATTTTTATATCAAGCAATCAATCTGTTTTCATTTCTGAGGGGGTATCATCAGAGTATCAAATTGGCATCAAATATCATTGAATCTGGGGCATTAAAATTTTGAACTATTATCAATGGGGCATGTGGCATCATTTTTCAAATCAGGTTTTTATCAATCAAAGCAGTTTCAAATTAGGTTTCAAATCAAGTTTGTATCAATCAATCAAAGTATCAAATTAGTCATCAAGACATAAAAGTTTCTTTGAATCAATGCGCTACACAAATTAATCCAAAGAGGGGCATTTGTAGAAATCAAAAACTGGGCAAGTGTCTTAAAATCATTCAAATCACAAAATCTTAGCCAAATGCTCTAATTCTCATCAAAATGGATCAAATCAAATTTTTAAATGGACATTTATTAATCATAATTGGACAAAATCATTTAAATCAAAGGAAAAATCAAATAATGACATTAAATAATTAAATACAAGCTTAAAGGGGTCAAAAACACTATATAATTGATTTTAATCAATTAATTCTATAGTTTTAAATCAAAAAATCAAATTGAACCTATTCCCTTACATGACTAATTTAATTAATTAATGGAATTTAATTAATCCTAATAACTTTCAATAAAATTTGAGCAACCAATGAGAATTGAGAACAAAAGCACATGGATCACTCCAAAATAGTTGAATCTCAATCACACATTTCAACTTTGAATCTCAACCACTCAAAATTGTCTATTTGTCCAAACCTTTGAGACAAACATTTAAATCGTCCCCCCATTTAAAAACATATCAAATTTTTTGACTCAACCAAAGCTAAATCATGATTAAATAACTCTACCCTCTACCCTTGGGATTTTACTATAAATAAGAGTCATTTTGAGAGCATAAATATCTTAGAAATTCATTTGCAAAGCATCATCATTATAGGCAATTTCATACCAATTGAGTCATATCTTGAGCAATACTATGAGATTGAGAGCATATCATAAGCATTTGAATTGAATCTTTGTATCATTTTGAGAGTTTGAGAGCTAGATTAAGCATTGTACTATCATTTTCTCTTTCTAGGATTGTCACTAGTAGAGAATAAGTTGAGAGCTCTACAAACCAAGCTTGGATAGAGAACCATGAGATGTCATGGATGTTAATTTCAATTCTTAGTTTAAATTTACTTTGTATTTTCATAGAATTGTAGTTGATTATCCTAATTTCATGAAGGTGTAAAACATTCACACACATAAGTTTTTGCAATTCTTGTTGTAAAGGTAATCTGCAAGCAGAGCTGAAGACTCTCTGTTATATGACATTTTTTGGAGAAATAGAAGATCCCTCAAGGATTTTTGGAGAATTATAACCAATTTCTCTTCGATGTTGATGGAAACTCACATTTACTAAAATAGAGGAATTGGGAACATTTAAGATATCCATGAAAAATGGGATCTTTTTTATATTCATATGTATTACATGAAAACTCCCCTTGTAGGAAAAATTTATTTATAAAGCAAATCTAGGGATTTGAATGTGGCTTAAACACCATATCTTGCACTTTTTACCTTTTCATGACAATCAAACTCTTATTTTGTTGCACTGGAGTATCATTCTACAAATTGATCTTTCGTGGAATTGATGATATAAATAAAATCATTGCTTTATCAGTATGAGAAGACTGTCTAAAAATGTAGTATCAAGGATTAGTAGAGTAATCCTTGGAGATAGTCATAACTAGTTGATGATGTCCCTGACATTGTGTATTATAATGCCCCAGGGAGCTAGCATGCATGTCCACAGTATTAGCATTTTCTATGATAATTTTTTGATCCCATGATCCCCATATGGAAGAGATAGATATATAAGAAGGAAAAGACTTGGATAAATTCAGAAGAAAATAAACCCTTACTAGAAAATGAATCTCCTCAAAGGGAATAAGATCATTATGAATAAAAATACTAATTTTATTTGCAAACATTTCAATTATTTTCGGATCTTGATATTCTAAGGGTAGGGATGGAGGACTAATCCAAAAGGGCATAAACATACACAAAATTGGATCAAGTTTAAAATTTGGAATCCAAGGAATAGTAAAAATCCCTGAACCCTTACAAAACCATCCTGTAACCTTGTGAGCTTCATCTCTATGAGTTTTGGAATCAAACAAAGCAATAAAGTATTTGGATCCAGAATCAATAAAAAGCACTTCTTTAAGACCATTCCAGTTTGTTTTTCCCCAATCAAAAATATCTTTAATCTGGAGTAGAGAGTCCTAGAACTTACCTATTAGCAATGTCTCCTACAAGAATGAAATATGAGGCTCTGGAATGTGATTTGGTAAAGCGATCACATAATTGTGGGCTTCCTAATTGGAATCATTGTACACACCAATAGCCTTGCTATTTGACTTTTTAAATCCTGGATTGACTCCTGTGAAGACCCTATCTTGAATCACTCCTTATTTATGAATAGGATTGGTAACCTCATTGATGGGTTGTGTGATTGACTCCTTCCTTCTCCACACTTTGACTATCTTCTTTGGGA